>JAIEZT010000009.1:29823968-30123968 GCA_019594935.1 Periophthalmus modestus | reverse complement strand
ATGACCACTTCAAATCAACTCAAACATTTAACCCTATTTTCCACAGACTCAACGAGCTCACGGCACGAAACACATCTGCTCACGGAGAAAACAAACCTCCAGACTCGTCTACAGGTACATGCAGATTTTTATTTTTGTTTCTTTTGTAACTGCTGCAAAACAAGAACATTCTAAACATAAGAGAACAAACCAAAACCATCACAAGAGCAGCTCAGGACCACAATCTGCTGTCCACAGAGGACACTTCTGTAAGGAAAAAACAGGAAACTCCTATTTATAACTCCATCCTCAGAGCTATATCTAAACAGGGAAAACAATAGTGCTAGCCAGTATGCTAACAGCCAGTATGCTAATACATGCGAGAGTATCCGTTAGGGGCCTGAACGATTATACTAAATCTGACTCAGGCACAGAGCACATTTGGAGCAAGTCATTAGACCAAGTCACCAAACAGAGACTGTAGAACTAAAGAAATAATCTGACCAAACTGAATAAATAATCTGACCAGAACTAAAGAAATAATCTGACCAAACTGAAGAAATAATCTGACCAGAGTTGAAGAAATAATCTGACCAAACTGAAGAAATAATCTGACCAGAACTAAAGAACCCAAGCCCAAACGTCTTCACTCTAAAACTTTTGTCCAGTGACAGATTTGAATATTTCTTTTACTACAAATATTCAAAACGTTTCATTTGTCACAAAGTCCCAAAAATAAGAGACGAGTGAGAATTGTACAAACTGCAGATAAAGGCTGAGTTCCTCTGTCTCTGAGAAGATGCTGTTTTCATTTAAATGAACAGATTTCATATTGTTTTATGTTTACGATTCTACTCTTCCCACGTTATGTTTACATCAGACTGAGCTTCGTTTGCATTAATTACCACCTTCTCCTGACGAGCCTGTGGACTCACAGTATGAGCCAATCCATCTCTTAAATGACCAGCTCTATCTAAGGAAATCCAATTGCTTAATGTTTTGGTAAACAAGGCACTTGAGACTCGCGGCGCCGCTGTTGTGCTGTGTTCACAGCCATTACACCTGTAATGAGCCATCAGGCTCTTTGTAATGATCAGGCTCTTTGTAATGGAAAGATCTCGTTGATAGAGCGTGATCGACCAAGAGCCAAACACTCTCACTATAAAGAGACGACTCAATGAGCAGAAGAGGCACACGTGTTCTCCCAGGAAAACACAACTGAAACTTTTAATTAAACAACCATCACAAACAAAATTATACCATTAATCAGAGAGTCAGTGATATAACTCCAGGCCACAGACTGTAAAGAAGAGACAGAGACGCCACCACAGGGCTCCACATGAGGCTCCACATGAGGCTCATCGAGGCTCCAGCAGGTACAGGGACGATATGGAGCAGAGTTATATATTTAGAATTACAACCTCGAGTGTCATAGCAACCAAAGAGCCAATCAGGAGCGAGGCTGTTGAAGGTAACGCCCCTCCTGCCCACACCTCTGGTTTAGCAGGGAGTGGAAATCAAACCTGTTGCTAACGCTAACAGGAGCGACGTCGGGGAAAGAAGGACCTGATGTGTCTGTTCTTAATGTTCAGATGTTGATTTACAGACACAGACGTGAAATAAAAACCCCAGGATCATGTAGAGGGTTAATACGAACATTTAAGACCAAAGTGAGTCTGAAGCAGCAGAGACAGAGAGAGAGAGACAGTTTTTCAACGTAAAGTGAACTGGAGCCAGAGTCGATGGAGCAGGAAGTGCCCATGATCACTTCCTGACAGATTAGCTCTGTCCATTTATATAAACAGTTTATGCTCTAGACAGAAACTTGCCACAGGGCGCTACAGTGGTCAGTTAACCCTCCCTCAGACCATAAAGTGACCAGTTCAATATTTTCTTTCACTCGTGTCATAATGATGTGGCTGGTGGAGGCAGTGAGTTTGATCATTATTATTTTCTCATGTGGTTCAGTTGATGCAGAGCTGTGTTTGGTCCTAACGTTTGGTCCTGACGTTTGGTCCTAACGTTTGGTCCTGACGTTTGGTCCTAACGTGCTCCTGTGTGTGTGCGACAGAGATAAAAAGAACATATGATCCAAAACGATGTCTTTAAGAGAGAGGAAAGTTGAAAATAGCTGTGCGCAGAGACTGTGACCATGTTTCTTCTTCTGCAGAAACAATGAGCCAGGTCAAACAGAAACACGTCCAAAAGGTAATTAAAGGCAGATTTAGGAGCTAATATCGTCTGACAGACTGAAGCGCATGGGGCCCAGATGACCTCAGGACTGCCACTCGGAGCTATATCTTTTGCCTTAAAAGGTCTGCAGTGTGCGAGCGTGTCCAGAGCAGCGAGAACATACACTCACACTGTCCCTGTCAGACTTATTCTACATACTCTTATCACAGCTCAGTTTCCACTCTGCCCCTCTTTGAAAGCATCTCATGTTCTCTCTAATAACGTCCCCTTTTTCTAAGACAAAGCCGTGTCTCAGTGTCTTTGGGGATGTTTAGGTCTGAGCTGCTCCTCTGTGTAAGTGTCAGTCTGATGTGAGCTCAAACACGTCAATCACACATAATTAGACATGTGCAGATAAAGCCCGTCATGATAATCACTATATCCACTTAGCCTTCAGTTGTGTTACATTTTCTTTGTGAAATTTTGGGTTAACTTTTTTTTTTTTAGCTGTAAAAGTTTGAATAAATAACTTGTCTGCCTCATTCCAGATGCAAACTAACGACTTAAGTGTTTCATTCTGCTGTTTATTTCTTTCAGCTCATGATTTTGGACAATATTGCAGATTTCGAATCGTTTTTTTGCGGTTTAAATCTGCTCTCGGGTTTTGTATACGATGTTTGTCATGTAGATAAACGGGAGTGTGGCTGTGAAATGGAAAAAACGTTACGGCTCGTTGAACAGGCACATAATAATCAAACTTTTCACCACGTGTGATCACATAAAAACATCAAGATGCAATCTACAAAGCCGCTGCACGCTTTAGTTTCACTTTCAAAAGACTTTCCATTTTCTAGGGTTAGAGGCTGCTTTATCTGGCAGACCTGAAGCAGAGTGGCCTGAGATAACATCTGAACAGTCACACAGGGCCTGGTCTTTCTGTCGTCCAGCGGAGGACAGACGGACACAAATACCACCAGTATTTATGGAAGACCCCGACGCCATGGCAACAGAGCGATTGTCTGCGAAACACGGAGGGAACGGCCAAGCGATACGCCGCACACCACACTGTGTTCAGATGGAAACGCCGCCCGCTTTACATGTGTGGACCTGAGGCAAACTTTAAACAACAGCCAAGAGAAGAAAACACTCAAATGTACAAATCAGAACAGGCCAATCAGGGACATAATTTCACTAACGTCTGTGTCGTTACAGATGACCACTGCTGGTTTCCATAGCAACTTCAAGTTTCACTTAAATCACCAGGAAGTTGTCACCTCACAGCCCGCCCCCGCACGTAACTTTACTCCTGACTCTGTAAAGCACAGCTACGGCAGCTCTGTGGGACAAACTTGGGTAAAAACAATAGACTGTGTAAAGAAGTGACACAGCCTCAGCTCCAAATGAAGCTCATCGAGGTTAGAGCAGGTACAGCCGTGAATTAAGAGCAGAGATCCATACCACGATCGTCTATATTTAGCTTCAGCAATAGATCGAACTTTAACGTGTTATGGTGACAGGCCTGATGGAAATAATCGTTGACTTGTTGATTGATCTAAAAATGAATCGCTGACTATTTACTTCATATATTTAATGTCATCTGTGTGTGTATAAAATGCAGAATGTTGTAAAAATAAAGAAAAAAAGCACATTGACTGAGGGTGTGTCCAAACCACAGACTCGTGAGGCTCGAGCAGGTGTAGCGGCTAATCTGAAGCAGAGTTAGGACCAGTATCATAGCAACCAAAGAGCCAATCAGGAGCGAGGCTGTTGAAGGTCACCCCCCTTTCCGCCCACAGTGAGCGGGCGCTTAGCAACACTGTCAATCAAACCTGTTGCTAACGCTAACAGGAGCGACGTCGGGGAACAGAAGGACCTGATGTGTCTGTTATTAATGTTCATATGTTGATTTACAGACACAGACGTGAAATAAAAACCCCAGGATCATGTAGAGGGTTAATACGAACATTTAAGACACAAAAAACAAAAAATTAACTCAAAATAACAACAAAATTAACTCAAAATAACTATAAAAAAAACAACTCAGAATAACTTAAAAAAAAACAACCCTCAAAATACAAAAAAAAAAAAAACCTTTAAAAAATAACCTCAAAATAACAAAAAAAAAATGTAAAAAATAACAAAAAAATTAACTCAAAATAACAACAAAATTAACTCAAAATAACTATAAAAAAAAAAAAAAAAACAAAAACAACTCAGAATAACTTTTAAAAAAAACCCTCAAAATAAAAAAAAAAAAAAAAATTAACTCAAAATAATTATTAAAAAAAACAAAACTTTAAAAAATAACCCAAAATAACTATAAAAAAAAGAAAAAATAACTTTAAAAAATAACCTCAAAATAACAAAAAAAAAAAAAAAACAAAAAAAATGTAAAAAAATAACAACAAAAAATTTAATAACTCAAAAAATGAAAAAAAATAATTAAAGAATAAATGAAAACAATTAACTAAAAAAACCCCCAAAAAACCCAGGTTCATGTAGAGGGTTAATACGAACATTTAAGATCAAAATGACGAGTCTGACAGCAGCAGGTACAGAGAGAGAGAGAGGACACACCTTTGCAATGTAAAGTGAATTGGAGCCAAAGTCGATGGAGTCGGAAGCGTGTCCATGATCACTTCTTACTTGCAATGCGGCAGCTAACATGTTAGCTCTGTCCATTTACATATACAGTCTATGGTATTACCACATTCTACTAGAAAGAGAACTGAACAGCAGTGATGAAATAAAGTGATTCAAACACTTTGTACAGTTGGAAAATATCTTTAAACTGGTTCGATGTGGTCACACATTCAGCATGTTGGGAGCCGTTGGAGCGGCTCAGACTGCGCTGGGCTGTGGACCCCTTCAGCAGGTTTGGTTCTGGCCCCAGGGTTAGCTTCCCTCTCTCAGCGCAGACTAAATCAATTGCAGAGTTATTTTAAGGTGAAACACTTTCCTACAGTGGTCTAAGGAGTATCACCGTACCACGTTAAGGGCAGGATTCTAATCAGTAATGTGCTCAAGTCCTGCTCAAAAGACAAAACGCAAACATCTGAGCTTGATTTTTCACAGAGCTTCTATGTTCAGTGGTACAAGCAGTGTCAGCCAGGCCTGGATCCACCAGAAACACCCTCCAGACCCTCCAGACCCTCCAGACCCTCCAGACCCTCCAGACCCTCCAGACCCTCCAGACCCTCCAGAACCTCCAGACCCTCCAGAACCTCCAGAACCTCCAGACCCTCCAAACCCTCCAAACCCTCCAGACCCTCCAGACCCTCCAGACCCTCCAGACCCTGCAGACCCTCTAAACCCTGCAGACCCTCCAGACCCTCCAGCACATTATAGAGCCTGTAGTGTTGGGAAGAAACTGAATACAGTGGAAACACATATTCAGAATACTCATTTTGATTAGCTGTGCTCTGGTACAGTTACTCTTTCATTCAGTGGTTTTCAGAGAGCAACTTTACTTTTATACAACCAAAGACAAATGAAGCTCATCGAGGCCGGAGCAGTTACAGCAGCAGAGTTCCATATTTGGAATTCCGACCACGAGTATCATAGCAACCAACGAGCCAATCAGGAGCGAGGCTGTTAAAGATAACGCCCCCGACACCCACACCACTGGTTTAACGGAGCGGACACTTAGCAACGCTGTCAATCAAACTTGCTGCTAACACTAGCAGGATTGATCTCAGGGAAAAACGGCACCTGATTTTTCTGTTATTAATGTTCATATCTTCATTTACAGCAGGGGTGTCCAAACTATGGCTCAGGGGCCAAATGCGGCCCTCAGACCAGTTTTTATCGGCCCTCAGGTCCTGCTGAACCGGCCCAGTTGATCATAAGCAGAACTTTTAACAGCAAATGAAACTGTTTCTACAACTATATCCCCAGACGTCACAGTGAGATACAGACGTAAAATGAATGTGTTTAAAGTCTTATTAATCCACATGTATCTTCTGTCACAGCCGTGTTTAAAGCACCGCACTGCACCGGTCTGTGAGCTCCGCTTCAGCCAGTTGATGGAGCAGGAAGTGCACCATGACACTTTCTGTTTGGAATACGGTGGCTAGCAGGTTAGCTATGTTTATTTCTATAAACAGTCTGTGACTAAACACATTTTCAAAGCGTCCTGTCGCTCAAACGCCTCCTTCAAACCAACCCATCACCTGCTCCTTTACTTTTGTATCTTAACCTTCAGTCAAACTCACACACAGCCCCACCAGCAAAACACCACCAGCAAAACACCACCAGCAAAACACCACCAGCAAAACACCACCAACAAAACACCACCAGCAACACACCACCAGCAAAACACCACCAGCAAAACACCACCAGCAAAACACCACCAGCAACACACCACCAGCAAAACACCACCAGCAAAACACCACCAGCAAAACACCACCAGCAACACACCACCAGCAAACACACCACCAGCAACACACCACCACCAGCAAAACACCACCAGCAACACACCACCAAAAACACCACCAGCAACACACCACCAGCAAAACACCACCAGCAAAACACCACCAGCAACACACCACCAGCAAAACATGTATGTCTGTATGTGTCTGTATGTCTGTATTTCTGTCTGTATATCTGTATATCTGTATATATGTCTGTATGTCTGTATATATGTCTATATATATGTCTGTATGTCTGTATATGTGTCTATATATATGTCTGTATTTCTGTATTTCTCCCCCCGCTGCACATTTTTGACCCTCCCCGCTGCACATTTCCGTCACTTCTCGTCCTTTGTCGCTGACATTTGAACAGCTTCATCTACAGTTCTTCTCTTAACCTTGACTCCGGGTGTGAAACATCTCGGCCACTATCGCTCTGAGACGTTGGATATCACGTCAGTTCGTGGGTTTTTCTTACAAACCCTTTTGCATCTTAAAACAAAAGTGGAGTGTCAGTTGCAGTCATCCTATCTCCGGGTCAATACTGAAATGGAAAGCATCAGTTTGAGTGTTTTTTTCCTCCTCTTTCGTTCTAATCACGCCGTTCACACAGGCGATTGTTCACTCTTTAATCCCTGTGATGCATTAGTGTCTAAAATAATGACCAGCGAACCATCTCAGCAGACCTGCCTGACCCAACACCAGCTGCTGCTAACGTGCGTTTGGCGTGAATGAAGCGTTAGTGCGAGCTCAAACACAGCCTGTATAAGCTGTACCTCACTCCGGTGCCTTTGTAAGACCTGGGAACGTGCGCTGCATAACAGAAACACAATAATCCCGCACCCCATTTCAGCTGATCCCCCGTCTCCTCTCACTCCTCATCCTCATCCCTCCGCCTGCCTCCAGCTCCAGCCCTGGCTCCTGTCACAGCCGGCGTGTTTATCACCAGCCGAGTGGACGCTGTCAGGGCATAAATAAGCGTTGCGTTTACTGATTGCCTGATGAGATGTAATTAGACATGCTGACTTGAGATTAATCACAAAAAGTCAGTCGCTGGGGCTTCTCGGGGGAATCAGCCTGGAATTCAAAGCAGACACTCACATAACATTCAGAGCTCTTTAATTAAACCATTTTGTTGGAAGCTGCTGTTTGGAAGCGGACCTCAAACAGTGACAAGTAGCAGTGGTCCAACTCTGAGAACTGACCACAGCTGGTTCCCACAGAGTCCTGCGTGTGACCGAGATGTTCCCACAGCTCCTCACACAATATCAATGCAAAAAAAATAAATAATCAATGCATAACCATCTTAACAAGCTGCTTCCTAAAGTGCAAACATGTTTAAGGAAAAAGGATGACAGCTTTAAAGGATCGATCAGCCGTTTGGTCACGTGCCTGAGCCTTTTCCCAGCTTACCTCCGGGTTTTTCTGGTGGCTGCTGCTGCTGTTTCGGTCCATATGACATCCTCGTGAGGTCTGGACATGCAGGAGTGACGCCTCGTGCACAGTTCTGGAGCCTCTCCTCGCGCGTTTCCTGCGTAAAGACACAAACGCGCGGTCAGACGTCCAGCAGCGCGGCTCACGGCGCGGACACAAACCACCCTCCCATCTCCTGCCTGATTAATGAAGGTTTTTCTCTTCCTCTGTCCTCTCCCTCCGCTGCTGCCCTTCCTCTCCCTCTCTCTGTCTCTCTCTTCCTCTGTTCTCGTCGTTCTCTCGCGCGCGCTCGCTTAAGCCCTGTGCGTCTGTGCGTCTCTGTGCGTCTCTGTGCGCCTGCGCCTGTGCAGTTTCCTCCCCGGTTTCTCGCCTCTCTCGTGTCTCTGCTCTGAGTCTGTGCTCAGAGTCTCTGTGTTTAAGTTGTTTTTATTCTCTGTGCGTCATGAAGAAACGCGCTGTTTGCTGCGGTTTGGAAAAGGCCTGAACACGAGCAGGGATTCTCCAAAGTGTGAGGGTCTGTGGTTCTGATGGGAAGTACTGACAATATGTACTCTGAGAATATGTACTCTGACAATATGTACTCTGAGAATATGTACTCTGACAATATGTACTCTGGGAACATGTAGTCTGAATACTGTAATCTGGTACTTTCATTTGGTGGTATCAGAGTACAGTTACTTTTCTTAATTAAAAGGAAAACAGGGCAATGCTTGATCTGTAATTTTGGTTTTAAACTGCACAGTATTAATGAGGAAAAAAACAAAAACAAAACACATACACAGCTCTTACAGTGTGTGTGTGTGTGTGTGTGTGTGTGTGTGTGTGTGTGTGTGTGTGTGTGTGTGTGTGTGTGTGTGTGTGTGTGTGTGTGTGTGTGTGTGTGTGACTTCTCCATTTACACATACATGAACGCAGAACAGTGAGACAAAAAAAAAAAAACGCCGTTCTGAATCCTGTGTCATGTTTTAACACTGTAATATACTGCAGCTCAAGGTAGAAGTACTCAACATGTAGGACTATTAGAAACACTGCACGACTGCAGTGTAACACAAGGTGAAGCAGGCAGCCTTTCATGATGCACATACCATCAAGGCCAGTTACGTCGCCCTGACCAGCGTCACCGGGGCCCCACCCTAGAGCCAGGCCCGGGGCGGGTGCTCGACATCGACCTCTTGGTGGCCGGGCCTTTCCCCATGGGGCCCGGTCGGGATCAGCCCGAACGAATGACGTGGGACCGTCCTCCTGTGGACCCACCACCTGCAGGAGGATCCATGGAAGGCCGGTGCAGAGAAATCTGGGCGGCAGTTGAAGGCGGGGGCCTCAACAACTGGATCTCTGGACATGGAGACTGGCTCTGGGGACATAGAATGTCACCTCGCTGGGGGGAGGAGCCTGAGCTTGTGCGGGAGGTTGAGTGTTACCGACGAGATAGAGTCAGCTTCACCTCCACGCACAGCTTGGGCTCTGGAACCCAACTACTTGCGAGGGGCTGGACTCTCCATGTCTCTGGCTTTGCCCACGGGGAGAGGCAGCGAGCTGATGTGGGCTTATTGCCCCACAGCTCAGTCGCCACGTGTTGGAGTTGCCACGGTGAATGACAGGGTCGTGTCCCTGCACCTTCGGGTCAAGGACAGGTCTCTCACTGGTCTCTCACCGGGTACTCGGCCTTTTGGAGTCCCTAGGAGGGGTACTATACAGTGTGCTGACCGGGGACTCCATTGTTCTCATGGGAGACTTCAGTGCCCATGTGGGTAACGACAGTGACACCTGGAGGGGCGTGATTGGGAAGAACGGCCTCCCTGATCTGAACCTGAGTGGTGTTCTGTTATTGGACTTCTGTGCTAGTCACAGTTTGTCCATAACGAACACCACCTGAGGGGGTCCGGTTTGGGAACCACAGATTCTCATCTCTGCTGTTTGCAGATGATGTTGTCCTGATGCTTCTTCGGGCCAAAACCTGCAGCACTGGGGCTGTTTGCAGCCGAGTGTGAAGCAGCTGAGATGAGAATCAGCTCCTCCAAATCCGAGACCATGGTTCTCGAACGGAAAAAGAAAAAGGCGCTCTCTCGGGTGGGGAGTCTCTGACTCAAGTGGAAGAGTTCAAGTATCTCGGGTCTTGTTCACGAGTGGAAGGAGCGTGAGATTGATGCTCCATCCTGAGGAAGAAGCAGGACACGCTGGAGGGACTCTCTATGCCTGGGAACTCCTTGGGGTCCCACCGAAGGAGCTGGAGGACGTGTCTGGGGTGAGAGAAGTCAGGGAGTCCCTGCTTGGACTGCTGCCCCGTGACCGGCCCCGGATAAGAGGAAGAACATGGATAGATGGATAGATGGTGAAACAAGTTTAGTTTTTGGGTTTATTTTGTGTTTATTAAGTTACTGTGCTGCAGGTGAACTATCGTCGGCAGGTCTCACACTCGTCACTGAATTAAAACCTAAATGTTTCTTGCAATTAATAATGAAGGTCATAATGGGGTGACAGTGGCTCAGTTGGAAGAGTGTTAAACCGTTGATCTGAAGGTTGGTGGTTCAAATCCAGCTCTCACACAGATCCATCATTGTATCCTTGGGCATGACACTTAAACCCCCCTCGCCCCAGTGTCTCTGTACGGTGGGGTGTGTGAATGGGGGAGTTCCTGGATGTAAAGCACCTTGAAATGTGACCTTTGACGAAGGTCATGGTGCAAGACACTATTTAAGAACAGGACTTTACCAAATACCTGCTGTAAGTAAAATAAGCGTCTGTGCTCTTGATATTCAAATGAAAGAGGCATTTACATAATCCTTTATGATGAGGTCATAGAATACACCACGCTGAATACATTAAGAGGTCAGTGTTTATGTAGCAGCACAGCCTCGTCCAGTCGTCCTGTCTGACCTTTACAGGTGAAACTGTAACAGCTCCAGCCTCAGACTGTCCAAACTGCACAGGTTTGATGTGGAGCCTAATTAACCTCATTAATGACAGTATTATAAAACAGTGCTGTACTTTAATAGCTGCTATATGTTCAGTACATTTATATTGTCTGGTCAAATTAATTCCATACTAGTCACAATATTTAAATTTGATACTAACGAACAGGCTCAATAGCAGTTTTGATAACATAATGTATCTTTAATATTGATGTGGTCTGATACTAGTCCTGATAAATATTAAAGTCACCTGCTCAAATAAACACTTCAGGACTAAGAAGTACCTGTTTTTTACATCACTGTTGCATTCTTGTGTGTGGTAAATGGTAAATAATCACATTTTTATACAGCACTTTTCTACCTTCAAGACTCAAAGCTCTTACGTCAAGGAACCACTCACACATTCACACAGCGGTGCACACAGACACTGGGGCGAGGGGTGTGTTAAAAGAAAGAAAGAAAGTAGTACGAATACACAACTAAGCAAACTTTGTATACCAGGAAGGATACGCTGATGATCTGGCTCCATGTGCAGAGATGACCAGGGTCTTTGTGCTCCAGACGCTGTAGTTTGATTACTGATCAGCTGCAGGTGAGTAGTGGGTGGTGCCAGACTCTCCACCCAGCTCCAGGCACAGACACAGGAGGGGGAGACAGAGCAGAAACACAGGGAAAACAGATATTTATGTTCAAATCGGCAACCTTCAGATCAGTGAACAAACACTCTGTCACTGTGCTACTCAATTTCCTTCACATACTTTCTTTTGTTCTTGTTGGGACTCTTGGTTAAGGTTAAACTGTTATAAACATAATGAAAAAATGGCATATTCCCATGTCTCCAGATGCCCACTCCTGTCCTTCCTTCAGAGAGGCGTAAGAATCGATGTGTTTGACTGGTCAGACTGTGGCAGGACGCTGGTGTTTATAGATCCTTTCAGCAGCACATGTGACAGACTGGGGCTTTGGACACGTCAGGTTCCCTCCGAAGTGCCGCTGCGTTGGTCTTTTCTGCTGGACACTCGTGTTTCGCAGAGGGTTGGGGGTTGGCTCATTTCACATAATCAGGCGCAGTGCTTCCTGTCAGTCTATAAGAGGCCATCCCCAGAGAAGTCCCTCCTCTTATGTTTCCATTTTCCTGTAGCAGCGATCGGCTTCTGGCTCCAACACAACGGCAAAAGAAAAGCCACAAATTAGACTCTGAATGTTTTTTTTCACTAATAATGTCAAATCCATGTTGAAAAATGTGAAGAAGTGGAAACTGGAGACATGGAGACGTCTGATAGATTGGTGTTTTTATTTACTGCAGTTTACATTTAAAATAAACACATTCTGAACACTACCAGTCCAAAGTCTGGACACACCTTCTCATTCTATGTTTTTTTCTTTATTTTTACTACTTTCTACATATATGGAAGTATAAATTAAAGAAAAAACAACTCTACTAAATATGTATAAATATGTAAATACTTATATCACCCTTTGCTTTGTCATATTTAGCAGATCCATCCATCCATGTTCTTCTTCTTATCCGGGGCTGGGTCGCGGGGGCAGCAGTCTAAGCCTGGACTCCCAGACTTCCCTCACCCCAGACACGTCCTCCAGCTTCTCCGGTGGGACCCCAGGGTGTTCCCCGGCCAGAGAGACATAGTCGCTCCAGTTTGTCCTGGTCCTTCCCCAGGGCCTCCTCCTGATGGGACACTTCCCCAGGGAGGCATCCAGGAGCCATCCTAATCAGATGCTCGAGCCTCAGCTGGTTCCTCTTGACGTGGAGGAGCAGCGGCTCTACTCCGAGCTCCTCCCATGTGACTGAGCTCCTCACCCTGTCTCTAAGGGAGCACCCAGCCACTCTGTGGAGGAAACCCATTTGAACACTGTAATTTAGTACAATTATTTCAGCAGTAAGAAAAAAACACATAGAATGAGAGGATCAGTCCAAATTTTGACTGGTAAGGTATGGATTTTTCATTTGTGAAAACTGAAGACACAATATCATTTATGAACATAGACTGTTTATATAAATGGACATCGCTAACCTGCAAGTCGCCATGTTCCAAACAGGAAGTGATCACGACCAATTAACTTTACACTGAAAAACTAACTGCTGCTGTCAGACTCACTTTGGTCTTAAATGTTCGTATTAACCCTCTACATGATCCTGGGGTTTTTATTTCACGTCTGTGTCTGTAAATCAACATATGAACATTAATAACAGACACATCAGGTCCTTCTTTCCCCTCGAGGTCGCCAACCAGTGGTGAGGGCGGGAAGGGGCGTTACCTTCAACAGCCTCGCTCCTGATTGGCTCTTTGGTTGCTATGATACTCGTGGTCCTAACTCTCCTCCAAATCGTCCCTGTACCTGCTCCAGCCTCGATGAGCGTCATGTGGAGCTGAAGCTGTGGGTGACGTCACACTCACTCAGTCACTTCTTTACTCTGGTTTTATACATCATCAGAAGTTCATGTCCCGCAGGATCACGGTCACATTGAGTTGATTTAAAGTTACCAAACACACAGCGCAGTCTCCACAGAGCGGAGCCGAGGGGCAAAGAGCTGCAGCCAAGACAAATGGCCCACAGGTTAATCTGAGGCGCAGACAAACAGGGTAAAAATAGCCAAACGTTAGCAGTGTGGTGTTTGTGATCAGAAGCAGATAGTTTTCATCAGGCTTACATCTGAGTCACTGCCCACACAGTCAGCTCCGAATAACTCCAGCACTTACTCTACAGGAGATCCATGTGTAAAGGTGTTTTCAAAGAGGTTTATTTAATCCAACTCAACATTAACCATCTTATGCCATCAAGGTTTCACTGTGGTTTTACATTATGCTACTAAAAACACCATTTGCAACATCTGGGTAGAGCATATTTATAGTATTTTTATCTAAAATGCCAGTCTGCCATATTTTGAGCTTTGGAGATGTTACAGACTCATAATAAAGTTACTCAAACATGTGTGATGAGGAAACAGTGTTAGAACATGGATTAACGCTCACAAGAGTCAGTTTTGCATAATATTGGACCTTTAAAGATGCACTATGTAACTTAGGCTGTGGAGCGCCCCCTACTTGTTTGTCCCAGGATGTTGCACACGTGGCATTAAACTTATCCAGCTGGTATTTGTTCAACTATAACTGTTTTTATTGCTTAAAAACAAAACTGAAAAGCATGCATTCTTACTGTAAGTATGAACCCCTCTCCACAGATCTGGCTTGTAACAACTTTGAAGTACAATATACTGTTGAATAAGATATTTCTACCACTGACACAAGCAGATTTAAACCACAAAAACTATTCTAAATCTGCAATATTGTTCAAAATCATGAGCTGCAATAGACAAACAGCGGAATGAAACACTTAAGTCGTTAGTTTGAGTCTGGAATGAGTCAGAAAAGTTATTTATTCAAACTTTTATGGCTTAAATCTGATCATAAAGACACAAAAATGTCCACACTATAAACACTGACCCCAAAAACATATAGTTCCAGATTATCATGACACATCTGCATGTAGCTTGTTTTGTTTGTCCTGCTTGTCTGAAAGGATATACACATTTAATGCCACACTGCGGAACATCCCAGTGCACGTCTTTAACATTTTCAATCAGTCAAAATAGAGCTAATAAGTTAGACACTGTATTTTTCCCCAATAATAATTCTACCAAGAGTAACCAGAGTGATAACACACAGTAACCTGAGCGAGGACAGTCAGAACAGCCCTGACTATATTGACTATATTGATTATATTGATTATACTGATATTGATGATATTCTGGGAGCGTTTTACATCTTAAATTGCTCACACTTCTCTGTTCTGCTGTTCCACTGATTCACTGTCTCTTTCCAATCACAGTGTGGGTCTTCAGAGCGTCTGGAGCCAGGTGTTTTCTACATTCTGACTAACAACATGTTGAGCCATTGTGAAATCATTTTAAGAAGTGGGCTGAAAGTTTAAAGGTCACGAGGCTGCTGCGTGTCACACCTGTCTGACAGTAGAGGAAGCAGAATCCGAGCTGTTTGTTGTTGCACTTCCAGAGTCTCTGCGAAGGGCCGTGGTTAGATTTACAAAACGACTCCGCCTGAGTGTGAGCCCGAGCCTGCCGTTTCACTTCCTCTGAGGCCAACGAGCCGCACGATCGTTACGTCACAGCCAAGAACACGAGTGTTCATCTGTCACAGAACGCACAACACCACAAGTCACTACGAAGAAAGGAAAAGTGAGCTCTGCTTCTCACTAAAGCTACAAGAATGAACAGAGCTACAACCTCCACAAAACTGAACTGCATCTGTGCCAGTTCAGTTCAAGATTATTTCTACAGCACATTTAAAAAAAAAACGTCAGCTGAGCCAAAGAGTTTCACATAAAGTGAACACAAAACAAATATATAGAGAACACGGTGTCAGTCCTATGGCAGCAGCATTAACATGACAGAGCTTATTACTTAAATACATGGATGAAATATGAAACTGTCTGGTCAAAATAAGACAAAAAAAACTGAACAATAACGATGTCTACAGAACTGGTGAACATAGACTGTTTATATAAATGGACGTAGCTAACCTGCTAACGCCGTGTTCCAAACAGGAAGTGATGGACGCATCCGGCCCCATCGACTCTGGCTTCAATTCACTTTCTATGTAAAAACTGTGTCTCCTCTCTCTGTATCTGCTGCTGTCAGAGTCATTTTGGTCTTAAATGTTCATATTAACCCTCTACATGATCCTGGGGTTTTTATTTTGAGTTATTTATTTAATTATTCATTTTTGAGTTATTTTATATATCTATTTATTTATTTTTGTTATTTTGAGGGTTTTTTTTTTTTCTTTTTTGTGTTATTTTTAGTTATTTTGAGTTGTTTTATTTTATTTTATTAATTTATTTTTTGTTATTTTCAGTTTATTTTTTATATTTTTTTTATATTTTTTTTTTTTGTTATTTTGAGTTCATCCATCCATCCATGGTCTTCCCACTTATCCGGGGCCGGGTCGCGGGGGGCAGCAGTCTAAGCAGGGATTCCCAGACTTTCCTCACCCAAGACACTGTCCTCCAGCTCCTCCGGTGGGACCCCAAGGCGTTCGCAGGTCAGAGAGACACAGTCCCTCCAGTGTGTCCTGGGTCTTCCCCGGGGCCTCCTCCAGGTGGGACATGCCCAGAACACCTCCCTAGGGAGGCGTCCAGGAGGCATCCTGAGCAGATGCTATTTTGATTTCATTTTTTTGTTATTTTGAGTTTATTTTTTGTTTTTTTGTGTCTCTCTCTCTGTCCCTGCTGCTGTCAAGACTCATTTTGGTCTTAAATGTTCGTATTAACCCTCTACATGATCCTGGGGTTTTTATTTCATGTCTGTGTCTGTAAATCAACGCTCCTGATTGGCTCTTTGGTTGCTATGATACTTGCAGACAGAATTTCAAATATGGATGTAACTCTCTCTGTCTGTATATGTTTAATGCCAAACTATGTAACAGGGGAGTCGACAGATGGGGGGGTCTGTTGAATTAGACGCTCTTCTTATTCATTTATATTAGAGGGGGGCCCATGAGAGGGTTCTTGCCCCACGTCCCCAAATTTCTGTCGACGGGCCTGCATCCCTGTACACATCTTTAACATTTTTAGTCAATCGAAAAAGTAAAAAACTAGTAAGTAACCCATTGCGTTTTTTACCAATAATAACTGCACCAACAATAACCAGCGCTGACATGCTGCTCCTACAGCTGCTAACCCCAATGAGCCTCATCCGACACTCCCTTAGTCCACTCCTGTGGTGCTCACAGTGCTGAAATGCTCAGAATGTACCGGTACAGAACATTTATAGGTCATATACACAGTCTGCTGTATCTACATTCATTTATCACATTCTGCCTGAGCCGAGACACGGAGGCATCTCTCAGACAAATGTAACGAGGCGTCAGGTTAATTACTCATGGAAATTAACAGCAGCAGCAGCAGTCACTCACTTCCTCTCAGTCCGTCCTACTCATCTGAGTTCAGCTGCATCAACACCTCCTCCACAACACATGAATCAAACATTTTCAAGAAGCATGGACACTCTCCAGAGCCTTTGGAAACAGCAGCTCTTCATAAACGGATTTCAAATGCAGCTGGCGGCTGACGGTACAGGCTCCTGTCTGTCACAACCTGCAGAATCACGACTTTCAAAACATGTGGAGCAGAACTACTTAGAATAATAATATAACCCATCAGTGACAACTCCAATCAGCAGTCGTGGTTACAATTATTTGAATAATATTGAGGATTTTTGCCAATTATTAACATATGTAAGTACAGTTTGCCTCTTATGCCCGTGCAGCAGGGGGCAGTAATGCACAAAGAGGAGTGGAAATCTAAAATGCATAGAATATTGTCGAAAGAAGCAACAAACTTGAGGGATTAAGCCATGCAAGTTTAGACACAGTCACCACACCATAGTCACCACAGCTTCAGCTCCAAGTGACGCTCAGCGAGGTTAGAGGGGCTAATTTGGAGCCCAGCAGGGATCATAGCAACGGGCAAAGAGCCAATCCAGAGCGAGGCTGTAGAAGGTAACGCCCCGTCCCGCCCACACCGCTGGTTTAACAGGGAGCAGGTGCTTAGCAACACTGTCAATCAAACATGTTGCTAACGCTAACAGGAGCGACCTCGGGGGAAGAAGGACCTGATGTGTCTGTTAGTGAAATAAAAACCCCAGGATCATGTAAGGCAGAGGTGCCCAAACTCTTTTCACCGAGGGCCAGATCTTGAAAATTATTCGACACATTCGAGGCCCACAGACCAGTGGTGAAAACAGTCAATAATTCAGACGGTGCATTTAACATACTTTTGACTTCATACTTTAAATAAGGCTTGAAATATAATCTTAGGTCTGTATGACAATGTGATGTTATTTAGGTTTTATTGGTAGAATTACTCATATTTGCTGTAAAAAGTTCAGTTGGGCCGGTTCAGCTGAAGACCTGAGGGCCAATAAAAATTGGTCTGAGGGCCGCATTTGGCCCCTGGGCTGTAGTTTGGACACCTCTGATGTAAAGGAATAGAGTCTATGAGGCCGAAAGCGCGGCCACGCTCACTTCCTGTTTGGAACATGGTGGCTAGCAGGTTAGCTCCGTGCATTTACACAGTCTGTTAAATCCTCAGTTCCACACTTTGTTCTTCCTCGATCTTTAGACGAGGACCTGCTCTGATGTTGCAGCTGATCCTGATCCATCACCGGGAATCGATAATGAGACTCAATAATGAGATTCCAACAGTATTTGGAATATTGAGCGGAGTCCCACCTCTGTGGAGAGTGTGTTAACATGAGTAACACTGTGAAACACAAACATGCAGGCAGAGTTTATTTTCACAGAACTCGTTGGAGATGACGAGTTGCCTGACATAAAATGGAAAAAGTGATTTACTCAGGACTGGCACATTGGCTGACTAACTCATGTACAGTACTGCATTTGATATTCAGATTTTTGAGATTTATGACTGTCCCCGTGAAGCAGCATGTAAATGAACCGCGGATGAACGGCAGGGACAGTCCTGCTACGGAGCGATTCTTATAAACGACAGAGAGACGTTTACTGACAGAACCAGTGATGGAAAGAACACTTACAGAATACTGAATATCCGCATTAAAATGTATATCGTGATGTATTCTGGTATATGGGGCACTCCGAGTACTGCGTTCTGAATACTTTGAATACTGTTCCATCGAGTCGCATTTGGATTTTAGTGTAAAAACAAAACATACAGTTAAAAACAGCTTTATATTTTTTCAGTTTGTTAAAAAAAATCACACACACTCACCGCAAGAGCTGAGTTTGATATTTTTCTCACTGATTCTGTGCAGTTTGAGCATAAACTGTGTGATCAAATACCACCACGTGTTCCTCGGATTTTAGGAAAGTAACTGTACTCTGAATAAACAAAGTAACTGTACTCTGAATACACCAAATGAGTAACCAGAGTGTACCAGAATATCAGAAACACCGCTGACAGCCAATGCAAAACAGCACATGGCAAACCAGATGTACGCTAACCAAATGTTAGCCACATTAATGTACCAGTGACACTTATTTGTATATAAAGTTTACAGTTCATATCGTTCACTGGCCCAAACTGACGATGAATGTGGTTTAAACATCACAGACAGGCAACTCGTCCAGCCAAAAGATAAAACAGAACAGAGCACAAATGTAACATCATATATGGAATACCATGAATCTGTTAATAAAACAAACAGGGGGCATCCAGAAAAGAAACACAGCACGTGAGAAGGAAACAGCGAAGGCGTGAACATGAGCAACAAGACACAAAGCAGAACAGGAACAACTCAAATCGGACATTTTGGATCAGTGCAAAAGAAAAAAAAAAGAAAACAGAAACGTCCCCACGAGATGTTAAACCGGGACGAGGGGCCTTTTTACTCTCACACACCTGAGATACTGTCCTGAAGAAGTCGGACTGCAGATGGCGCCGTCGTCCTGCCTCCATCGTAGGAAGACAGTGTTTAAATCAGCTGAAGGGACACGTCACAGCAACATCAGGCGACCACTGTGAGGCGCTAGTGAGCAGGACAAACTGTCAGGGGTGAAAACAAACTGAAACTTGGTCTGGAAAAAGAAGAAAAACAATCTGTTAAAATAAATCGGAGATAGTTGTTTTTAATAAGATTGTGTTTAACCTAGAGTGACTAAATTTAAAGGTGTACTATGTCATTTTTCTGGTTACCTGCTTGCTTGGAAATGTCACTGACTTGCCTCAAAGTTTGACAGTATGGAATTAAACGTATTTATCTCCACAAGTTTTAATCAGTTTAGTATTTTTTGTATTTGTTTCAGACTATTTTAAAACTTTTTTGACAGTGTTTGCGTCAGTGCATCGTGTCACCGTGGTAACTGAAAATTCCACCATTGAGTTTTATTATTTTTTTATTCGGCTGTTACACGTGCACTGTTAAACTTCTACATTTCCATATGCAAAAAGATGTGAACGATGCAGTTACAGGACGAGGTAATAAAAATACAGCGTTATTACAGATTTGTGTCCTTATAGCGCTGACCTCAGCTCCTTCACACGCTCAATTATTTAAATCCTGACTTCAATTATTTCATGTTTAATTCAAAGAAAAATGCATAAATTGTTCTTTAAATATTCAAATGCATCAGACCTCTAGAGCTGCTGCTGGATCTGAAATCCTTATTAGGATTAAAAGCTAAAGGGCTGTGCAATTATTCTCACATAATATTACACATTTTAAACACTGTTCATTTGTCTTTTTAGTAGTTCGGGTTGTTCTTTGAGGGATATTGCTGTGATCTGTAGACGGGTCATGAGAACAGTTGAAACCAGAAGTTTACATTCACTATATAAAAAGACATCTGTATTTTTTTCTCACAGTCTGACATGAAATCAGACTAAACTTTTCCTGTTTTAGGTCCTTTAGGATCAACAAAATTATTTCTATTTCCTAAACGCCAGAATAATGAGAGAGGATTTTTTTAACACTTTACTTTCAAAGTCAAAAGTTTACATACATTTCATTAGTATTTGTTCCATTGCCTTTAAACTGTGTGACTTGGGTCAAATGTTTCTCATTTCCTTCCACAAACTTCTCGTAATAGTTGCAGGGGTTTGTCCCATTTGTCCAAAAACAGAACTGGTGTAACTGAGCCGAGTTTGTGTCCGTCTCACTCGCACAGGCCTTTTCAGGTCTGTTCACACATTTTCAACAGGACTGAGATCAGGACTTTGTGATGGACACTCCAACATATTGACTTTGTTATCCTTATGCCTCTTGTTCATCCTTAAGCCTCTTTGTTATCCTTAAGCCTCTTTGTCACCAGTTTGACCGTATGCTTCAGGTTATTGTCCATTTGAGACCTGTTTGTTCCAAGCTTTAACTTCCTGGTTTCTTGAGATGTTTCTTCAGTATTTACACATAATGTTCTTTCCTCATGATGCTTCTGTTTTGTGAAGTGCACCAGTCCCTCCTGCAGCAAAACAACCCCACGACATGATGCTGTCACCCCGTGTTTCACAGTTGGGATGGAGTTCTCAGGTTTGCAAGTTTACTCCTTTTTCCTCCAAATGTAACGATGCTGATTATGGACAAACTGTTCAGTTTTAGTTTGGTCAGACAAAGGACATGTCTCCAAAAACAAACCTCTTTGTCCCTGTGCATTTACAAACTGTAATCTGTTTTTTTCTTGTTTCTTTTGGAGTCGTGTCTTCTTCCTGCAGAGTTTCTTTTCAGTCCATGTCGGTACAGTCCTTGTTTCACTGCGGATAATGACTCACTCTCACAGCTTCAGCAGCATCTTCACAAGGTCTTTTTCTTTTGTTCTTGGGTTGATCTGCACATTTCAGACCAAAGCTCATTCATCTGTGGGACACGTCTCCTTCCTGAGCTTGTCATGCTGGACATTCTGATGGTCTTTATACTTCCACCTTCTGCTACACCACCTTCAGGCATCTGGAAACTGCACCAAGGATGAACCAGACTCGTGCAGGTCCACACTTCTCTGCCTGATTTCTTGGCTGATTTATTTTGACTTTCTCATGACGTTACACAAAGAAGTGTTTCAGGTGTGTTTCAGGTGAGCTTCAGATACATCCACAGGTGAGTCTATAATCAGAAACTTCAAAAGACATGACACCATCATCTGGGTTTCCTGGATTGTTTAAAGTCATAGTAATCTTACTGTATGTGAACTTCTGACTTTGAAGAAAGTTTAGAAAAAGTGTCTAAAAATCCTTCTGGCATTTAGCAAATAGAAATAATTTTGTTAATCCTAAATGACCTAAAACAGGAAAAGTTTATTCTGATTTCATGTCAGACAGTGAGAGAAAAAAGCACATGTGTTATTTTAAATAGTGTGTAACCGTCTGGTTTGTGAACGTGCTGCAGGATGTGACGGGCCAACGGCTCCACTGAACTTTTGGTTTCAGAGCTGTGACGTCACTACAGTTCAGGGCGGAAAGTAACGAAGTACAAGGAGTAAAGTACTGTACTTAAGTAAACAGTTCAGGTATCTGGACTTTACTGAAGTATGTTTTACAGTGTGTACTTTTACTTTTACTTGAGTACATGCGAGAGCAGGATCTGTACTTTCTACTCCACTACATTTTTGAATAGGACTGAAAAGCAAAAGTACTTTTCATATGATTCGAGGAGTTATTTTTATGATGTTCGTGGAAACATCCTGAATAAAGTTTCGAGTTCAAGCTTCGACTTTGAGCAAAACAGAAATAAAAACACAAAACTCATGAGAAAAATTAAGAAACTGATTGTTACTATGACCAAAATATGTCTCATTTTGAATCTAAAAACTATATTTACACTTGAACAAATGAACAACACTTGTGCATTTTTAAACAGGTACTTAAATACTTTTACTTAAGTAACACAACTGAGTACTTCATCCACTAGTGCTACTGTGTATATTTAAACAGTGCTTAAATAATGTGTAGTTCTTTATTCAAATGTGACACTGGGCTCAGAGTTATGTAAAAACAAGGACGTTTTGACTCTATTCACCTTTAACATGTGGAGTAAAACTGGCACTGAGCATCGGGCTGAAAACTGACAGAGGATATTAGTCTGACACACACAAACACACACACAAACACACAAATACACACACTCACACACACACACACATACACACTCGCACACACACACACACACACAGCGGGGGAGCGAGGTCTCTGCTCCAAAAGGGAAATGTCACCGGGACCTCAACCATTTGACATTCAAATCAGTCATTTGCCATTTTTCCAAAGAATCATCCCAAGTGTTTTGTTTGGACATTAGAAAACACACAAACAGATGATGAATGTTTTATCACGTCACAAACACAAGAACAAAGTCTCCGGGTTCGTCACACTGCCCCTGACACACGAGCACTGAGCTCAACTATGGGTTTGTACAGCACTGGGCACATTTTTAAACAGCACTTTAACACTCACACATTCACACACACATTTATACACACACACACACACACACACACACACACCAGTGCACACAGACACTAGGGGCGAGGGGGGTTAAGTGTCTTGCTCAAAAACACAACGACAGCATTCATCTGTTTGAGCTGGAGTCACATTCAAACAGTTTATTAATTATGTGATGTTACTAAGTCTAACCTGTTATTCTTCTTCTTATTATTAGATAGATTCTTATTAATAGTTAAATTGAGAACAGAAATTCCTTTATTGTTCCAGACATTGTGCAAATAAATGATGATCTTTTGGGCATGTCTAAAATAACATGTGCATTTAGATAACAGCACTGAAAGAATCACAGACTGTGTAAAGAAGTGAGAGTGAGACGTCACCACAGCGTCTGCTCCAAATGAAGCTCATCCAGGCTGGAGCAGGTGTAGAGACGATATGGAGCAACCACGAGTACCATAGCAACCAGAAGAGCCAATCAGGAGCAGGAGTTGAAGGCTGTTGAACACAGTAAACAGGGCACTTAGCAACACTGTCAATCAAACCTGTTGCTAACGCTAACAGGAGCAACGTCGGGGACAGAAGAACCTGATGTGTCTGTTATTAATGTTCATATGTTGATTTACAGACACAGATGTGAAATAATGTCCCCAAACCAACCTGATCAAACCAAAGACGAAACAGGACAGTCCCAGCAGGTCAAACACAAAAGGCAAACTGCAGCTCACAGGTTTGGAGCGGCCTGGACCGAGGAGCGGTCAGAGCCGAGGAGCGAGGACGACGACGAGGGCGTGGGCAAGAGCGCCAGAGAGCGACCAGCCACGCCCCAAAACAAGCATAAATATACAATACAGGTAAGATACTGGGGCAAAGGGAAACAGCATGAAACAACAAACATTTAAAACCAAAATGACGAGTCTGACAGCAGTAGATACAGAGTCGATGGAGCCGGAAGAGCGCTCATGATCACTTCCTTGCTAGCGCGTTAGCTACGTCCATCTAGATACACAGTCTATGGGAAGACTATAGCCATAATCAGTTTTCTATTTCACACATCCTACATGATGCTGTGATGGAGGCTCGTGCACACACTGTTCTCTGCATCCAAAGTGCACAAACTCATGACAGGAACAAGAAACAGGATAATGGGCTATTAGCAAATCAGAGAATCCCCAGTGGAATGGTCATCACAAAGCTTTATGTAATCTTCCCAGATCATTTTGTCTCATTTCCGCCCGAGCACATGGACACACTCAGGCTGCTGCAAGTAAACACGCTCATATTCTGCTCTCCGACGCCAAAAAATCACTCTTCATATCGTTCGCATGTCACACAAATGTACAAGCCACACTGTGCTCGTCCAGGGGGACAATTACACAAGATATGATAGAGATGTATGCAAAGGCAGAGGCTGTTACATAGAAAAAAATAGTAAAAGAAAATTTCAAAGCAGAAAAAGCAGAAAAAATACTGATGTAAAAAAAAAATAATAATAAAATAAATAAATAAATAAAATAATTATAAAAAATACACAATTAGGTCAAAATATTAAAGTACTAATTTAAAAATATTTAGAATAAAAAGTAAAATTATTTCACACAGATTGCAGCATTGTTAAAGCTTTGAATGGAGTGATATTGGTAAAATCTAACATTTTTTTCTTAAATTTCTAGTGAATTTTTTAAACTTTATTATTACATTATGAATTATTATTAGTCACGTTATAAAATTAAAAAATCTCAACCTTCAGAACCTACAGTGTAATCTCTGAATCCGAAATACATTTACTCAAACAATGGACTTTTTACTGCTGTATGTGAACGTCATTTTCGGATGGACGATTCGTGCTCGAGACAGGGAGGAGTAACTCTCACCTCTTCTTTCTGAATCGCTCTGTCTCAGCAGTTTTTAATTAAAAGGCTCCACTTGTGCCGCCTTTCCCAGCTGCTGCGAGAATAACTCACGATATCGCTGCTGGCGATCTCAACAGTTACACAGCGACTCATTAAGCCCGGTGAGGTACTCTTAAAACCATATCTGCCGGCTTGTTTACTCAAAATAGTAAAAAAAAAACTGTATAAATGTCTATTTTAAGCCGAGGATGTTACAGGCAAAGTAGTAATATAATCAGTCATTGATTGAAATAGTAAACTTGGAGAGTGCTGTGTCGTTGTGTCAGCCATTTTGGGATTACAGAGATTGTTGGAGGGACCTGGCTGCAGACGTCCACCGAGAGAACCTCCAGAGACCCACGTCCATCCACACGTCCATCCACACGGGCATGTCACAGGCAAAGGAGACGTAAAAATAATCAGATGTTGACCAAAATAGTAAAATTGGTGATTGAAGTTGAGACTTAAATAGAGAAAATGTGATTCTCCATTGTCTGTGTAAACCCTCAGTCATCCAGGTCTGATTCATATGAAAAGACAAAGTTTAAATCTGTCACTGGTCCAATCGTTGTAGGAGTGAAGACGTTTTGCTGCTCGTCCAAAACGCTCCTTCAGTTCTGGTCAGATCACTGCTGGACACTGCCTTATATCTGTCTGAAGGGACGAGCTAACTACACTGAAACTAAACAGCTATTGTCTCCAGTTTCAGCCTTAACGACCCTATTCATCCTGTAATGGCCCCCTATTGTTGTTTTTGTTTGCTTTGGGTTTGAGGACATCTTCACATCTTCACTCTGTCTTCACTCCTACAATGATTTAAACTTCATCTTTTGCTGTGATTCTCCATTAGGGCAATTTGACAGTTTTTGTATCCCACACTGTGTCGTTGTGTCGGCCATCTTGGGGTTGCAGAGATTGTGAGAGGGATCTGGGTCAGACCTCCACCGAGAGCAGCCTCAAGAGACCCACCTCCATCCACATGTCACTCACGGTAAACAAGCAGCGGGCAGGGCAAAAGACCGCCAACGTCTGCGATTTCCTGACTGCTGGATGTAACATTACAAGACTAAAAGCTTTTATTAACCTTAACCATTCCAGACTTGTGCCTAATCTTAACCAGACACAGGGACTACGGCAACACACATGGACAAACTGCCTGTGTGATTTGCATTTATGCCACTGTAAGACACATGTTAACTGTCAAACGGCCACATTTTTGTACAGAGCTTTTCCACCTTCAAGGCTCAAAGCTCTTTACATCAATAAACCACTCACACATTCACACACCAGTGCACACAGACACTGGGGGCGAGGTGGGTTAAGTGTTTTGCCCAAGGACACAATCACAGCGTTCACCTGTGGGAGCTGGAGTCACACCGCCAACCTGCGGGTCAGTGGGTCATGTTTTAATCTGCTGATTCGCCCGTGCGACCAGAGCAGAGACCACACAAATTAATTTGAAAACACTTTTAGACATGTTTTGGGAATTAAATGTAGGCCTACAGTTTCTGAAGTGCTAATAGGTGCAAAAAACTGAAACGAGCTTCATCACCTTTAGTAACATTTAATAGAGAACGCAACCAAGGTCAACAGCTAATAAAAGTGTAATTAAATATCTTCTAAAGAGTAAAATAATAGAGTAGGTGCATTTGGAGGTGCGTCCTGGTAGGGTCCTCTGCAGACAGACTCTCCTGGAGGTTTGTATTTGCTTGTTCGTATGTGTTGTGTGTGTTTATTATGCTCAGTTATAAATCGAGGGAAGTAATTTTTTTAATTAGTTTTGGTTTGGCATAATGAGAGGAACTACGATGTGAACGAGACAAAAGCCTTTGTTAGCTTCATTGTATTAAATGTACCCTGTATTTTGTAGCAAAAGACAAAGTTTAAATCTGTCAACTGGACAAATGGTTGTAGGAGTGAAGACGTTTGGTTTCTTCTTCAGTTCTGGTCAGATCACTGCTGGACGCTGCCTTATATCTGTCTGAAGGAGGAGCTACCGAAACTGAAACTGTAAACAGCTTTTGTTTCCAGTTTCAGCCTTAATGACCCTATTCAACCTGTAATGGCCACTGATTGTTCTCTTTGTTTCTTTCTGTTTGCTTTGGGTCTGAGGATGGAGTCACAGATCTGTGAGAGATTAAAAATAATAACTCCACTGGTAAAGCAATTGCCCGCATAAGTTATAAGCATAGACGTATAGCGAATATGTAAATGGACGTAGCTAACCTGCTAGCCGCCGCTGTACAAACAGGAAGTGACACTGGCTCCAGTTCACTTTACATTGAAAAACTATGTCCCCTCTGTGTAACTGCTGCAGTCAGACTCATACATAATCCTGGGGTTTATTTTTTTGAGTTATTTTTTATTTATTTTTTATTTTAGTTTATTTAAAAAAAAAAAGTTGTTTATTTTTTTTTGTTATTTTAAGTTTCTTTTGTTATTTTGAGTTTATTTTTAAAATTTTAAGTTATTTTGAGTTTTTTTTTTTTCTAAGTTATTTTGAATTTATTTTCGATTGATTGATTGATTTATTTATTGTTATTTTGTGTTTTTTTTTTTTTGTCTTTTTGATCCTGTCTACATGATCCTGGGGTTTTTATTTCACTATTGTGTCTGTAAATGAACATATGAACATTAATAACAGGCAGTTGTGAACTGCTCTATCCTCGATGAGCTTCATTTGGAGCTGAACGCTGTGGGTGACATCACACTCACTCAGTTTATTCAGTCTGTGGTTATAAGTCATGTTTACTCATTCAAGATGGAAAAGTGTTCAGCTCTGAGCTCTTGATAAGCTCATTTTAGCTCAAAGACAAAAGTGGAATCTTAATCACTGTCACAAACAAAAAAAAAAAAACTAACTTCTTGGCAAAAACTCAGCTTACATTTCCAAAAATAGTGAATATTTCAAAATGCTGTGACGCTGAAGCAAAGTCCAGTGTGGAGATGAAAGGTTGAGGGAAGGAAAACACACCAGTTCATCCCGGTCTCTTTCCACTCGGAGCTATCATTAGATACGGCTTTGGGAAACTCGGATTCCAGCATCAGAATGTTTTGCTTCTTGGTCTCCATGGTAATATCCCTTCAAAGAGTTAAGCTAATCTCTAAAAATATACAGTGTCTAAAGCGGAAGAAGCCAGAGAGGAGTCGAGGTCCTTGGGTTCAGCTGATTTACAGATTGATTCTCATTTGTTTAAAGGGATTTACAGAGTCACATGTTCAAAATTAAACCCAGATAAAACTCATGACTAGGACTAGTTTTGGATGTAACTAAAGTAAACAATCGTATCGTTTATTGTGGGACTTTTTATAAACTCGTGAGAATCGGCAACAAAGATTATCAGCGTTACATCACCAGAATGTTCCAAAAAAAGCTACTTAACCACAGCGGAGTCGACAGGGGGGACAAAGAGGTCTGTTGTCCCGGGCCCCAGGGTCTTAGGGGCCCAGAATTGGACCCTGTTCCTCTTCATTTGTGTTAGAGAGGGGCCCATGTGAGGCTTCTTGCTCCTGTCGACAGCCCTGCTTGTCCATAATGTTCTCGGTTAGATCATAGTTATTTTTATTCATAGCAAAGTACAATTATATAAAAGTCGTTTAAACATGAGACTTATTCACAGCTTTAAAATGATCATTGCTCATATCCATTACATTTTAAACTTTTTATCGTGATATTATCATTCAGCGATCCAACCACGAGTATCATAGCAACCAAAGAGCCAATCAGGAGCGAGGCTGTTGAAGGTAACACCCCTTCTGCCCACACCACTGGTTTAACAGGAAGCGGGCGCTTACCAACACTGAAAAACAAAAAATAAAATTCTAAAAAAAACCAAAAGCGAAAAAAAATCCACGAAAATATCATAGCAACCAAAGAGCCAATCAGGAGCCCCCCCCCCAAAAAATTTAATAAAATAAACTCAAAAGAAGAAAAAAATCCTCAAAATAAAAAAGAGAGAAAAAAAACCCTCAAAATAACAAAAAAAAAAGAGCCCCAGGATCATGTAGAGGGTTAATATGAACGTTTAAGACCAAAATGACGAATCTGACAGCAGCAGGGACAGAGAGAGGAGGACAGTTTTTCAATGTAAAGTGAACTGAAGCCAGAATCGATGGAGCCGGAAGCGCGCACACGATCACTTCCTATTTGTAAAGCAGTGCTAGCAGGTTAGCTCTGCCCATTTATATGTACAGACTATGATTTCTCCTTTTGAGTGTGTCCAGATTAAACGATGATGTAATATGTGAAGAATGTTCCAGACATAACTACGTCAGTTTATAGATTTGGGTAATAAACTGTAGAGCGAAAATCCACTGGATAAAAAACTGTCTAAAAACTGCCCGATGTCACATGAGCCGCTGTCCATAAAAGTATTGATTAGAGCCGCACTGAAACCTCCAGAGGACATGACCTTGATCTAGAGACTGCATCTCCAGCACATCTGAGCCGCTCTGCTCTGCGTCGTGTTTGTCACTGAACAAAGAGCGTTGAAGGAGGAGGTTGGGGCACTGCGTCTGTGGTGACAACCCAAAAAGGGAACAGCAGCTGGCTTCATCCATAGTTGTTTACAGTACACTGCATTAACGTGTTTTTAAGAAAGGATTCAGCGTTTGGATCTACGTCTTATTCGATACAGACAGCTCAGACGAAGCTGTCAGGTGAACGCTGCATAGATGTGAGTTGGGTGTAAGGAGAAAAGACTGTTTTACTGCTGTGTGTCTTCATTAGAATGCAACACCAGGCTGCAGCTGCACACAGAGCAGCGAGAGAGGAATGATGAAACCAAGGCTAAAAATAGCAGCCTCCCAGGATCCCCCCTCACACAGCCGTGTAAACAGTCAGAGAGCCAGCGACAGGCAGCTCCTTCCCTCCTCTCTCACTCATAAAGCATCGAAGCCATCTGCCCTTCACACACATTCACTCAATTCAAATGAAATAATATAGACAACATTAATAGAGCTAAACTGCAGTCAGATAACAGCGTGAATGATATCTGTGACTGGTGCAATATGATGCCTGCTCTTTACACAGGCAAACAGTGTCAGGGCCTGTACACATATACAAACACATGCTAATTGGTTTGGTCATTCTTTACACACGTGTGTGCGAGCTGTTACGAAACTGTAAACGGACTCAATACAGAGATGAATGTCCGAAATCAGACGTGTTCACTTTACCAAATCAGACTGAATCCTTCTGAAAATCACAAATCAACTGTTCACATAAATAGCTGCTTTTGTTCGATGTGACGTGCAGTATGTAAACGAGCACACAGCTCGATACAAAAAGAGACAGAAATATCCAGGGCTCGTGTGCAGCTGCCTCAAAGGTGACAAAAGGGAATCGAGAAAGGATCAGAAAAACAGATCCTTATGTAAAATGTGACGTTTATACGATTTCCCAATGTTACATTCACTTCTGAACGGAAACGCCGCCTCAAATGCTGATCTTGTATCGATAAACACCGCGATCGATGAGGTCAGCACACCTGAGCGCATACATCATACGCACCAAATTGATTCACCATGACAACCCAATAAGGCTCATAAAGGATGTGTGTGTAGCCGAGGTGGGAACAGCTTCCCCCGGCGCAGGCATAACAACACTGTTCTAATCCGCCCTGAAGAAGACAAACACCAGGTCGCCTCCAAAGCACAAACACAACTGACACAGACATTTCACTTTGATTCATCAAAATAACATTCACTCTTGACGTCTGCGTAGTAGCTCTCACAGCAACACAAAGCAGGTGCCTGTCATCTGCCGACGGACTGCAGGGTCTGGGTTATAACAAACAGGAGACAACATCCACACAGCTTCTACAGAAACATTTAAATCTGTCAAAAACAGTATGGGGAAAAAATAAATATAAACTAGACACATTTTGCCACATATTGAGCTGAGACACTGGCCGTTCTATGTTTGAAATATACTAAACAAAGTGTGAGCCCTCGTCTTCTATCGAGCTTAAGTTTACGATTCCTGTTCTGTTGTGTAAAGTACAATGTTTTTTCTTTTTGTTCATTTTGTTTCTTCGGTTTGAGGCACAACAGAAGCTTCTTTTTCTGCTCAGACTCAGGACAGAGCACATTTCATACAGTAACGGAGGGAGATGGGTTTCCATGGCGATACCATTTTCCCTCCTTCCCCGTGTGACATCACAGAGGCTCCTCTAAACCCCGTGAAGGTGTGTGAGCTGCGGACGTCCGGGATACTGGGTGCCAGACAGCCATTTAAACCGTTAATGTCTGGTATGAATCACATATTGATCGAGCGCTGGCTGGACAGCACTAAGTCCTTTTGAAAATGAGCTGGCACAAACACACGACAACAACATAAACATCGATGCACTGCAAAGATTTTGTGTAAATCTTATTAGATACTGGTTAATAAGTGCCACACAGAGAGCTCAGTATTTGGTTTATAATGTAGCTCCAACACAAGCCTGTGTAAGTGCGCCATCTAGTGGGCTCAGGGCAAATATGACATTACATCATATTTTACATGTGATTATTTGGACAGTTATGCTCAGTTCACATTCATTAAATAAATGTATTAATTAGTAATTAGCAGAAATACAAATAATCAGACACTTTGGACAGTAAAAAGTCCATAAACCCACTGTCAGTGTCGTCTATTCCAACATTTATTTCTGTTATAATAATAACTGTCATAATAATAATGTCGTGCATTTATACAACGCCTTTCAAGACACCAAAGTGCTTCACTCTGCACTATTCAGGAGGTGAGCTACAACTGCAGCCACAGCTGCCCTGGGGCAGGCTGACTTGTTTGTACTTTAAAGTACACTGTTATTGTACAGGGACCCAGGTGGTGTGAGGGGCACTGTCCACCAGAGGAAACATCTGCACATCTGGTCGGAGTCACACCTGGAGGATTTCACTGTTCTACGTGTTTTTGGAGTTGGATCATTTATTTTGTAAATATACTTGAAAAATATTGTAATATCATATTGTAATTAAAATGTCCTCAAGCATTATATAAACCAGAACCCAGAAGGTCCAGGTCCAGTGTGTACAGGTGTAAAACAGTATAAACACACATACAGTATGTCACAAGGGGGCGCTGTGGGGAAGCTGTCACAGAGGAGAAGTTCACACTGAGGTGTCCTGTCAGAAGATTTACTCAGCTCTCTGCAGGAGTGTGTGTGTGTGTGTGTGTGTATATGTGTGTGTATGTGTGTATATTTGTGTGTTTGTCTCTTACCACTTGTTCTGTTCCTTTTTTGTCTGCATCACTGGTTTTCTGCTCAAACTCTCTGTGTCTCTGTTTTGCAGAGTCTCCTGTAGAAACAAATATTTTTTTCCCATTAGCTGTAAATACACACATGGTCCTTGGGCACAGTAAAACAAACTGTAGTATTGCAGGGCTCTTACCCTCCACTAGAGGGCGCACAATAGCTCGAAGTGAGTAGCTGCAGGGCTCAGAGTGCGCTCCACAAAGGGGCTTTAGACCTGAATGCCTGCAGCTGGTGGAACATGCTGGCTGGACTGCTTTTGTGTTTTCAGGTGTTGTTCAGTGAGCCGAGCATCAGCACTAACAGAGGTGATGCTCATCGCTGTGACTGGTAAATCCCACTGAGTCATCAGCTGCTCGGCTTTACACGCAGGGGCCAAACAGTGGAGCCTCACGTGCTGCGCTCCACAAAGGCAGAGCAACACAAAGTACTTTTCTTTTGGGCTTATATGCAGTGTTTAAATTATACTTGTTGCCTTTACTACACACAAACATTCAGGTAGAAGCAGGTTTTCTTTTTAGAATAATCCTGCCGAGACTCCAACATGAACAAATGAAAAAGGTGCACATCATTAATCAGTTCAAGAAAAAGTTTTAAAAGTCAATTATGTGGTTTATCCATAGATGTTTATATACATGCACAGAGCTAACCTGCTAGCCGCCACGGTCCAAACAGGAAGTGATCATGGGCGCACTTCCTGCTCTATCAACTCTGGCTCCAATTCACTTTACATTGAAAAACTGTGTCCTCTCTCTCTGTACCTGCTGCTGTCAGATTCATTTTGGTCTTAAATCTTCCCAGAGCAGATCTGTAAAATGTCAGTAAAGGTTAGAGAATGAAGAAGTCCATCTAGTGGCAGTTTGCAGTACTGAACACAGACTAAAAGCCTAAGACATTTGGCGTTTCACACAGACCACAGGCACTACTTCCCACGTACACGAGTAACAGTGGCTCGAGGAAACACTGGGGATGTAACAAAAATGCAAAATAATATTATAATATAAGGTATTACAGTCACAATCTTTGCTTAAATCCATGGTTATGGTGCAGCGTAAGCTTAAAAACTGAGGAAACTACATCCTTTTACTTCATTTCAGTGTAGAGATAACAGTTATAAAGCACTTTTAAATCTGAATTATTTGGATTATGACAGAACCAAAGTCTCGTCGAAGCATTTTAAAAGGAAAAAGTGGCATCTTCACATTTTGACCTTCACAAAATATCACAATAAATGTTGTACCGTATGGTGAAAATATGGAGGGATTTTGGATATCGTTTCATCTCCAGTTCAGCTGGAGGATCGGGATAGTCACCACTGCACTCAGAATATCTGCAGACAAGACAAAAGAAATAATTGAATTTATCTTAGATCTGTGGGGCCCAGAACAGTCACCTCGCCTGCTGCATTTGACAGATTATATTTAATTTACTGTTTAATCTACAGTTTTAGCTTTTATTTATTTATTTACACCTATATTACAGTACACAGTGGTAATAAGACATACAAAGATATAACACGATATAACATGTTTTGTAGACGTAACAGCTATTTACACTTTTATGTGACAATTTAGTGTTTTGTTGTGTTGTGTGTGATATTTCTGTGATTTTGAAGTGGGAAAATGCTTGTACTAGTAATTTGTAAGTGAGAAAAGAAGATATAGAGAATGTAAATAGGGGGAAATAAATAAATAAAATAAGTAATAGGAAAAAAATATAATAATGATGATGATGATACTAATATAAAAATAATAATGAATTAGGTGTTGTGATCAGTGAGGCCCTGCTGTTGTTTTTTTGTTTATTTTTTATCACATATTATTAACTCATTTATTAACTAACAGATTGTGTTGAAGTTTGAGGCTAAAAACTCGCTGGGACGGGGCTTTTGCTGGAGTTTCCTCTGTGTATTAAAACAACCCAATCTTTAAATATGTTTAAATCTTTGTTGAAAACTCATTTGTTTGCAGTAAGTTTTAACACGAGCTGAGAGGGACACTTGTATTTTTTTGTTTTTGCACTTTATTTTGAGTTTGTACAGCGCTTTGGGCAGATGTGGGTGTTTTTAAATGTGCTTTATAAATAAATTTGAGTCGACTCGAAGCGAATCCCTTTAGTTCCTTCAAATTATTCTAGTAATGTCATTTCTAAGACAAAGACCGTGAGAAACAGGCGTGAAGGACAGCATTATATCATTTATTTGCTTGATATAAGTTCACAGCTGCATCACTTTTTGGATGGATCCCACTGTGGATCGAAGAGCTCCCCATTCAGTGTGGTGCCTGTAGTCTCCTTTCTCCAGCAGATACTGACGCCCACTGAAGTTTGGATGTTCAAAAAACACCCAAGAACCAGCCAGGACCTTACAGGACAGAACCTCATTCCTCTGCCACTGCTCTGGGACAGACTTCATGTTGTCTGCCAGCTCCATAGATACACCATCAAAGTTTGGTCGATTAAACAGCTTCAGTTTGTGTGGGCCCTTTGCCTGTAAAGAAAATTGGAATCTCAGATAGGAGCAGTATACAAAATTAATGAATAAAAAAAAAAAAATAATGTAATGTAATGTAATATGGATCTTACGCTTTTGATTATTCTGCAGGATCTCACACAGTCGTTGAAGCCCATCCATTTCTGGAAGCCGTTGTAGTCTCCGGGGCCGATCACATACTGGTAGCCTGTGTAGTTGTTTCGCTCGTACACCACCCACCAGCCGCTTTCCACCTTCAGGGAGTTGCAGCGTCGGATGTAGCTGTGGAGGTCAGCGGAGTCTCCTTTACAGTCGTAAGACCTCCCTTTAAAGTCCTTGTCCTCGTAAAACACAATCTGCACAAATGGATTAGAAATGGAATCACATTATACACAGAACGACTTTTGATTCAAAGGCTGAATTAATTTCTCACCTTCTCCATGATGAGAGATATAAACACCAGGCAGACGCCAGTACTCTTTATATGAAGTGAGACAAAGCAACCAAACGCGTGGTTAGCAACGGCAACCGTTATTAGAGTTCAAATGTTTTATCTGGATTCTCCCTTTTGTTCATAAGGCCTTTCAGCAAACAATAGTAGTTTCATAGTGCCAAGTTTCACAGCTGTAGTCGACTTCCAACCAAAACACATTATGATTAAACACAAAATAACCCCATGGATCATTACGGCCTCAAAATGCAGCTTATTGAACAAGAGAAACACTTTTGTTCTGGTAAATAGAACATAACTAAAACCTTTAGTTATCATTAAATGACTAAATCAGACTTATAACATTCTGGAAAAAGTGCTCTGTCTCCATCAAGTTCCCATTCAGAGGACGATTAAAAGTGTCTTCAACTTGGTGAACTAGTTTTCGCTGGTTTTGCCTCCTTTTTGATACTGATTTAAAAGTGTGCACTTATCAGTATAAAGTGATCCAGCAGAGGGTGTGCACATGTACTTGCACATGTAGTTGATGATTTTTAAAATATTAAAATATGACTATTTAAATGCACATATAAAGCAAAAAGAACTACATAACAAGAAATTGAATGTCTGAAAGATAAAAGCAGCAAAAGTGTTCAGCCGAATCTATCACAGAAGTAGAGCCATAAAAGTGTTTTTTCTCAGCTCTTTGCTGGTGTCTTCTGCCCTTTCCTCTGGATCATGATGCACAAATGAAATTAACTGCGATCACAGAGCTGCTTGTTCATCACCTTTTCAGATCATTTGAATGACAAACGCGAGTTGGAGCGAGTATAAAGTATAAAAGCCTGCTGGCAGCCACAGGTCGTTGGACACATTCCCACAAACTCACTCATCGCATCAAACATGGGCAAGGTAACACACACTACACATTTATCTCATTTCATGGTTCAAATATACACAAAGAAAAGCGATTAGCAGGATTATAATTTGTTTGACTTTTTGCAGATCATCTTCTACGAGGACAGGAACTTCCAGGGGCGCTCCTACGAGTGCATGAGCGACTGTGCCGACATGTCCTCTTACCTGAGCAGGTGTAACTCCTGCAGGGTGGAGAGCGGCTGCTTCATGGTCTATGAGCGCCCAAACTACACTGGAAACCAATACTTCCTCAGAAGAGGCGAGTACTCTGACTACAACTCCTTTGGCATGAGCGGCTCCATCAGATCCTGCCGTCTGATTCCACAGGTAAGTGTGATGTTCACTGTGAAGAACAGAAACACCGTGTGTAGTTCTCCAAAACCAAGTCATATCCTCGATATAAAAGACATTAATGAAGCATCTGCCTGATTTACTACAGCACAGAGGGTCTTACCGGCTGAGGATCTATGAGAAGGAGAACTTCCAGGGTCAAAACTTTGAGCTGCTGGATGATTGCAACAACATCCAAGACCGATACCGTATGCCAGACTGCCAGTCCTGCACGGTGATGGACGGACACTGGCTGATGTACGAGCAGCCTCACTACAGAGGCAGGATGATGTACTTCAGGCCTGGAGAGTACAGGAGCATGAGAGACGTGGGCTACAGCGGCATGAGGATCAGCTCCGTCAGGCGCATCATGGACTCCTGTTAATACACAACATTTCAAAATGGTTTGACAAATAAAATGCATGAGATTCAAAATCTACTGTGTCACAGTGTGTTAATATAAATGAACCATGTGTTTCAAAGGGATGGAAATCTACAATGATATTTATAAATCACACAAAATAACATCTTTTGAATGGGCAAAAGTCCTCAAAATATCACCAATAAACCGAAAGATGAAACTGGGCCATGAATGAAAAGGTCCAGAGATGGTGATGTGTAATGGTCAGTGATGTGGTTGAGGTGTTTAAAGGACACGTCACAGCCTCTGTCAAAAAACACGTGAAAACATGTGGAGCGAGACTCTGGAGGAGGCCCACTGTCTCCTACACTGTGAGCAACAGTATTTAAATCACAACTAAAACACTTTTCTATTTCGTTTTTGAATAAAATCAGATTAAAAATCAAGATGATGAACATGATGATTCTTAAAATGCTCAGAAGATGTTTATTACTGTAAAATACTTAAAGACATATTATCACAAAAAACAGCGTTAAAGAAGGGAACTAGAAATACACACTCATGTACACTTATACACACTCACACGCACTTATACACACTCATACGCACTTATACACACTCACAAACACACCTACACACTCATAAACACACCTACACATTCATACACTCACACACACTTATACACACTCACACGCACTTATACACACTCATACGCACTTATACACACTCACACACACTCATACGCACTTATACACACTCACACACACTTATACACACTCATACACACTTATACACACTCACACACACTTATACACACTCACACACACTTATACACACTCATACACACTCATACACACTCACACACACTCATACGCACTTATACACACTCACACACACTTATACACACTCACAAACACACCTACACATTCATACACACTCACACACACTTATACACACTCATACACACTCACGAACACTCATACACATTCATACACTCTTATACACACTCATACACACTTATACACACTCAAACACACCTACACACTCACACACACTTATACACACTCATAAACACACTTACACATTCATACACACTCATACACTCTTATACACACCTATACACACTCACACACACTTATACACACTCACAAGCACTCATACACACTAATACACACTTATACACATATGCATACACATTCATGCACACAGATACACACATAAATACACGCACTCAAACACACATGTATATACACACACACACACACACACACACACACACACACACACACACACACACACAGCACACACACACACACACACACAGGCATAAACATAGTAAAAGAACAATTCAAATCTATCATTGGATTAAAAGTTGTGGGAGTGAAGACGTTTCGCTTCACTCCAAACAACTTTTTGTCCAGTGACAGATTTGAATTGTTCTTTTACTGTGGATCAGACCTGGACGACAGAGGGACCACACACACACACACACACACACACTCACACACACACACACACACACACACACACACACACACACACACACACACACACACACACACACACACACACACTCACACACACACACACACACACACACACACACACACACACAACTAAAGGAATAAGGTAAGGTGTAAGAATATATAATGATTCAAAACTGTTCACTCATGTGTCAGAGGTGATGCCACTTCCATTATAAATATTACACTGCATTGAAAAAAATTATTTATACAATACAAATGTTGAAAAAAAAAAATCAAGTTTGACAACAGTATTTTATGCATCCAGTGAAATATGTGTGAAAAAAAATCATATATACACTGGTGTGTATATACCAGTGTGTGTGTGTGTATGTATGTGTGTGTGTGTGTGTGTGTATGTATGTATGTGTATGTATGTATATATGTATGTATATATATATATATATATATATATATATATATATATATATATATATATATATACATACACACATATATGATTGTTTTGTTTTTTAAATAATGGCATTACATATTGTAAAGTCTGACAAAGGAAGGCGTTAAACAAAGGGACAAAGGGTCCCTTACATTCAGTTCAGTCCACCTGTGCCCCTCTGCTGAGCTGGGGCACTTGGCACTGCACCAGAAACATACAGTGTGGAATAATAACCATTTCCAGAGCGATTAGTGCACATTATTGGCCCTGTGTGTTTCCTGCCGAGTCAGATATTCACACAAAGGCACCGTACTTCATTAAGCTATCATGATGAGTATAAAAGAGTGAGCGTTTAGGCAGACCAAAGTGCCAGTTCAATCAGGGGTACAATTAGGAACTACAATGGGCAGAGTAAGCTTCTTTCTTTATTATTTTTTTTTTTAAATGGCTTTACTACAATAATGCATTTTAATATTCAAAACTTATTTTTATTCCAGATCATCTTCTACGAGGACAGGAACTTTCAGGGGCGTTCCTATGAGACCAGCAGCGACTGTGCTGAACTGACCTCTTACTTGAGCCGCTGTAACTCCTGCCGTGTGGAGAGCGGCTGCTTTATTGTGTATGAACGTCCAAACTACATGGGTCACCAGATGCTGGTGAGGAGAGGGGAGTACCCTGACAACCAGCGCTTGATGGGAATGAGCATGAGCGACTGCATCAGGTCCTGTCGCATGATCCCCATGGTATGAATGTATCAAGCTAGAGAATATTCTATTTGGCACTGTGGAAAAATTCACTGGTTAAGTTTCATTGCTGGTCTATCTACAGCACAGAGGTCCTTTTCGAATGAGGATCTACGAGAGGGAGAACTTCAGCGGACAGATGAATGAGCTTGTAGATGACTGCGACTCTCTCCAAGACCGTTACCGTATGTCGGACTGCCAGTCTGCCCACGTGATGGACGGACACTGGCTGATGTACGAGCAGCCTCACTACAGAGGCAGGATGATGTACTTCAGGCCTGGAGAGTACAGGAGCTTCAAAGACATGGGAACAGCCCCCATGGACATGAGGATTGGATCCATCCGACGCATCATGGAGTCCTGCTAAACACAAGAGCCACAAGACTTGAAATGTTATTGTTTAATGATTGCATAAATAAATGTATTCAAAAATACACAGATACTTTCTGTTCCTATTCTGTTGGACTTTCACATTATGATAAGACATATAAAGTGACAGTTTAACTATACACATATTTACTACATATAACAAATTCTATAACAAGTATTCAAGTATACAAACGTATTTTAAGTGTGTGTTTAGAAAAGCAGACATGATCTATACTAGTTACATAATAAATACGTTTGGTATATGTGTTAATGTTTATTATTTCTAAAGGTTCATCTCAAATCATTATTTTTAAAAATCAAATGTAATCATTTATTTACAGTGACAAATACAGTCAAATCCATGGAATGACCTGACAGTCCTGACCATAAAAAATGACTGTTATATAAATTATATTTTTATGTTTAGTTTTGGTTTTCTTTTTCAGCAAAAAATGAATAAAATCACATTTCCAAAGTTAATGGAAGGTTCCAGTTCTTTATGTACAGGACAACAGTATGTAGATGCCTCTGTGGAGCTAGAATAAGCTGTAAACGGTTGGCCCAGTTTTCTATGGCCCTGCTGGCTCATGCATTTGTACAATGGAAGCTCTCCCCTTTTTCACCTCAAGTATAAAAGTGACAGTTCACAGCACCAGGTATGCACCACGGCCACCGTAAAGACAGTAACCATGGGCAAGGCAAGTTCAACTTTTACTACAGTCAAATCCCCACTATAAAGCATCTGCAGTTTTATATTTATCATCCATTTTTATTAATTAACTAAAACTGGTTTTATTTTACAGATCATTTTCTATGAGGACAGGAACTTCCAGGGTCGTTATTATGAGACCAGCAGTGACTGCCCTGAGCTGACGTCCTACCTGAGCAGGTGTCACTCCTGCAGGGTGGAGAGCGGCTGCTTCATGGTCTATGACAGAGCCAACTACATGGGAAACCAGTATTTCATGAGGAGGGGCGAGTACTCCGACTACATGAGCATGATGGGAATGTCTGACTGCATCAGGTCCTGTCGTATGATCCCTATGGTAAATTTAAATGTGCACTTTCGGGAAATATTCCTACTTTATGAATATTCCTCAATATTTCTTGCTTGATGAACACATTTCTGCTAACATTCCAGTACAGAGGGAACTACAGGATGAGGATCTACGAGAGGGAGAACTTTGGTAGGTCAGATGTAACGAGATGATGGACGACTGTGACAACATCCAAGACCGCTACCGTATGAACGACTGCATGTCCTGCCACGTGATGGACGGACACTGGCTGATGTACGAGCAGCCTCACTACAGAGGCAGGATGATGTACTTCAGGCCTGGAGAGTACAGGAGCTTCAGAGACATGGGAATGAGTGGGATGAGGTTCATGAGCATGAGGCGCATCATGGACTCTTGGTACTGAATGTTCACTAAAATCCATGAATGAAAGAAGATACTCCTGTATTTTCACTTTAATTAAATGGTTGTTTGGAGGTTCCCATAACAAAGGAGTAAAAGTAAATAGAAGTAAGAAGAATGTCGGCGTGGGACCTGACTGTCTCTTGACAAATAAGAACTATTTTGTCATTAATAAATATAATTTTGGTCAATTCTTGAGTTATTTATCATTTTTAAAACTACAAACAGAGAAACACATTCACAGAAGAGAAGACTAGTACACTAGAAAAGATGGCAATGAATATGATGATATGATAATATGATCTGTTATCAGTCACAGCTTTAGCAGAGAAGCATCACATGATGGGAAAGAACGCATAAGAACGCAAAAATACATCCTGGTAACCTACAACCTTTATATTAACCTATATATTATATTATTATATAAAACATCATGCACTGCAGGACCTTGCAACTGATGTTAAACAAAATCCAAGAGAAACACGACTGGAACAAAATAAAGGTTTTTCTGGTGGGACAGTAGTGAACATGGTTTACACGCTGTATGTCACAGGCATGGACTTATTTCCAATTATTATCCCTCACAAATACATTGACATTCATACACCAGTTTACTTCAACACCTGAGGGAAGATGGGCCAAGTGTCTTGCCCAAGGACACAATGACAGTATGAACTAGAGCCACTGCTACTCCACTGCAGCACACGGCCCCTGTGATCTCTCCAGTACAAACCAGGTCATTATCATGTGATAAATGGCCACAGCAATGTTCACCAATCAGAAATTCAAAAAATCTTTTGTCATTTTGTAGATAAATAAGAGTGCATTGAATTGAATTAAACATAATGTAAATGTTTTAAAAAGTATAAATGCAGGTGTCGCATTTTTTGTTTACATAGTATTTCAAGCTTAGTTTACTTTGTTGTGATCATTTCAGTGATACATGGGTTTATTTGTTCTATGTGTATTCTTACACTGTAAACTATATGTGTTTATGTGCTAATTACAAAAGTACAGTATAACTGAATGTGCCTGTTCATGTGGATTCAGGTGCGTAAATATATCCAGAGCATTTATTCAAATCTTATGCATGTTCTACCTGTGGTTCTAATGTTTTTGCAAAACAATATAGAAAAAAGATTAATTTCCCAAAACAAGTAAAGAGCAGTTTTGACTCTATGTTGTGAAAGACTTCCTCAACTTCACATGAAACAGCACCTTAAAGATGTTCAACTGGAACAAAACACGTCATTCTTTTAAATAAAACATCACTGCACAATTATATTGTATTGTGTGTGTGTGTATGTGTGTATATTTTATATGTTTATGTAAATATTAATGTTGACACCTCTCCCCCTGAGGACTACAGACGGAAATTAGCTGTAAAGCTAGAATCTGGTACAAGCATCTCTGCCATTGAGCCTAATGTTATTGTACATTGTCCTACCAAATAAATAAATAAATTAAAAACTAAAACAAATCTATTGACACTAATGATACAATATACATTAGACATTTGTGCCCCTTAATTTAAATAAATCCTTATTACTTAACGAGTACCTTTTGGCTTTAGCTAAAGGAATATTCTGTTGTATATGACTAAGCATGTGTAGGCTTTCCTATGGCTGCTGGGTCAGGATTTTTAATAATGGTGGGGCACGGTCATTGTGTGTGGCCAGGTATAAATGAAGCATGTTCTGACAGAAATGTTACCAGTTTGAATCAGTTCTCTGAGAGACCTGCAAAACCACCATCATAATGGGCAAGGTAGAGATTAGTGTAATGCACCAATACAAAATATAACGGCATTAATATTGTTTTGTTTTCAGATCATCTTCTACGAGGAGAGGAACTTCCAGGGGCGCTCCTATGAGTGCATGAGCGACTGTGCCGACATGTCCTCTTACCTGAGCAGGTGTCACTCCTGCAGGGTGGAGAGCGGCTGCTTCATGGTCTACGACCGTCCCAACTACATGGGAAACCAGTATTTCATGAGGAGGGGCGAGTACGCTGACTACATGAGCATGATGGGAATGAGCGGTAGCATCAGATCTTGTCGTATGATCCAAATGGTAAGTGTAAAACACAAGTTAAACAGTTTAACCAAAAGGAAAAATATAAATTCCACTGTTGTTGTATGTGACACTGAACAACAGCACAGAGGCCAGTTCAGGATGAGGATCTACGAGAGGGAGAACTTCGGAGGTCAGATGAACGAGCTGATGAACGACTGTGACAACATCCAAGACCGCTACCGTATGAACGACTGCATGTCCTGCCACGTGATGGACGGACACTGGCTGATGTACGAGCAGCCTCACTACAGAGGCAGGATGATGTACTTCAGGCCTGGAGAGTACAGGAGCTTCAGAGACATGGGAATGAGTGGGATGAGGTTCATGAGCATGAGGCGTATCACTGACATGTGCTAAAAATACATTTTTGACTCAATAAAAGAATCTAATTTCTTACCACTGTTTATGGGGTTGATTTATGGAAAATTAAATAAATCTGTATTTGCTTGTATAAATAAATAAACACATTTAAAAAAAAAAAACAAGATAACAAGAATGTCTGTTGTTTCAAAATAAACAACAGACAAAAATATAAGACCTGCCATTCTCCGGTTTTAGCAACAATGATCTGATCGGCTGATCGGCTCTCACAACTTCAGGTCATGGTTCAAAGTAAAACACAGCTGAGGAATGTTTGATTGAGGATTACTAAACTTTAACAATCTGCCAACAATTCATTTAAATTTTTTTAGATGAAATAAAAAGACAAACCCAAAAAGAACAGTTTACATCTTGAGGTAACGGATGGAAATAAGCCTTTGGCTATAATCCGGTGTGTTTATGTCTGTCATGTCAGGTCTGTTCATTAACACGCTTTGTCCCAACCAAATAAATAAATACATAAAATAAATTAAACATAACTAGAATGTCTTCAATACACAGACCAATTCTAGTAAAAGAAAAAAAAGAAGAAAGGTTTAAATTTGTTACACTATTGGGTAGATGTTTCTACTTACTCATTACTTACTTGTTACTTAGATGTTATTACTACTTATTTTACAAATCTCATGACACTATCTGCCATAACAAGACCAGAAATAGAACTCTCCAGAGTTTTGTGGTGTCACATTGGGTAAACCTTTTGAAAAGTCACATCTTTCAAACAGCCCTTGCTGTACATGCTTTGCTTTACATTTCAGTAGCTAATGTTTTATTGCAATGTTTGTCTCTAAGAGGTCAAATAATCAACATTAGAAGATTGCTTTTTCAATATCTACAATAGTCCATGATAATTATTGTATTTATCTGAATAACTTGTTGGACAGTCTGATTTTTGGTCCATAATACAACACTATAATAATCATAATCACACAAAGAGTGAATACAACGTCCATACAGGCTATTTACTGTTGGTTAGTCTGTGTATTGTAGCCTAAACGTGCCCATTGTAGCGACGCGCCCATGGAAAGATCTATTGTAAAGTTTTCTAGGTGATCCAGTCACATGAAAATTTGGCCCTCCATAGGCCTCAAATACGTGTTGCTGGGTCAGGGGCTTTGCACAATGGAAGCTACAAATTCTATAGTTTAGTCAGGTATAAAAGTAACACAGTAAAAACACAGCCACTCACGTTGTAACAGCCACACAGTCCTGTGAAGAACTCGCACACAGTAGCCATGGGAAAGGTGAGCTAAAGCCAGACAAAATCTACTGAATTAATTCCATTTTAATAAGTTTGAGGGTCATCTGCGGTGGAGAATTTACTGACTCAAAATGTTCATATTTTTCTCATATTTCAGATCATCTTCTACGAGGACAGGAACTTCCAGGGGCGCTCCTATGAGTGCATGAGCGACTGTGCCGACATGTCCTCTTACCTGAGCAGGTGTCACTCCTGCAGGGTGGAGAGCGGCTGCTTCATGGTCTACGACCGTCCCAACTACATGGGAAACCAGTATTTCATGAGGAGGGGCGAGTACGCTGACTACATGAGCATGATGGGAATGAGGGACTGTATCAGATCCTGCCGTATGATCCCAATGGTATGTGTTCTTCGATATTTACATTTAACTACACAGATTCAAATGACTAATGAAAAACATTACACTACAGCACAGAGGCCAGTTCAGGATGAGGATCTACGAGAGGGAGAACTTTGGTGGTCAGATGCATGAGATGATGGACGACTGTGACAACATCCAAGACCGCTACCGTATGAACGACTGCATGTCCTGCCACGTGATGGATGGACACTGGCTGATGTACGAGCAGCCTCACTACAGAGGCAGGATGATGTACCTCAGGCCTGGAGAGTACAGGAGCTTCAGAGACATGGGCTACAGCGGCATGAGGTTCACGAGCATGAGACGCATCATGGACATGTAAAAACATCTATGTGTAATGTGTATACGCATATACTGAATAAATCTTTTTAAGAAAACTTCACCTCTCAATAATTTCGCCTGTGCAAATAAAATGTATCAGCTGGCAGATGTATCAGAACGACATTTGCTATTGGCTTTACATTTCTGGCAGGAGCAGATATTCTGTTTTGGCCCCCCAGCTGCCTAAAGAAAACACATAAAGCTTTATTTAAGAAACAGAATCATTTGAATGCTTTAGTGTGAAGAAATAACTGCAGAAAACATGACTGCACTACACAGTAGCGTAACATGAGCGCTATTGTTAGGTTATAAAGTACCACAAAAACATAGGCTAAAAAAATAGCTTGATGATTCTAAGGCTCTGGAATGAAATATTGTATGTTTGAATACTGGCTCTTGGAACTTGTAGCAATAATCCAACATTGATCTCAGGGCTTTAGATGGAGTTCAAAAACAAAAGAAGAGGCTTCCTCAGAAACATGTCATTACTTATCTGAGGAAAAGTTTGTATCATATAGAACATATACACGTATTTCTGCCAAGAGAATTGCCAAATCCAAACAGTTTGGATTATACACTAAGAAAGTTGCTGTTGATGCATATAATTTCAAGTCAATCAATGGAATACGAGAATAATTTTGTAAAACAGTTTTCCCTCATGTGACCCTGACCCTGCACATATGAACACATTTATTTTTACATGGCTTGAGTACTGCCAATAGCCAGATGGTTTGTATTATACACTGAGAAAGTTACTGTTTCTGTAAATGGCAGAACTGGCAGCAGAGCTCTGTACACTGGTCTGACTGGTAAATCTTCAGATAATCGGAATTAAAGTCAACATATGGCGTACCAGATTTAGAATGACATATGACCATCACCCGGTACATATGGAAACACATTTGTTTTACATTGAAAATGAGCCAATTGTTTTATTTTTTCACTGTAATAAAGTTTACCATTTGTTTAATGATTCATGAACATTACAGAAACTAACATTGCTGTTTAATTATTAAAATGCCAAATTCAAGGTGATCACCAGTTAATCAACAGTGATGAACTGACCAGTTAATCCATAGATAAAACTGAAGGTGTTCAATCTCACATTTAAATAAAACTCTTGACTGACTAAAATAATAATAAATTCAAAATTTTTTTATAATATATTTTAGGTAAAATATAGTTTGAGATCTACTTTTTAAACAACACACAGTTGGTATAAAGGGTCTGGTGAAAACATCACAATAATGTGAGAAAAGCTTTAAAAGTTTAAAGGTGTTAGTCCTGAAACTGCAGCTCCAATAGTAACATGCTGAATAAGGGTTTCTCTGAGGGGGGCCACTGACTCTTTGCGGGCCGCTATGGATATAAAAGGAAAGGGTTAAACCAGGTAGAATGTAGTAAAGCACCCACAGCCAACATGACCAATACAGGCATGAACATGAGGGGAAAGGTCATTTTAAATGTAATATATGAAGACTTAGATCACACTGTATATGCTAACATTATGTTTTATTTTACAGATCATCTTCTACGAGGAGAGGAACTTCCAGGGGCGCTCCTATGAGTGCAGCAGTGACTGCTCTGACATGTCCTCTTACCTGAGCAGGTGTCACTCCTGCAGGGTGGAGAGCGGCTGCTTCATGGTCTACGACCGTCCCAACTACATGGGAAACCAGTATTTCATGAGGAGGGGCGAGTACGCTGACTACATGAGCATGATGGGAATGAGGGACTGTATCAGATCCTGCCGTATGATCCCAATGGTATGTGTTCTTCGATATTTACATTTAACTACACAGATTCAAATGACTTCATTGATTGTATTTACATTATAGCACAGAGGAAACTACAGGATGAGGATCTACGAGAGGGAGAACTTTGGAGGTCAGATGAACGAGATGATGGACGACTGTGACAACATCCAAGACCGCTACCGTATGAACGACTGCATGTCCTGCCACGTGATGGACGGACACTGGCTGATGTACGAGCAGCCTCACTACAGAGGCAGGATGATGTACTTCAGGCCTGGAGAGTACAGGAGCTTCAGAGACATGGGAATGAGTGGGATGAGGTTCATGAGCATGAGGCGCATCATGGACTCTTGCTACTAAATGTTCAGACTGTGTGTTCACTTGATTTATTTGGCAACAAATAAAAAGCTTTTATCCTATAGACTTAAACCTCTACAGTGTCTGTAAACAGAAAGTTTTCATTTTATCGGTCCATGCTTGGGTTCTAACGCACTTTCAATGGATGGAGTTAGCATTAGCCCCATTAATGTTATTGATTAGCATAAAAATAAGCATACATGCTAACAACCAGGTAATAAACATTTCGTAAATCTAACATTATGCTGGACATTAATCCACCAAAAATACAGTGTGATCCAACAGTTTTACTGTAACACTTTAGTTTTATTTCATCAGGCACTGTATTTCCTGCAAACCTTAGTAAACTTTAGAAACAGAAAGTTAGACTGTTGTCATTCATCGGCAAGAGTAACCAACAAACACCATTTGCCTGCACTGTCTACAAATAATACTACAAATACGTAAATATGCAAAGGTTAATATCAGTGCAAAACTATACAAGCGATCATGATGTCGTCAAGTTCAACTGCAAAAAAGACAACACAGCAAACAGAGAAAGTCTGCTGTTTGTGCTACACATCAGAAAATCCCCAGAGTTGACATGAGTTCACACCTTCACACAAAGACGACAGGGGCTTGATTAAGTGTTTTAGAAAGTTTCCGAGTAGTATTAACACTAGATTCACTACTGTGTTGGATAAGTTAGGTCTATTAATAAGATACCTTGCCCAATAATATTATGGGCTTGTTTCAGCCGTTCTACCCCAGGACAGCAGTGACAGGAGCATCCCACAAACAATGGAATTCATGAAAAATGCACAGAATGGTAACACGACTTCAAGTGTCTGGAAAAGTTTTTATTATCAATCTGATAAGAAGCCAATGTTCTGTTGATGTGGTTTGTCACCATGATGTGATTAAAGCTAGCTTATCATAAAGATATACCTGCTCTTATCTGAATGTATTTATTATTTTGCATTTGTATATCAAAAGAACACTCAATATTTAGCATTGTAACATCATAATGTTACGTATTGTAGTGTAGTTTAGCTAGCACCAACCTAATAACAAACAGCAGAACGCCTGGGTGTATCAGACTGACTGAGAAATTTGACTCTGTCTGTTCTGTTCACGTTTGTGGGATTCATAATACAGACAGCTACATTTATTTGTTTTTCATAAAAAATTATAAAATACATTTAGAAATTGCTAATTGCTAATAAATAATCATACACAAACATATAACCAAACATAGATAAGTGATCTCATTTATATTGAGAATTTGATTTTCAAATGCTAAAAACTGTTGCTCAAAAGTTATTTGACCCACAACACTTCTGAAAAATTCGGACGGTTGTCAAAGAGATTAACAATTTTAAAACAAAATATTATTTGCCAGCTAGTCCTTTTAACCTGGCTCAGAGTGTGTAACTCTAAACTGAGTTCTACACATCGATCCGGAACAGCTCACGCTGAAAGTACTCAGAACAAATGATCAGATCCATGTTTGTTTTGGTTTGTTTGGCGCTGGCTTTCACCAAAACCACAATGCTGCCCTGTGTTGGTCAGTCTCAGACATCACGTGAACGCTTCAACTGGAGCAAGATGGATTATCAAGAATTTGTGAACTCACTAAATATTTGTGCCACCATGAGCTATAGCTCTGTCTGGCCACTATGGTGAAAGTTTTCTGGCTACATCACTGCACTTTACATGCACTTTGAAAAAGCAGAATAGGCTTATGCAGTTTTCTGAAGTTCATGCAAACATAATGAGAGTAACTGCTTCACTTCGCAGTATGCCAACCAAGGGGAAGTTCCTGTGCCACCTGTTTTGTACAGCAATTAAGGCTAAATTACAATTTTTCATACATAAAACATATTGAAATGTTGTAAGTTAGAGTTATATATATCAAAAGAGTGAATTACACAGTGCTTTTAACAATGTAACAAATATTCCAGTCATCAAGCAAACAACTATCTAAAGGAAAGAAGCGACTGATCTAAAATGACTCTTTAATCAATAAATGATTATGGACATTCTCACCTGTAAATTAGTCTAGTATTGCAACACAATGTCAATCAAGCACTACATCATAATCAGAGGATTGGCCTGAAAAAGCATGTAGTTTAACAAACCACCACTTTTTCTTGTCTCTCAACACTGTTCAATACTGACAACCATAATAAACACATTTTAATTAAACCAACTTATGTCAGTCCAATCACAGGGGGCCAAGAAAAGCTATTTACTAAAAACACAGTTCCTCTCTAACTAGGCTGAAGTCCTTGCCACCGAGGAGCTGGCAAGGTCACATCCATCCCGAGTACTTCAAGTCTCTGGATGTTGTGGGGCTGTCTTAGCTGACACGTCTCTACAAAATCGCGTGGCGGTCGGGGACAGTACCTCTGGACTGGCAGACCGGGGAGGTGGTCCCTATGTATAAGAAGGGGGACCAGAGGGTGTGTTGCAATTACAGGGGACTCACACTCCTCAGCCTTCTCGGTAAGGTCTATTCCAGGGTACTGCAGAGGAGAGTCCGACCGATAGTTGAACCTCGGATTCAGGAGGAGCAGTGTGGTTTTTGTCCCAGTCGTGGAACACTGGACCAGCTCTACACTCTCCATCAGGTCCTCGAGGCTCATGGGAATTTGCCACAGTCCACATGTGTTTTGTGGATCTGGAGAAGGCATTCGACCGTGTCCCTCGTGGTGTCCTTTGGGGGGTGCTCCGGGAGTATGGGGTCCGGTGCCCTTTGCTAAGGGCTGTCCGGTCCCTGTATGACCGGAGCAGGAGCTGTCTTCATTGCCGGCAGTAAGTTCGAGGTGCACACTGGACTCCGCCAGGGCTGCCCTTTGTCACTGGTTCTGTTCATTTTATTTATGGACAGAATTTCTAGGCGCAGCCAGGGGCCGGAGGGGGTCTGGTTTGGGGACCACAGGATCTCACCTCTGCTGTTTGCGGATGATGTTGTTCTGATGGCTTTATCGAGCCAGCACTGGGGGTGTTTTGCAGCCAAGTGTGAAGTGGCTGGAATGAGAATCAGCTCTTCCAAATCTGAGGCCATGATTCTCGACCGGAAAAAGGTGGTTTGCCCTCTCCGGGTGGGTGGTGAGCCCTTTCCTCAAGTGGAGGAGTTCAAGTATTTCGGGGCCTTGTTCACGAGTGAGGTAAGGATGGAACGCGAGATTGACAGGCCGATCGGGGCAGCGTCTGCAGTGATGCGGTCGCTGTATCGGTCCGTTGTGGTGATGAAGGAGCTGAGCCGAAAGGCAAAGCTCCTGCTTTACTGGTCAATCTACGTTCCTACCCTCACCTATGGTCATGAGCTCTGGGTTATGACCGAGGACAAGATCGCGGATACAAGCGGCTGAAATGAGTTTCCTCCACAGGGTGGCTGGGCGCACCCTTAGAGACAGGGTGAGGAGCTCAGTCACACGGGAGGAGTTCAGAGTAGAGCCGCTGCTCCTACACGTCGAGAGGAACCAGCTGAGGTGGCTCGGGCATCTGCTTAGGATGCCTCCTGGACGCCTCCCTAGGGAGGTGTTCTGGGCATGTCCCACCGGGAGGAGGCCCCGGAGAAGACCCAGGACACGCTTGAGGGACTATGTCTCTCGGCTGGCCTGAGAAGTCTTTGGGGTCCCACCAGAGGAGCTGGAGGATGTGTCTGGGGTAGGGAAGTCTGGGAGTGCCTGCTTAGACTGCTGCCCCTGCGACCCAGCCCCGGATAAGTGGAAGAAAATGGAAACTATCGAAAACTCCAGGTCTGGCATTATTATGGCAGACAAACATAAAAGCATATCAGAGCATTGGGAAAGAAATTCATTCTACAATAAATACATAACCTGAGATTTTAAAACTATTTAACATATTGCCATATTCCAGTTTCCAAGCTATTTCACATTTGGGAAACTTTAGGGAAGGGCAAAGACAGCTGAAACTTCTAGAATACTGCATGTTCATATTTGGACCAGTTGTATTCAGCAAACAGCCTGTGGTCCAAGCTTTTGTTTGCCCTCTCTACATACCTCTAGCCTTCTCTACATACACTCTCTACATACCTCTAGAATCAATACAGTACCCCCCCCCCCCCCCCCCCCCCCCCCAATTTAGTTATTGAGTTTCCGTCTTTATGATGCTGTCATGAGGTTTACGCTGTAACATGCTAACAGTAGAGTCTACTGCACTCTATACTATGTTGCTTGGTCAGGTATTTATACAAAGGGGGCCCACAGACTGTATAGCATTTGGTGAGGTATAAAGGCAAGGGTTAACACAGGCCGGACAGTGCAGCAGTAGCAACAGCAACAGCAGCAGCTCAACTGTAACGATGTCCACCACAGACATGAGCATGGGCAAGGTAACTCTTTTTGGATTATTTACGCTGTACAACATGCAATATTTAATAACTGTAACTTACTGTACATATTTCAGATCATCTTCTACGAGGACAGGAACTTCCAGGGGCGCTCCTATGAGTGCATGAGCGACTGTGCCGACATGTCCTCTTACCTGAGCAGGTGTCACTCCTGCAGGGTGGAGAGCGGCTGCTTCATGGTCTACGACCGTCCCAACTACATGGGAAACCAGTATTTCATGAGGAGGGGCGAGTACGCTGACTACATGAGCATGATGGGAATGAGCGGTGGAATCAGGTCTTGCCGTATGATCCCTATGGTTAGTATACGCAAAAAAAACTAAACGGAACAGAAATGTGTACTACTTCTAAGTTAATCAGAAATACAATACAAAGGGAGAAGGGTAAAGGGCACCATAAAGTAGACATCTGATTCCTGCTTTTGAGCTAAAATGGTGTAAAAAATAACTTACAAAGATATCAACTTACAGCACAGAGGTCAGTTCAGGATGAGGATCTACGAGAGGGAGAACTTCGGAGGTCAGATGCACGAGCTGATGAACGACTGTGACAACATCCAAGACCGCTACCGTATGAACGACTGCATGTCCAGCCACGTGATGGATGGACACTGGCTGATGTACGAGCAGCCTCACTACAGAGGCAGGATGATGTACCTCAGGCCTGGAGAGTACAGGAGCTTCAGAGACATGGGAATGAGTGGGATGAGGTTCATGAGCATGAGACGCATCATGGACATGTGCTAACTGCTAAATGTTCATGTGAAGAAAATGCAATAAAAATACACTTAAATCTATCTTTGTTGTCTTCTCTTTGTCTTCAACAATATCATCCATTTAAATGAATAAAGGAAAACTACTGCAACTATAAATGTTGATTTGTATAAATATTGTCCATTTCCTCCGATACAACATAAAAAACATTCTAAAAAAATTTATTAAAGACAAGAATATGTTAAAGGCTAATTATGACCATGTTTGGCATTTGAGCTGAGCCATTCCATGTAGACCATCATACTCTTCATCATACCTGCATTAAAAAGACAAAATTAAAAGACAGATTAATGGTGAAGGAGACACTAAATTTGTGACTGCAGCAGGACGTAACAATGCCATACCACTTTTATTTTTATTTTTTCTGCTAGCATTGCCTAAATTACAGAACTATAGACCCCACTGTTTTAAAACAGAATGTTTGCATTCCAGGCTGTTCCCTCCATACATTAGCTTTAACTCCAATGTATTTTGAGTCGGGGGCTAGCTTTAGCTACTAAACATGGCAAACTACATAAAATAAGGCAACAATGGCAACTGACAACTCAGTCACATGTGAATAAGACCAGAGCTTTGATAGAAAACACTACCATGTGTAGCATTTTTAGCTATTAGCTCCAAAATTATGCATGCAAGCTAACAACCATGTAATAAATATTTCTTATATCTAACGTTAAGCAACAATAAATGCACCCATACTATATATAATCAGAAATTGTGAGCTCACATGTTCTTGAGAGAGTTTATGTCAGCTTGACTGAAAGTGTTCTTTTTTTCAACATTTGTTGGTTTGGTTATGTGGCTGTGGCTAACAAGAACATCATTGTAAAGACTGCAGAAAAGATAATTGGCAAAGCACAGAAACAAGATGCTTTACGAGTCAGCTACTTACAGGATGACTAAGTCTATCACCAGTGATGCTGAGCCACCTCTGGGATAAATAAAAATGAATGACATCAGGAGATTGATACAAAATACTTTAAAGACGTGTAGAAAGAGTAAATGCAGTTTGTTAAATAAGCACTCATCAAAGTTTGCACAGCACTTACACCACACTGTAAATACAACACACTGTAAATACAACAACACACTGTAAATACAACAACACACTGTAAATACAACACACTGTAAATACAACACACTGTAAATACAACACACTGTAAATACAACACCACACTGTAAATACAACACACTGTAAATACAACACACTGTAAATACAACACACTGTAAATACAACACCACACTGTAAATACAACACACTGTAAATACAACACACTGTAAATACAACAACACACTGTAAATACATGTCATGATCCACGCATTCCTGTTCCTGTTTTTGCCTCCTGTGTCCTCCTCTCTCCCTCCCTCACCTGTCTGACTCCGGAGCTGGGCGGAGCTCTGGTCCCTCCCGCACGCACCTGCAGCTCATCGGCGCTGATCAGCACCACCTGCGGCGAATAAATGGGACCGTCTCCAGTCACCCGGTGCAAGTCCGTCCACGTGACAAACGTGAATGCTCCTGTTCTGCCTTTTTGATTGTTGCATGTTCTCGTTTTGTAAACTTACCGGATGTTGCTGCTTCTCCAGACTCCTGGTCTCGGATCACCCCAGCTCCTGCGCCTCTGGCTCCACTCCTGCCTCCCGCCTTGTCTCCCTGGTACAGTCCTGCCTTGTCTTGTCCTCACCTGACTGTTACCTGCACTCTGCTCACGGCTCCCGCTCCTCGGACTTACCCGCTCCTCGTTCCTGGTTCTGCGTCCCGTTCCTGTGTCTCCGGCCCTCTCCTGGCTCCCTGTCTCCTGCTCCAACGCCCTCCACGTCTCCACTTGTTTGTCTCCTGATAGATCGTACTATTCACTATTGTTAATAAACACTGTTAAACCGCTCCCGAGTTTCGTACCTTTGGTCCGCTTCACACCCCCATTACGACAATACAACACACTGTAAATGCAACACCACACTGTAAATACAACACCACACTGTAAATACAACACCACACTGTAAATACAACATCACACTGTAAATACAACACACTTTTTATTAATGATTGTAAAGCTTTGATGGAACGATTTATGAGCCATGTGATGGTGAATCAAAGACATGTTTCCACTAAGGTGGAAAATTACATTTAAGTTAAGCTGCCTAAAACAAAATAATGAAATGTATATTTGAGTATCCCAATAATGGTTCAGATGATGTTTTAACAAAACATCTGAAATAGGCTCAAAAGTACAGCTGGGCAATATGTCAAAAGAGCTGATCAGTTTTTTCCACATTAATCTGTCACAATATTTGATTCAAATTTTATTCTTGTTAAAAGGAAATACAAATATCTATCAATATTAATTTCATGAACTTAAAAAGACACTTTTGATCAATATAATTTAATGCAAAAAAAATTAATTATTGAACTACAAACCACTTACTATAGATCTCTCAATTAAAATGCCCCAAGAGAATTAACTTTGGAAATGATTAGATTGATTCAAATAAAATGTCATTTGGATCACCATTCAGGAAAGTATTCATTTACATGTTTTTGGTTAGGGATGCAGAATTAAAATGAAAAATAGCTGGGTAAATAAACATTTTGTTGTCTACTAATATTTAGGTTATTATTATTATGCTGGCTTCAAAAGTAATGAGCCAAAACATTCTAAGTTTAATGTACACATTTTGGAGCTAGACTTAGATATTTGTCACTATTTTGGAGAATGATATGGGACATACTTGTCATATAGTAAAAACTAATGTGCTATTCACCATCAATGAAAAAACAGCACGTGGGCCTCAGTTGACAAATGCAACCACCGCAATTCAGGGAGTGTATAAGGTCACTTTGAATCGAACAGTATGTGGGGCCTCTGTTCTAGGTTGCTCTGTCAGGAATTTGAACAATGGGTCATGCATCCTTTGGGTGTGGGGTCTGGTATAAAAGCAACCAGCGGGTTTCGAGGTAACTGTGGAGTCATTTAGAGCCAAAACAATTATAACTTCAACCATGACAATGGGCAAGGTGTGTACTATCTGACATGATTCTCTAAAAATTAAAAATAGAAATAAGATTATAAATGCAATTTAATATTTTCTTGGCTTTTTCAGATCATCTTCTATGAGGACAGGAACTTCCAGGGTCGTTCCTATGAGACCAGCAGTGACTGTGCTGATATGTCCACCTACCTGAGCAGGTGTCACTCCTGCCGGGTGGAGAGCGGATGCTTCATGGTCTACGACCGCACTAACTATATGGGAAACCAGTTTTTTGTGAGGAGGGGAGAGTACTCTGACTACCAACGTATGGGCATGAGTGACTGCATCAGGTCCTGTCGCACAATCCCAATGGTACAGTAAATCACTCTTCTTTAAAACTACACCGCTTTAGACTTTACACTAAACTTGTACTGTTTTTACGCATACAGCACAGAGGCCAGTTCAGGATGAGGATCTACGAGAGGGAGAACTTTGGTGGTCAGATGTACGAGATGATGGACGACTGTGACAACATCCAAGACCGCTACCGTATGAACGACTGCATGTCCTGCCACGTGATGGACGGACACTGGCTGATGTACGAGCAGCCTCACTACAGAGGCAGGATGATGTACTTCAGGCCTGGAGAGTACAGGAGCTTCAGAGACATGGGCTACAGCGGCATGAGGTTCACGAGCATGAGACGCATCATGGACTCCTGTTATTAAGATGTTCACCAAAAGCAAATAAAATTCAGTTATTCCTCTTATCCTGCCTTACATTTATTAAGCAGTGTAAAGCCTACTATGTTAATTTGGTGATATTTACAGAGAGCACAGTTCTGATAAAAGATATATTACTTAATATTATGACTACAAACTACTGCATTTCAGTTGCTGATTAGTTCAAATAAATGAAAAATTACACAGTAAAAAATATGCACATTTATCTACATCGATTCTTGTGGTCAATTTATAAACTAATTTCATAAAAATGCATTTTAGAGGAAAAGTTGAATTTCTCTTCTACTATGGACCATACCTGGATTGAAGGATTACACAGACATAAAAATGCATAATTTTTTGAAAAGTTTGAAGGCTAAATTGAAACGAAATGTCTGTCATACAACTTTTTGCCTGGTTGACAGATTTAACTTTGGCTTTTACTAAATCCTCTTGATTATAAAATGCCTACCTGAAAAGTGAGACCATGACTAAACACATTTATAGTTATACAAAATAGAAGTCTACAGTTTACTTTCATTATGATCAAAGAGCAGACATATCTTCCTATAAACTTGAACTTTTACAAACGTGAGTTTACAAATATGAGTTTACAGATACATTGTACGGCTGTTTGATTCAAACATGTTCATGTTATTTTTTTCTTTATTTATTTTTTTTTGTTAGCCTCAATTTTATGGAACAAAATAGCTATTGAACATTTTGAGACAAAGGTTTATGATAATTATATTAGTGATGCTTAAATTTACAACGTAAAGAAATAATTTGAGTTATTTATGTTGATACACATGAAGAAGAGTTAGAAGGACTCCCACATTATTATGAATTACATATGATTTTATTCAAGTATAACACAAGTTTAGCACATGTCAGTGATACGTCTCATGCTCATGAACCTCATCCCACTCATTCCCATGTTCATGAAGCTCCTGTACTCTCCAGGCCTGAAGTACATCATCCTGCCTCTGTAGTGAGGCTGCTCGTACATCAGCCAGTGTCCGTCCATCACGTGGCAGGACATGCAGTCGTTCATACGGTAGCGCTCTTGGATACTGTCACAGTCATCCATCAGCTCGTACATCTGACCACCAAAGTTCTCCCTCTCGTAGATCCTCATCCTGAACTGACCTCTGTGCTGTAACAGAAAAGCAAGTTTTTCAATACAAAGTATTCACAATAATGATTGATAGTGAGTTAGCATCTTACATAGGGGATCGATCTGCAAGATCTAATGGAGTCAAACATCATGCCCATGCTCATCATACGCTGCATGTCATGATACTCGCCCCTCCTCATGAAAAACTGCATCCCCATGTAGTTGGGACGCTCATAGACCATGAAGCAGCCGCTCTCCACCCTGCAGGACTGACACCTGCTCAGGTAGGAGGACATGTCAGAGCAGTCACTCATGCACTCATAAGAGCGCCCCTGGAAGTTCCTGTCCTCGTAGAAGATGATCTGAAAGAAGTGATATACAAAGAAAATGAATGTCCAAGAATGCTTAATTGATATAAATAATATTAAGATAAAACATAAGCATTACCTTGCCCATGGTGATGGTTTGAGAATGTTCCCAGCAGATGGTTCAACTTGCTCTACCAACATCATGATACCCCAGCCTTTTTATACAAAATCCTAGGGGCCATGATGTGTTGTTATTCAAATGTACAAAGCTGATGAATTAGCAGTATGACTTTTGCTGAACGAGGCTTATAAATGTGTAACAATGCATCTCTCTCCATACATTTCTGGCAGCAGTCATCTGTATTGTCTATTACAGCAATGAGCTTTGTGTGTGTTTTCTATTCTCAGTGAGAAGCTTCGTCCTCATGTACTGTACACTCTGATGACTGCTGATGGACAGCTTCTGACAGTTCTCCCAAATCTACAAAATAAAAGTTAAATTATTGAGTGTTCCAGTAATAAAAAAAAATAAAGAAGAATAGAGACATCAATCACATATACATGTTTATTACAGAGGAGAGTTTGTACATTAATTTACATTACACACACCACATCTGGGAAAAGAAACTGTGTGGATTTGTTTATTAAGAAGGCTAGTCCTACTAACCCTGAATTAAAAACAAACCGATATTAGACTGTAACAATAAAATGTGTCTCCATGAAAGAGAGTTTATAATACTAGTAGTAGTAATTATTATTATTAGTAGTAGTCATAAAAATTGAGTCATAATTCACTCCATATACTGGTAAAAATGTAGCTTATCTTAGCTTAGCTTAGATTTTTTTTTTTTTTAATTTAGCTTACCTTAGCTTAGCTTAGCTCATCTTAGCTTAAGTTTTAAGTTAATTATCAACTATTACTGGATGTGTACTTACCTTTAGAATGGCCCGGCATTTACACTTCAGGAGACAATGAAAAACATTCTGACGGATTCCTCAGGACCGCAAATCCAAATAAAAGTTCGCTAATGCACATGTTTGTTAATTAGCATGTTTGCCTAATAGTCTTGCGCAGTTTGTATTAGCATGATCGCGCAACAGACGAGATCTTCACGTTTCCCCATAATTAGCATCACTTACCTGATTATACGGAGAGAAAGCTCGTCTTTGTGTTGTGTTTGTCTTCAGGCCTGCAGAAGGTCAAATAATCAGCTGTATGTGAAGTTAACGTATGTCATTCTCAAAGGCTTTAAGAACAGGAGCCTCGCGTTAAACTAAACTGTGAACATGAGCCTACGGTTAGCAACGTTAACTACATTCCTCTAGGAATAAAGAAAATGCAGCCTGTTAATCTATCAGTGAAGAACTATTACGAACTGTACCGTCACACGGACAAAAGTGTGTTCAGTTCAGTCAACGCGCAAGACAAGACTAGCTAAAGACGCACTACTATAAGTGAACTAGCTATATATGAACTAGCTTAATGTGAACTAGCTAAAAGCGAACTACTATATATGATATAGCTAAATATGAACTAGCTAAATATTAACCAGCTAAATATGAACTAGCTAAATATTAACCATCTAAATATGACCTAGCTAAAAGCGAACTACTATAAACAAACTACTATATATGATATAGCTAAATATGAACTAGCTAAATATTAACCAGCTAAATATGAACTAGCTAAATATTAACCATCTAAATATGACCTAGCTAAAAGCGAACTACTATAAACAAACTACTATATATGATTTAGCTAAATACGAACTAGCTAAATATTAACCAGCTAAATATGAACCAGCTAAATATGAACTAACTAAATATGAACCATCTAAATATGACCTAGCTAAAAGCGTACTACTATAAACAAACTACTATATATGATCTAGCTAAATATTAACCAGCTAAATATGAACTAGCTAAATATGATCTAGCTAAATGTGAACTAGCTAAATGTGAACTAGTTATATACAACTAGCTAGCAGGGATATTAAAAACAGTCACGTAGGCCTGGTGTATGAGCTAAAATGGACATTTTAATTAGGTATGATGCTAAAGCAGTATTTATTATTATTATTATTATTATTATTATTATTATTATTAGTAGTAGTAGTAGTAGTAGTAGTAGTAGTAGTACTAGTAGTATTAGTACTACAGTAACTTTATTGACTTGCACTAGTGGTACACTGGCTACTTATGCATTTTTGAAGAATTGAAAAAGAACAGACAGTGGATTAATGCTGCATTATCAGGATCATTAGATATTAATGAGTATTTAACAAAAATTTAGCCTTTTGAAAAATATGATATTATTTTGTTAATGCTAATGAATTCACATGATTTGCAGTTTTATTATAGTCATAGTCATAAATGACTTTAAATGGTATATAAAAAATAACACTTTGACAAAAAGTTTAAAAATTCAACATCTTTAATAAACAAATGTTTTATATTTACAGCAAGATATGCTTGATGGCTAAAATTCTGTGACCCTCCGGAAGGACCCCACAATGGCACAGGTGGCACACCAGTCACGGTACCTCCTGTACTCCCCAGGCCGGAGGAAGTACTGTCTGCCCCGGTAGTTGGGATACTCGTAGAAGATCCAGAAGCCATTCATGACGTTACTGGAGTAAACATGACGGTGATGGAAACGGTCAGACACACAAGGACAGTCATCCATGAACTCCATCATATGACCGCTGAAGTCGGGTTTCTCGTAGATTCGCAATCTGTAGGAGCCACGATACTGGACAAAACAAATACAGCCAAGTCAATATAAATGTACATGGAGCCACGATACAAATACAGCCAAGTCAATATTAATGTACATGGAAAACTGCGCTGGTAAAAATGTGTTTCTCACCAATGGAATCATCCGACAAGAGCGAATACAGCTACTGAAACCCATCCATCTCTGATAGTCAGGGTATTCTCCTCTCCTCATGAAGTACTGGTGGCCCATGAAGTTGGGCCGCTCATAGATCATGAAGCAGCCGCTCTCCACCCGGATCGAGTTACAGCGGCTGAAGTACGAGTGAAGGTCTGTGCAGTCATTGCTGCACTCATAGCTCCGGCCTTGGAAGTTCTTGTCCTCGTAAAAAATGATCTGATGAAAAAAATATGGAGTAAGAAATATACTAAACTAAAACAATGTGAGTACACGCCTCATCTAAACAGAGAGAAAACTGTACTCACCTTGCCCATGGTCTCCGATGGAGAGATTCCCCATGTTTTCAGGGCTTTTTATGCTACCTCTTGACAAACAAAGCATTGTTATTCAAATTGTCCCTCATAGTTATAACTGAAGGCTACTGGCACATGTTTACCTTTTTGTTAGAGCACAACATTGGGGCAAAAATATGGATTTGTACTTGAGAAAAAAAGATAAATAATTAACTGGTTTGGTGTTTTGACATGCATGGACAAAGGAAAACACTAGTATGGTATCCACACATCCAGGGGACAAAAGCCCAGAACAATATGGAACAACCCTCTGGCATTAAATAAGTTGCGTAACAGAGCAGGAAGCCACTCTGAGCCCACAGCCCTGCTTTAGCAAACCACATATGCAAATAAGAGAGTGTGCCACGCTCCCCGTCTGTAGGTCACTTTAAAGTAAAGGTTTGATTATGTTTAATTATGTTCCGAATGTAAGTATTATAAGATACTGTTAAAATGTCAAAGGGATGTGTTCACAGGGACATGATTATGAAAGTATATATGTCAAGAATACAAGTGACATTTTAAATAATGATTAGAGACACTCACTGTGTTCATGTTGTTTCACCTGCAGAGTGTCCATCCTACGAGAGGATACGGGTGAGGTTTCTTTAGGATTCGGAGTAAATGTGTGCAGTGTATTAAATGAAACTGTACACAGGAGCACACTGGAAAGAAACTTTAAATATTAGATTGTAGGTTTGTTTGTATGTTTGGCACTGATGCTCTTCCTAAGGGAAACTGTTCGACTAATATGTATAAATTCCAGCCCATAAAGACCTCTAATCCCGAGTGGGGCACAGAGCGGCTCTGGTGTTGTTTGGTCTGGTATGTGTCTAAGCACAAGACCATCGACCTCCACACCCACCGGTCGCACCAACACAAGAAGTCAACTCATCTTTCATTTGTGTTACTGCCAGTGTGATGCAGCAGTTCATACAAGTATCAGACCAGAAAGAATCCTTATGTTTATTAAGGGTAAGAGTTTATTGCTTGGACAAACAAAATAGAGAAAAGTTTGGCAGTTACACAAACTTTAGTTGAGGTCACTGATTCTTCTGATGGAGCCCACTCTCGGGCTCACGCCGCCCCAGTCGCTGTACCTCCTGTACTCCCCGGGCCGCAGGAAGTACATTCGGCCCTTGTAGTTGGGCTGGTCATACAGCAGCCAGTAGCCGTCCATCACATTACAGGAGTTGAAGTCCGTCATGCTGAGCTGATCCTGGACGTTAGGGCAGTCGTCCACCAGCTCGTGCATCTGTCCAGACAGGTCAGAGCGCTCGTACAGCCTCAGCCTGTAGGAGCCTCGATGCTGCCGCAGAACAGTCAGGAAGTGAAGCATGAGCTGCGTTTGTGTTTGTTCAAACCAAAAGTAATGAGAATGTGACGTTTACCTGTGGAATCATGCGGCACGATCGCACACAGTCGTTAATACCGATGAGCCGCTGGTTGTCAGAGTACTCCCCTCGTCTCAGGTAGTACTGGTTGCCCATGTAGTTGGGACGCTCATAGACCATGAAGCAGCCGCTCTCCACCCTGATGGAGTTGCATCTGTTGAAGTAGGAGTGGAGGTCTGCACAGTCGCTGCTGCACTCATGAGAGCGCCCCTGGAAATTTCTGTCTTCATAAAAAATGATCTGGAAAAAGGAAGCATTGGTTTAGTAAAATGGGAGCTTGCATACATGATTTTGATCTTATATTTTCACCTTTCCCATGATGTTGTCAGATATTAGGCTAGTGGCCAGTGCAGTGAGCCAAGCTACAGCGCTTTATATGAAAATGGAAGAAAAGGCAGCAGTGTGATTGCACAGCATAAAGTATTGTCATTCAAATATACGGCTCACAGGGAGATGGATCGGGGGGTGGAGCGTAAGGCTTTGTATGAATTCTATGATGAGTTTTTGTTTTTTCTACAGGGTTCACAATTTCATCCACTAAATGCGATCGTGCAACACACCACTGAGTGACATCAGCACGTCTGATTATTAGTAAAAGAAAACAACATCTGAACAAAGAGTCAGTCCTGAGGTAAACGGTCTTTACTCTCTTATCTCTGTGTGTGATACTGTGCACTACATTCACACTGTGAACAAAACACTAATTGGTGCAAAAATAATGTTTACAATTACATAAACTTTATTTTTCTGGACAGAGCATTCTATTTCTCACATGCAACAAGAGGAAAATACAGAATCTGAATGTTTGACAGGTCTGTGTTTGGATGGAGCCATGACTCTTCCAGTGCCTTAGTCGTTGGTGATGCGCTGGATGGAGCCCACCCTCGCAGAGCGGCTGCCCCACTCACTGAACCTCTTGTACTCTCCAGGCTGGATCAGGTACATCCTGCCACAGTAGTTCGGGTCCTCGTAGAAGAGCCAGTTGCCATCGGTCACATTACAGGAAAAAATGTCCCTGATGTGGAAGCGGTCCAAGACGCTCGGACAGTCGTCCTCCAAGTTCATTATCTGACCTCCAAACTCAATGCGCTCGTACAGACGCATGTTAAAACAGCCTTGCTCCTGCCAAATACACAGCACAAATAATAAACCTCTGACACTGTACACCAGCATCACAAATATAAAGCATAGATCTTACTATTGGAATGAAACGACATGAGCTGACAGCTCCTGAGGGCCCCACGCTGTGGACGTCAGGGTACTCTCCGCTCCTCAGGCAGTACTGGTGTCCTGTGTAGTTGGGTCTTTCGTAGATCATGAAGCAGCCGCTGGTCACCCTGATGGAGCTGCACTGGGTTAAGAAGCACATGAGGTCAGGACAGGTTCCATCGCACTCGTAATGACGTCCACAGAAGGCCTTCTCCTCAAAGAAGATGATCTGAAATCACATTTAAATGTAAAGATGGAGATAAATATGAAGTGCTGTGATTATTTTACAGATACAGGCTCTGTGTTACGGTCTGTTATATTCACCTTCCCCATTTCGTCCTCTTCACAGCTCATGTGTCTCTGCGTTTGACCCATTTACACTTTGGAGACTGTTGTATATATAGAGAATGTGAAATGCAGACTGTGCAGAGTCATTCATGTAATATTCAAGAAGATCTCCTGGCCTAGTGTATGTACTGGATGTTCTACATTATATACTGTATATATTATCATATCTATGTTTCTATAGCTATCTATCTGTTATATATACACATATACACACACACACACATATATGTATGCACATGTATGTATGTATGTATATATATATATATATATATATATATATATATATATATATATATATATATATATATAGATAGAGAGAGAGAGAGAGAGAGAGAGAGAGAGAGATACTCACACATATGTTTGTTTGTGTGTGTATAACCTACACACAGACATTAGTTTATACATTACACTTATTGAGTTAGTGTGGCACAAACGTCCTTCATAGTGATAAGAGGATTCCAGCCACATTCACAGAAGAGGAACAAAATGTGCTTTTAGTGTAAAAGTCATTTTATTCAGTGTGTGATACACAGCAAACAGGAGGAACTTTACTAAAATTGATTTGTCTGTCATTAGAGATCCATGAGGCGTCTGATGGAGCCCATCCTGGAGCTGTTTCCGCTCCAGTCGTTGAAGCTCTTGTACTGGCCGGGGCGGAGGTAGTAGTGGCGCCCCCTGTAGTGGGGCAGCTCGTACACCAGCCAGTGGCCCTCCACGTTACACGAGTTGAAGTTGGACATGTGGAAGCGGGTCATGAGGTTGGAGCAGTCGTCTGCCAGCTCCATCATCGTGCCTCCCATGTCAAAGTGTTCATAGAGCCTGAGCCTGAAGGAGCCATTGTGCTGAGAACAGAGAAAGCACAAGTAAGACCAACAGTGTCTTTAAACACATGAGCTGGAGGAAGACTGTTCCCTGTGATGTCACAGAGATGTCATGTGACCTCACCACAGGGATCATGTGACCTTACCACTGGGATCATGCGGCAGGACCGGACACAGTCGGTCATTCCGGTTATGCTCATGTAGTCAGAGTACTCTCCTCTCCTCATGAAGAACTGGTGTCCCGTGTATCCGGGCCGGTCATAGATCATGAACATGCCGCTCTCCACTCGAATGGAGCGACAGCGGTCGAACATGGAGTGGAGGTCAGTGCAGTCGTTCATGCACTCATAGTGACGGCCTCCAAAGTTCCTGTCCTCATAGAAGATGATCTAAAAATAATCAGGGCAAACTGTCACAATCTGCAGTTTCAGGTTTAAGGAGGAGCGGAGATGATTCTGTTACCTTTCCCATTTTGTCAGCTGTGCTGGTCAAACAGTCAACTACACTGAGCTCATGTTTAGCACGTTTTATACCCTGACAACAGTTGCTAACTGTTTTGTCATTATAATGAGCCCTGGTGTCAGCATGGACCGTACAGGAGTCTTCCCTGTTTGTCCAGGTCTGTTTGGGCTCGAGCTTCCAGCAAGAGCCACAACGTGAGCTACAACAATCAGCTTCTTTGAATTTATACAACTGTACATGTGTCGACCGGGACAAAACATTCCACAGAAAAGTGTCTCATTATGGTTTAAACTGGACATTTATTCATGAATCAGAAAGCATCTGCTGTAGTTCAAAGAATACAAGCAAAAGAATCGTTTATATGTTTATTTGCTCAATAAATGTCTCCAACTGTCAAATGTATTTTTATTTTTAGTTACTAGTCCACCACAAAATGTTCATTTACAGTGAGCCTCAGTTTGCCTCATTAATACAAGTGTCACTTGTGTTTAAAATTCTGTAATCCTGCGAAAGGAGCCGGTGGCAGCGCAGGTGGCCCCCCAGTCACTGAACTTGCGGTACTCCCCTGGCCTCATGAAGTACTGCCGGCCCCTGTAGTTGGGGTGCTCGTACAGGGTCCAGTACCCGTCCGTCACGTTGCAGGAGTAAATCTCACGGCTCCGGAAATGCTCCTGAACGGACTCACAGTCGTCACTGAACTCCATCATCTGACCCTGGAAGTTTGGCCTCTCGTAGATGCAGATGCGATAGGGCCCCTCGCTCGTCTGGACAAACCAATGGACACAACTGTCATTCTGGATCCTTTAAAGTAATGACATTAGTATGGTTTTTGTGTTATATTAGTAATGTGTTTCAAATGACATTATCACAGTCTATAGACCAATCATATTTAAGTCAGACGACATCACACATTCTACAGGCCATTTGCAAGGTTATTAATAAGGAAATCTGTCTGTTGCGCCCCCATCTGGGAGTACGACGTCATCACATCCTAAAATCTGAAACCTACCAATAACGGGTCACACTCTAACACTACGATGAGCCGTGTGTCTTATTGATACACAAAGCTTCTCGACTCCTCGCTGAAGCTGTGAGGAGCCCCAATGCAATGACAAACACTACACATATTTGGATTAACTGTCATGCAATACAAGGCTTTTTCTGTGGTCAAATAATTATAATGTGACTGGTGGAGGATTGCCACCAGGTGACATCACAAAGTGGAGTCAGACATTCTGAGCTCTGATTAGAAAGAGCCCGGAGAGGGAGGAGCCTTAAAATACATGTGAGCAAAACAAGTCCTGGTACATTTTTAGAACAAATGAATAAAACTGGATTTAAACTCAAAGTTGTTTTAGCAGTGTGTGTTTCCCTTTCTCATTGTGACGCTCCAGATTTCCCCCAGACTCCACCTCCCCGCATCACGTCTCCCCCAAACACTCACGTAGGAGAAGGTGCGGCAGGAGCGGATGGTATCGTTGTAGCCCATCCAGCGCTGGTAGTCCGGGTACTCCCCTCGGGTCAGGACGTACTGGTACCCGGTGAAGTTGGGCTTCTCATACAGCACCCAGCAGCCGCTCTCCACCTTTATGGAGTTACAGCGGCTGAAATGCGGATGCATGTCTGGACAGTCCGTGTCGCACTCATAGGAGCGACCCTGGAAGTTTCTGTCCTCATAAAAGGTTATCTGGGCCAAGAGAAAGACAAGGAAAAACATATAAAGACATTTACAACACACAGATGTATATGCACCAGAGAAAAATATAAACAAACACATTTAAATTCAAATTCTATAATAAAATGTTGCATAAACATCTATAACTCTAGGCAGAAGTACGTTGTGGTTACAGATGTCGTCTTTCTTACCTTGCTACTCATCCTGAAATGTTCTGGAGCCAGTTCCCTGCACTAAACGGTGGACTCACAAAGCCTCAAAACCACAGCCCTGTTATATAAACCTCAATCAAAAGGTTACAAGACCCACATTCGCTGTTTTTTTCAATGACGAGGGATTTACCAAGCTGGCATGACAGCCCAAAGTCCTGATCCAGGGCCCACAGTGGAAAGCCCTGAATCATCACAGCAGAACTCACACTAGGCAAATTACTGACCCACTGAACCCATGTAACTGGTATGGACATTTTATTCAAGCAGATTCAAACTTTTCACACAGAAAGTCCGAGCTCATCACAAATCAATGGGTCATTGTTCACACTTCAACTCTGCTGGTTTTAACTAATTATAGCAACTGCACTGGATTTACAAACCAAAACAGAACGAGCCTGAAGGACATTCTGCTGGGACAGTTTGAGAGAGACGACGTTTGGCTGCTCATCCAAACATCTTCACTCTGAAACGTGAGTCTGGATGTTCTTCAGCTCGGGTCACGCCTGCTCTGAGCGATCACACTCACATTCTGCTGTGTTATGATTCACTGAAGTACATTTAAAGTATTTGGACTTGCAGTTTGTTGGTTTGAGCCTCAGTCCTGGAGAGATTCCTGTGAACCTTCATAATTCTCAGCCCTTTCCTCCTGGGACTCACTGGTGTCCTGCAAACAAACACTCTGGTTAAAGCCACCAGGGGGCAGCACAGGACTACTGCATTTAACCAGTGGAGGATGAAGTACTCTGAAGTACTTTACTCAAGTAAAAGTACAGCTACAGAGGTGGAAAGTTACTCACACAAAAGTTAAAGTATCATATGAAAAAAAAAAAACACTACTTAAGCAAAAGTATTTCAGTACCTGTTTAAAATGAACTTTAAGAGTAAAAAGTGAATTTCACAAGTGTAAATGTGGAGATGTGGATTCAAAAATGAAACATATTTTGTTCAACTGTAACAAAATGAATCCATTTCTTATTTTTTCCTTCTGAATTTTGTGTCTTTATTTTTGTTTTGCTCAAACTTGTTTTGCTTAAACTTTAATCAGGATGTTTCTACAAACATGGTCAAAATAACTCCTCAAATCAGATGAAAAGTACTTTTACTTTTCAGTCCTGTTCAAAATATAGTGGAGTAGAAAGTACAGATTCTGCTCTCAAATGTACTGAAGTAAAAGTAGTACAGTACTTTACTACTTGTACTTAACAGGCTCGTTCGTCTTGAGCTGTGGAGACGAACTTTGATGAAGATTTGAACATTTCCACTTTGAGTTTTGCATAAAATGAAAAGTCTGAGCATCAGTGGTGGAAGGTAATGAAGTAAAAGTAGTAAAATGTTGTACTTAAGTGTAAATTGTAGGTATCTGTACTTTACTGAAGTACATTTTACAGTGTGTACTTTTACTTTTACCATTTGAGAGCAGTATCTGTACTTTTACTCCACTACATTTTTGAACAGGACTGAAAAGTAAAAGTATTTTTATTATTCTGTGAAAAGGCTGAGGGTTTAGAATTTGAACAAAACAAAAATATACAAATAAAAACAGAAAAAACCCAATTGATTCATTTGTTTCTGTTGAACAAAATTCAGCTCGAATCTTCATCAAAATCTCCACATTTGAAGTTTTATGACTCAAAATCTGTGAGAAATACTTTGAGTTACTTTAAGTACATTTTTAAACAGGTACTTTAATACTTTTACTTAAGTGGATGTTTTCATGTGATACTTGAGTATTTCTGTACTTTTACTTTAGTAACAAAATGGAGTCCTTCCACCTCTGCTGAGCACACATCCTCTGTAGGACTCGTCTCCTGAGATCATGACCTACACTGAGGAAAGACTGAGATGATGAAGAGGAGGATGAGGGCGGAGCCGGGGGGGCGTTGGCTTTGGCCTTCTCCGAGAGCCAGCGCTTCAGCCTGTCGTCTGAACACGAGAAAAGTGTCAAACGATGAAACGTTTCCTCTGCGGCTCAGCGTCACTCACTGTGCTTCTTGGAGTGACCCACGGCCTTGTAGGAGGACAACATGGCGAAGGGATGGTACGACAGGGTGAAGGGGTAAACGATCGCTGCCTGGGAGAGAACAGAAAGTCTTTAATAAAAACACACAGTTATAACATCCACAGTGTGAATGAGACGTTACCTTGGAGCGCTCGCTGCAGTACGTAGCAGGTTTACATTTGTACAGAGTCAGAATTTCTTCAACTGGAAGTTTATTCTGGAGAACAGATCTGTGTTAAATGGTGATGGGACTTTCCACTCTTTTATGGGACAGTAAAAGCCAAAAGTTAAATCTGTAACTGGACAAATCGTGGTAGGATGAAGATGTTTAGCTGCTTGTTCAAGTCTCTTCTTCAGTTCTGGTCAGATCACTGCTGACACTGCCTCATATCTGTCTGAAGGAGGCGCTAACGACACTGAAACTGGAAACAGCTTTTTGTTTAGTTTCAGTTTGTAGGCGAGGGTCACACTTAGCACATTCGTTCAGCTCTTAATGGGCGCTTCCACACCTCCTGGCATCCCCACGCACTCTTTTGTTCTCTTCGTTTCCTTTGTCTGCTCTGGGTCTGAGGATGGAGGTGTAGACGGGGAGAGATTATGTCTAAGGCTCCTGTTCAAGGAAGGATCGTCTTTCCTAACAAAAATATCTTCTTCAACTCTCCGCTCAGATCTGAACTTCACTCTCTTCAGAGGAGTGTTTAGTGTGTTGTGTGTTGTGTTTAGTGTGTTTGAGATGGAGATGGACATCAGACTGTGGTCCTGAGCTGCTCTCTCTCATGTTGGTTCTTTCTCTTATGGAGTGTGTTTAGTTTCTCCAGTGTGACGCTCACTGCCTCTTCACTTCACTGTGGGATTTGAATCTTTTGGATCCGGTCATTTCAAAGAGCCATTCAAAAAACTGTCTCTTTTACAGTTTATTTATAAGCCAATGTGAGAGCTCCTTTTTTTCGGCTCTTTTCAACGGTTCCTTAACGTGAACGGGTGGAACCAGATCTCATTTTTGAAAAGAACCAAACTTTGTTCTTTCTAATTTTAATGCACTTTTACACAGATTTCCCCTGAGCACCAGAATCAGCAGAGCGTCGTGCACATAAACTCATTTGGCATCATAATAACAGTTTTTAATGATTATTATTGTAGTGATTCTTGTGTTGGTTCAGTGTTAATCTGTGTAAAAATACATCGAAATGAGAAAGAAAAAGACGCAACTCTTTTAAAAATTAGATCTGTGTCCAACTGTTGATGTTAAGGAACCGTTAAAGAGTCGACTCGTTCACGAACATGTCTGAACTAGTATTAAACACAGGCATATCACATGTAAAAAGATAAAAACTAAATAAATAAAAACTTTAAATAAAATACAAAAAAAAAAAAAAAAATAAAAAAATACAAAGAAAAAATAAATAAATAAATAAATCAAATAAATAAATAAATAATAAATACAATAGAATAAATAATAATAATAAATAAAATAAAAAATAAATAATAAATAATAATAATAATACATTTAATTAAAAGATAAAATAAATACAATTTTAAATAAATAAATAAAATAATAATACTAATTTAAAAATCACGTGTAAAAAAAATGCTGCTCAAGTTGTTCCAAATAAACAAACATTCTGGACTTTTTCAAACTGGATTAAGTGTTGAGACATTCCTGTGTTTTTATCTGTTTCTCACCACGATCATGCCTGCGAACGACGACAGGATCATGGCTTCTCGTTCCAGGTGATTCGGATACTGAGCCCGGGCTGCAGCTCCACTAAAAACACACATGTATTTTAGTTTCCCTTTAACGTTCTGCATTTGATGATTAAAAGTGTCTTACAGGATGTCTCTGTCAAACACATAGCGCCCCTCCTCTCTGTTCAGCCACCAGAGGGCGACACTAATTGCAAGATCATAATGTGCCTGGAATGAGCCACAGATCCATGAGACAATGCACTGGACTCGAGTTATGTTTTTATAATTAATATTACCAGGTCATCCAGCATCGTGCAGGTCCCCCTCCCCTTTGGATCAAATGACTTCTCTCGAATCCTCTGACCAATGTAATCCCCCCTACAGGTCAGAGACACAGACCAACACAGATCAGACAGAAATATGACCAATGTCGTCCCCCCTGCAGGTCAGAGACACAGACCAGAACAGATCAGACAGAAATATGACCAATGTAATCCCCCTTGCAGGTCAGAAACAGACCAACACAGATCAGACAAAAAAGGGACAGAAAAATGACAAAAATATTTTAAACTCACAGAAGAACTTCAAGATCTCTTTTCAGCCTCCTTGCTCCCATGTTTTTAATTCTTTAAAGAAAAAAAAGTGATTAACATTGGAGTAAATCAGCAAAAATGGAGTGGAAAATATAAAGAAAAGCTTGAAACTGTCATGAAATCTGAAAACAAAGCAGCTGCATGAACATCTCACAAGAATCACGAGTAAATGTAGAAATCTTTACTCACCAAAAACCTTTTCTATAAACAGAGCGGCCCCGGACTCACATGGCTCCGTCTGCAGTGAATCTGGCTCAAAGCCTCAGAGTGATGTGGCTCACAGTGAAGTGGCTCACAGGGCAGACGGCTCAGGTAACAGGCTCAATTATTCATGACCGACCTCCTGTCAATCTGTGGGACAATATACAGGCATATACAAGAGGACTTATATATATATATATATATATATATATATATATATATATATATACATATGCATACACACATATATACAGCCATATACAAGAGGATATTATATACACATATAGGTACACACACACATAGACACACACACATATATATATTATGTATATATGCCTGTATATATATACAGGCATATACACACACACACACACACACACACACCACACACACACCACACACCCACACACACACACACACACACACACATATACATATATACACACATACATATATATACACACACACATATATAGATATGAAACCAGAGAAACACGTTTTACAACTGCAACATATCTATATTAAAACCAGATAATCACACTTATACACAAATATATATGAACATTATATTTAGATTTTGTAAAAGTTTTTCTTCGATTCTAGCCACACACACAGAGGTGAGCTCAAAACACTCACACACACACAAACTTGTCTCACACGTCACATTTTACTGTAAACACACAAACAAAGAAGTGAAAACAGAGAAAATTTAAAACTGCAAAAATGAGCAGAATTAAAACCAGAATAATCAGACTTATTTAAAAAGATCAGTGAACATTATATTTAGGATTTTGTAAAAGTTTTCTTCGATTTCTTGCCCTTAAACAGAGGTGAGCTCAAAAACTCTGTGTCCGTAAACTTGTCTCCACGTCTGATTTTACTGTAAAAAACAAACAAACAAACAAACAAGACAATTTATATTAAAATCTGAGCAGAATTGAGCAGAATCACGAGGTGTGTCTGACCTGTTGAGGGACGGCTCCTTGTAGCTCACGGGGCCTTTCCGTCTCGTGAGGCGACTGTTCTCACTAACACATGAGGCTGAAACTGTGTTTGTCCAGAAGTTACACTAACCCCACTGAACACACAACCACACCAGAACACACTAACACATGAACACAACCAACACCAGAACACACTAACACATGAACACAACCAACACCAGAACACACTAAACACATGAACACAACCAACACCAGAACACACTAACACATGAACACAACCAACACCAGAACACACTAACACATGAACACAACCAACACCAGAACACACTAACACATGAACACAACCAACACCAGAACACACTAACACACATGAACACAACCAACACCAGAACACACTAACACATGAACAACCAACACCAGAACACACTAACACATGAACACAACCAACACCAGAACACACTAACACATGAACACAACCAACACCAGAACACACTAACACATGAACACAACCAACACCAGAACACACTAACACATGAACACAACCAACACCAGAACACACTAACACATGAACACAACCAACACCAGTGAAACAAGCACACACTAACATATTAGTGACACTAACACGCGGGTGAGGAGCAGGGATGCACCGATCAGCTCTGATATCGATACTGTGGCTTTAAGTATCTGCCAGTCCCAGTGTAGGTGCCACAGACGGTTTAAACAGTGACAGAGTGAGACGTCACCACAGCTTCAGCTCCACATGAAGCTCATCGAGGCTGGAGCAGGTCGAGGGGACGGTTTGGAGCCAATTTGCACATAAGGAATTCCAACCGCGAGTATCATAGTAAACAAAGAGCCAGTACGGAGTGAGGCTGCTGAAGGCAACGCCCCTTCCCCCCTGCACCACTGAGCAGGGAGCGGGCCCTTAGCAACGCTGTCAATCAAACCTGTTGCTAACGCTAAAGGAGCGACGTCGGGGAAGAAGGACCTGATGTGTCTGTTATTAATGTTCATATGTTGATTTACAGACACAGACGTGAAATAAAAACCCCAGGATCATGTCGAGGGTTAATACGAACATTTAAGACCAAAATGAGTCTGACAGCAGCAGAGACAGAGAGAGAGGGGGCGCTGTTTTACACAAAGTGAATTGGAGTCAGAGTCGATGGAGCAGGAAGTGCACCGTGATCATTTCCTGTTTGTAGCAAGTTAGCTATGTGCATTTATGTTTAAAGAATATAGTACAGGAAACGGCTCTTATTTCCTTAAAACACAGTTCACTTATAACAAAACAGATCCATTTGTGCAACTTGTTCTTTCGGCCCTAGGTCTGTCACCTCATGTTCTGAAGCTCGATATATCGCTACAGAGAGATACTGGGATAAAGATGATACTGAAACTACTTTATGCCACTGACACAAAGCAGAATACAATTTAAAAATGTGCAGCACCATTAAAAAGGCCTGAGCTGCAATAAATAAACCAGAATGAATGCAATAATTAATAATAACAATAAAAGTGACTTTTTCAGCCCTCAGATCTTATCACGTTACAACTAAAATCTTTGCATAGAAAAGTTCCCATAAATTAATGCTGAGCCCAAAAATCTATGGTTGCGGTGCATCCCTGCTGGGGCCTAGTGTGTGTGAGTCTGGCATGAATCATGGTACCTGGGATGTCACTGTTGGGGAAGGTCCACGTGTCTCCGTCTGGCTGGTTGTGTCTCTTCTGGGGGTACAGAGCACAGAGCCCGTCTCAGTGTCTGCAGTGCTGACATCCTGATCCAACCAGGGAGGCTCCTCATCCATCACCAGCCCCCCCGGCCCCCCGGGCCCCCGTGTGGCTGCACTGTGGAATCACTTGAAGAAAAATTGCTGTACACCACAAAGGTTTCTCTTGGATTTTTGGGTGCCTGCAGTTTTGAGTTTTTACGATACTGTTTGGGGTTTTTGTTCATCTTGGCTTTAGTCTCATTGACACCAGTGTTCAGTTCATCATCGTGTGAACCAAACAAACTGTCCACAGACATGTTGGTGCTGGTCTCAGGCCGGTCGTTGGACTTTCTAGTTTCAGTGTTGTTGCGATCGATTTTCTTCTGTTTGCGTGTGCTTTTGTTCGTCCTTTTTGCGATCTCCTTCATTTTCTCAGCTTTGGTTTCAGACAGTTTGGCTTTTTTGGGAAGTTGAAAGTCTGAAAATGGTTCAAATGCTTCACCGTCATCTGCCTGGGTGGGGTCTTCCTCTGTGGCCACCCAGGGACGTTTACAAGAGGTAAACACAGCTTCAGGCCGATGTGAGTTTGAACTGTTTGTGTTCCCTGCACGCGGCTCTTTCACAGCGGTGGGTTTAAACGTGTCGATGTTCGTTCTGTCACACACGACCTCATCCTCCTGATCCGATGCGTTTGGCGAAAGGTCGCAGACGTTTGTTGCGATTACAAAAGTTCCCCTACATTTTGTTTTCTGCTTTTTTAGACTTTCTGAGCGCGCTTCAGTGTGGTGGTGCATTTTTTCTGTCAAACTGTGTTCTCTGGATGGGACAGAGATCCTGAAATAGTCCTGCTCCTCGTTCCTGTCTGTAGGATGTTTAAATTCTTTAGACACATCCTCCACATTTGTAGAAGTTTGGACATCGTCACTTTCCTGATGGGGCAGTGGGGGCAGGTCAAAGGTTCTCCTCGTGGCTTGGGATCCTCTTTTACTTCGAGTTTTTCTGTAGTTAATTTTTGAACTAACTTGAAACTCTGTGGGTTCCTCACGCTCAGTAGAAGTATTTTGGTTGGATTTTTCAGAAATATTTGCATCGTCTTTTAAAAATAAGTCACCTGAGCCGGTGTCTGTTCGGTTGTTTTCCCACAGCTTCAGTTTGTCCTGGTCGTGATCTTCAGATCCTGATCCTCCCAAATGCTGTCCCAAAAAAGCCCATTCACTTTCGATTTCAGCTGAAGGCATCGGTGGAATGAAGAACGTTTTCTTTCGAGATGAAGCTGACCTCCTCGTTTCAGATCTCCTGCAGTTAATGAAGGACATGGGTTCTGCAGATTTTCCTGCACTGGAGGGTTTTTGATTTTCAACATCATTAAAATAATCGTCCATGTCATCGATATTCTTCACATCGAACTCTGCATCAAGTTTCAGTTTTTCCTTTGTCTTGGCGTTTGTCGAAGCACTCTTTGTCATTTTGGGAATGCGGGAGGTGATCTTTTTACACTGTACTTTGGCCTTTTGAGACTCCGCGTTTGTGTTTATTTCCAGCGCACTCCTCACATCTTTCTCCAGCTCAGTAACAATCACTGGCTTCATTTCTTGTGTTGTCTTTGCTTGTGGCTTTTGAGTTTTTATGCAAGTTGCTTCATCTTGGGTCTTGGTTTTTACATTTTTGTCAGTGGAGGTTTGGTTGGTCTGGGCCTTCTTCCCGACGGTGACGATATCAGGAGCAGTAGCGACAGTGAGGTCCATGGTCGAGTCCAAAATCATCGTCTTTTCTGGTTTTCCGCTGGGCTCAGATTCAGAGAGGTTAGATGTGGGTTTGTCACAGCTGCTCTGAAAACCCAGAACTGTATTCACATCATATCCATTCTGTGTGTACATGAGCGACAGCCGGTCCACCTCGTCCCTCAAGCTGCTGGAGGCTCTGGTGCTCGGCAGTGAAGGCGTTTGGGCAGATGGAGAAGCAAGACTTTTGCCGTCTTTGACAACTGAAAGTGAACATAACATTTTATTATTATCAGCACCATATTTAAAACAGCAAGTATACATTATACTTGTTGCTATAAATTGACTCTACAGGTTTAAATTAGGGAAGCACTGATCTGATACTGGTGTCAAAATCCTGGTTGGACATGTAAACCGATGCAATAAAACTACGTACTGTCTAAGAAAGTCTCAGAATGTTGGGATTTATCTCAAGTAACTACAGAACAACTTTACAAACACATCTGGATCAGTTTTGTCAAATTAAATTTTAGCTTAGAAAGGAAATAAATGCTGTTTTCAGTCTCTAGTTTAAATTGACTTTCCTCCTCTCTGGGCTCATCTTGGCGTTTGTTCTGTATCAATGTGCATTAATAAAACATGGAAATACAAACCGCTGAAAACATGAACTGAACTTCTGGATTCAGCATCATCCAGAGGCAGGTTTAGATCTTCAGTAGGACGTGGACACGAGAAATCTTTTGGAACTTCAGACTGAGAGGTGAACTGTCCTGCAGAACTGAAAAAGTACATTATGAGCATGACCAACAAGAATTTTTAACTGTAAACTAAAACTATTTCTCATTTCATAATTTCTTTTACTTTGGAAGAATTTCATCCTCAGTATTGGCCACGTTATTCTGGTGGTCACCAAATGCTTCAGGAAAGTCCTTAGGGAGAGAACACACAGTCACAGGCCTCGATATCAGAGCTGATCATTTTAAGAGTGAAAAATATAACAACAACAGTGGAAATGTGCTCACAGAGTCAGATAAGAAAAGAGTCGTCACCATCTCGAGGTGATTCAGAGTATCGTTCTGTAGATTTTTCAAAATGACAAACTGTAAAACAAAATGTGACAGTTACAACACGACACAAGCTGCACCTGACGTCATGTGACTCAAGTCATGTGACGAAATGACCACGCACCAGTTTTCTCTGCTTGTACTTTTTTACGGCCAAATCAAAGCACAGTCCTTCAACTTTCTTCTGCAGGTAAACGATCTCCCTTTCCAGCTGTCTGCTTCTTTTTTTCTCCTCAGCTAAAGCCAGTGCCAGAGCCTTGTTGTTCGTCTTCAGAGAGACCTTGAAAAACGAGGATGTGTCTGGTGAGGAGAAGAGGGATAATTATGAGGCAACTAACTACTACATAAATAGAAACAGCTGAGGCAGGGTCATAACCGTGAACCACTCACTGAGCAACTTGTTTTTGATCTTTGATGCTGCAACTGAAGTCTGCTTTGCAACTTTAGAGGGAGCCATAGTCCCCACCTGGAAGAAAAGCAAAAATATAAGAACAATGATTTGGATATTAGTGAACACAGCAGTATGTTAGCTAATGTTAAAGTCATACAAAACATAACCACTACAGAAGAAGCCCTACTATAACGTAGAAGAGTTTTTACAGCTGCCCCAGATCATCTACAGCCCAGATCAGAGAAAACTGTAATAAACATCCTCAGGCTTTTGTAAAATAACTTAACACTAATGGGAAACATCACACTAAACAGGCTAAAAACACAAAGATAATCACAAATGTTATTTACCATGATGTACGATCGTGATCTCCAGGAAACTGTGATGTTTTTCTGTGTTTAAGTTTCAACTTCCAACGTCTGAGCCATTTTCAAACAGACAACAGGAGACCGCCGCGCGTCTGCGCATGCGCCGCGTTTACTCGTGTCTGCGCATGCGCAACGTTTACGGCTTATTTTACTTTTTTCATGGAAATGAGGAAAAAGCCCACGCAAACTAAAAATTTAGTTATTATTCACTTAAGAAATTTGAAACTATAATTGATAAATCATAAGTATTACTGGTGTTATTTTTGTTGCTATGGTTGCTCTTAGAAATGATAGAGTCCACACCGGTGTCTATGGAGCACGATCCGACAGAGCGGGCGCCATGTTGGGACGGGGCAATCGAGCATTCGCCCATAAGAATCAATGCAATTAGAGCTTCACCAAAAGTCATGTTTCACTCACTTTTCCACAGATTTTAGATTGTGCGTCTACAAACACTGTGTATATCTTTCATACAATATAGTTGCTTTGGATTTTTTATGTTAATAAATCAGATTTTTAAAGCAACAAGTTCCACCATATTAAATACATAGAGCAGCTGTAGTGCGCCCTCATGCGGCCATTAATATGCACTGCACTTAACGGTTAACTCACCCGTTAAAACTAATTTAATCAGATCATTTATGAATAACAGGACTGCAATCAATGGAACAACAGTCCTGTTCTGCTACTTATGTTTTATTTTGTTAGCCTAAACATCTTTATTGTATATTATTTTGTAGTCTTAACTGGGTGCTAGCTTAACTAAAATAGCACATTTGGAGCAGTAAATTAGTGTAATTGAAATTAACAGGTGAAAGAATGATTATTATGATCATTTTGTCCTGTTTCGTTGTTTATAGAATTAAAATGAGCAAATAAAGAGAGTTAAATGTTTGCGCGGCGGCCATCTTGGATTGACCTCCTCCGCCGCTGCCCCGTCTCTACAGTCTCTCTACAGACTCTCTACAGTCTCTCCTGTCTCTCTCCTCTGTCTCTCTGTGACGTCTCTGCTCGTGTGACTGCTCAGGTGCGATTACTCTGTCCTGGGGTGTGTGTTATGGAAGTCTGTGGTCCTTTTTGGGAGTCTCAGATGTTTGCAGACAGGGACAGCTCTGCAGAGTGATGTGGGACTCATAAGTGAACAGGTAAAGTGAACATTTGTCTCTCTGTTTCTCTCTGTTTGCAGCTCAGACTGACTAGCTAGCATGCTAACATTAGCCGGATAAGCTAACTTCACATTTTCTCGGTGAGTGACATTAGATTATGACAGATGTTTTTTTTTATAATCAGGTTAGTAAATACAGGTCTGGGAGTTATTCTGTCGTTTTGGGAGTTTATTCAGGCGTTTGTTTTGATCCAGCTGCTAGCATGATCCTTATGTGCTTTTGTCAGACACACAGTTTGTTTTTTTTAGAGCCAGTATTGTTTTATTTGGTCCATATTCTTTGTTTCTATCAGATGTTTGAGCTGGATTCATGTCTTGAGGCTGTGAGTGTCAAACAGGAAACAGCTGCCCTGCTCTGGCCTGTTGTGGTCACATGATTTTGAACAAGAATCATGCTGCTTCTTCCTTTTCAGTTTCCTTAACATTATCATCTAAGGCCACGTGACTCTGTCCAGGTCTGTTGAAATCATGCAAAGCTTCTTGACTTTTTAAAATGATGCAGTTGGCTCCTAGCTGCATTTATAAACTCAAAATATCCATTCTTGAGCTTTAGCAGGAGGTAGATGTAAGTGAAGAATAGGAGTTCAGCTTTATGTTAATGTTTGATACTTTTTGGGTTTGTTAAAGCTAAAATAAACAGCTCAGAGGTTTAGTAAAAGCAAAAGTTAAAGCTGTCACCTGGACAAAACATTGTAGGAGGAAGACGTTTGTCAGAGGTCAGAGGTTTGCTGGTTTCTGTTTCTGTTTGTCTTGTGGTCTACGTTACTCGAGTCTCAGCCTGTGCTATAACAAATCTACATTTTATATTGTTGTGCCTCTGTGTTCTAGCAGATTTATAACATGATTTTTCTTCTTTGTCAGGAGGAAATGTGAGATGGCCGCAGATGACAAATCGTCGTCTTCATCCTCGACAGACTGGAGCATTGACCCGCCCGTGCTCTCTCCCACCAGCCCCTCGCACCTGACGCACTTTAAACCTCTGACGCCGGAGCAGGACGAGCCTCCCCTCAGATCTGCCTACAGCTCCTTTGTCAACTTGTTTCGATTCAGTAACAAAGGTCAGGATCTCCAACTGCACTAAATATGTACAGGAGTTTTCCATCTGCATTTTCAGGTGTCAGTGTTTTTCTCTGAGTGAAGGCTGCCATTGACTTGCAGTTCCCATTGGTCCGATTATCCCTTATTTAAACTTGAATCTTGCAGAGCAGGCTTCAGTGCAAAGTCATTTCAGGAGTATAAATAAATCCTGTATTGTCCCTTTTTCTTTCACTATGGTCCAGTCCAGTCAATTATCCACAGTTGTGGTCAGGTGATGGAAGCCGCTCGGATCAGAGCTATTACCCCAGAGCCACATGACACACGTGTCGTTTGCCTTTAAAGTCTTTACACTTGTATTCTAGTTTTTACGTCTGCACATTAAAAAGCAGCAGGTCCTCAACAAAATATTATGTTTGAATGAGTTTGGGCAGTAAAAAGAACAAACACAGATGTAGGAAATGTATGGGCTCTGGAGGTTATTTTCTGCCCTCACTGCTTTTATTTCAATGAGAGTTTATATTAATTTTTAAAGATTTAATTCTGCACTTGGCTGTTTTGTAATATTCATCTAATAATGTTAGAGAAGTTTTCCTTTTCCAGAGTCCAGTCTCTCGACACTGACCTGTATTTGCATGTGAAGCTTATGTGACCATGTTTTACATAATATTTGAGTCATTTTAAATGTGTAAATGTGGAGTGTGATGTTTTGAATGAGAGAATGAGAGAATACAGGTTTGATTGTAAATGGATGGATACTTGGATGTATTTTAAATTGTTTGTGACCTGACTGTAGATGGAAATAACTTTAATCTGGTAAAAGCAGAGAGCAGTTAAAGTGTTTGCACATGGTCCCTGTTAAAATAAACCAATAAACTAAACTGTAGCACCGCAGTGTCTCATGTGCTGGTGAGTTCTGTATTGTCACACAGTTCAGTTATGTTAATGCGTGTGTTTGTCCAGAGGAGGGACGTCCTCCCTCCTCTGTTACAGGAAAAGCCGATGTGCCGTCCCCTTCTCCTCATTCTGAGAGGAGGAGCTGGTCTGTCAGTCCTTCACTGTCAGGCCATGGATCCAGGTCCAACCGGAAACTGCGCTCTGACCATCTCCGACGCACCTCCACCGCCTCAGGTAACATTTGAGTATCTTCATTTTATTAGAATTATTTATTTATACTGCTATTTGTTCAAAGATTGTCCTGTCGTTGCTGGAGGCACAAGGGAAACCCCAAAAGCATCTTTAGTTCAGACTTCAGTAAATTCCACGTCATTTTGAAGCTTAGATTTTTGGGAGGGATGTTTTTCTGTTGGTGACTAAACAATGCAACATGTACATCTACTTACGTAACCGTCTTGTCAACATACTTATGTGAAGCACAGATTAGAGGCTTGAAATATCTGAAGGGACATTGATTTCACCCCCTCAGCCGTCCGCAGTTATCTTTACATTCCTAAAATGTCTTTACAAACGGCTGTACATTTATTACTTTAACTCATGTACAATTCTGTTTTAAACCGAGACTCTGGAAAGTTCATTTGTAATTGGTTCACAAAGTAATTCAAAGTGTTCAAAGTGCTTTACAGAATAAAAAATACGTTAAAATCACAATAAAAGAAATCAAAACAATCAAAAAGTCAAATATCAGATCACTGAGAATGTTTCTGCTGTGTGTGAATCATCAGGATTGTTCTACCCAAAATATTCTGTATGCAAAAATATTATTATTAATATAAATAATAATAATGCAAATAATTCTAGTAGTATTGTAGAATTATTTATTATTTGTGTGTGAATAATAACTGTTCTTGTGACATACTTGTGAATACTTTGGGGATTGGGGATGTATTTACTGACCGTTCTCATGTCTTTTTAGTCCCAGTGGATTGGCCAGGTGAGGGCGCTGCACTGTTGACTTTAATCCAGTTAAATAACTTTTAGTTTGACACTTTTGTAGGTTTGCTTTAACTTGATGTGAGTGCATGTGTGTGTGTGCTTTTACTACAGCTGCACTCTGAGGCCTTTGGTTTCATTTGACACTAAGGTACTAATAGTTTAAATAGTGTTTGCCATGTTTGAAAATCTAACATGAACTCACTGTATGTTTCCAACGCAAACTTTTCTTTTAAGTTCCAGTGCTTTGGTATTTGCCTTATGTTCCCTGATAATACAAAGGGGAGAAGTGTGCCAAACATTTACCGAAACACAAAGCCTCTGACCGTGTGTTTTTGTGTGCACTGGTGTGTAGACGGCAGCAGGAAGTCGGACTCGTCTCTGAGCTCTCATGACCCTCGCACAGCGGTGCAGCTCCGCACGGCCCTGAAGAGGCTTAAAGAGATAATGGAGGGGAAGAGTCAGGTAATGCAGCTAATACTAACTCCATCTCACATCAGCTACTTTTCACATGACCCGTGTCCTTCTCACCTTCTCCTGTTGGTTTTTTAGGACAGTGACCTGAAGCAGTACTGGATGCCCGACAGCCAGTGTAAGGAGTGTTACGACTGTAATGAGAAGTTCACCACGTTCCGGCGCCGTCACCACTGTCGTCTGTGTGGACAGATCTTCTGCAGCCGCTGCTGCAACCAGGAAATCCCTGGAAAGTTTATGGGATACACAGGTGCGTGTTTAAATATCGTATGTGGGATACACAGTGTGTATTTAAATATCGTATTTATGTGTTTGTTTGGTCAGGTGACCTCCGCGCCTGCACATACTGTCGTAAACTGGCCCTGAACTACGCTCACTCGGCCGAGTCCGGCTCCATCGGAGATGAGCTCAGCGCTCTGTCGGACTCCTGCTCCGTCAGCGCGCTGGAGCCCAGTGAGCCGCGCACTCCTGCGGGGGGGCGCAAGGCCAGCAGGAACATCTTCCTGGAGGAAGACTCCACGTGGCAGAGGTCAGAGGTCATCACTAAACCAAACTCCACTGCAGCGTCTTTTCCGTGGTGGTTTTTCAGTGGCTGTGCTTCCTTTATCTCTGCATGTTTTACGTCTCTGACGTGTTTGGAGTGATTTTGTCTGGTGTTTTGTTTGGATTCAGAGTTTGAGACACAGTGAAGCAGCATGTGGCCTGTTGAAGTGATTTCAGCAGATTCATTTACACAAACATTGAACAGTGTGTTTTGTGTCTTCTGCTTGTTTCTTCTTGCTTAAATTCTCTGCAAACGCTCAAAGAAATTATTTTTCCCTTCTCTCTCCTGGCGTAGAAAAACTCCTGTTGGGATGAGAAAGACGTGAGTGTAGCTGTTTGATTTTTCTATTTGTTTTCTATTCGCTGTCTCAGTTTAAGCTTAACACGTTCAGTGCTGTTGTCTCTTACAGCTGTTCACTCTTTTATTGTGTTATGTAAGTTGTAAATTCGCGGGTTTAACAGCTTCATGTTTCTGCACATCAGTATGCATCACCAGGAATCTCAGAACACCGGACTAAACTCCAGACTCTCCACACTGCAAGAAGACATCAGAAAGTCTCCTGCGAGGAAGAGGTTAGCCTCCTCCACCTCCGTTTCCCAGAACTACAAGTCAAACTGAGCCTCTGTTTTGACCTTCAACAGGTCTGCAAGTGTGACCAACCTGTCCCTGGACCGCTCTGGAGGAGTGACTTATGAGAGCTCCGTCAGCCCGCCCCCCAACCGCACCATCTCCAACTCCAAAAGTGGATCCAAAATGGACCACCGGGAGGAGGAAGAGCGAAAGATCCTGCTGGTATGTCGCTAACTGATAAAAGTTTGATTTAGTTTAGGCTTTTTCTTATATTTACATGTTTTTGCAGGACTCCTCTCAGCTAAAGGAACTGTGGAAGAAAATCTGCCACACCAGCACTGGCATGGAGTTTCAGGACCATAGATACTGGCTGAGGACCTACCCCAACTGCATTGTGGGAAAGGAGCTTGTGAACTGGCTGCTTAGAAATGGCACCATCTCCACCAGGTGAGGTCCACACGCTCAGCTCCCTTTGGCTTTTCACTCTGCAGCGTTTCTCTGTTTCATGTGATGTTTTGTGCCGTAGAGCTCAGGCGATCGCGATCGGTCAGGCGCTGGTGGACGGTCGATGGTTGGACTGTGTCACGCATCATGACCAGCTGTTTCGGGACGAGTATGCTCTCTATCGCCCTCTGCAGGTAGGAAAAAAGAGGTCCCTGTTTGGCCCTGTACCTGCTCTGTCCTCGATGAGCTTCATTTGGAGCTGTGGGTGACGTCACACTCACTTAGTCACTCTTTATACAGTCTAAGGGTCAGAAGAGTTCTGTTGATTCACAAACAATCAGTAAAAACGTGAGTGGATTATTTAAGTAGAAAATGGCGGCTGTGGTGTGTCTGTGCAGAGTACAGAGTTCTCGGAAACACCTTCTCCAGACAGCGACAGTGTGAACTCCATCGAGGGACAGTCTGAGCCGTCCTGGTTCAAAGACATAAAGTTTGATGATAGTGACATGGAGCAGCTGGCGGAGGACTACACCGTGCCCAGTACGTATCTACGACCTTTTCTGTCTCAGTACAGGAGCAGGTGAGTTTACTCTGTGCTCTGTGTTTGACTGTTTTCTTCCAGACTCGGCCAGTCCCAGTAAGAGGACTTCAGTCAGCAGTTTCCATTCAGCGGTGGACAGTGACTCTGCTGCCTCCATAAACCTCAACATGGAACAAAACAACGTGAACTTTCACATCAAGAAACAGGCCAAATATCCACATGTCCCAGTGTCCACCGAGCAGAAAGGTACAGAGTCTACATCATCACCTGTGTGTGAGACTGTGTGAGACTGTGTGTGTGAGACTGTGTGTGAGTGTGTGTGTGTGTGTGTGTGTGTGTGTGTGTGTGTGTGTGTGTGTGTGTGTGTGTGTGTGTGTGTGTGAGTGTGTGAGACTCACATCAAGAAACAGGCCAAATATCCACATGTCCCAGTGTCCACCGAGCAGAAAGGTACAGAGGCTCTACATCAATCACCTGTGTGTGTGAGACTGTGTGTGTGTGAGACTGTGTGAGACTGTGTGTGTGAGACTGTGTGTGTGTGAGACTGTGTGTGAGACTGTGTGTGTGAGACTGTGTGTGTGAGAGTGTGTGTGTGTGTGTGAGACTGTGTGTGTGAGAGACTGTGTGTGTGAGACTGTGTGTGAGAGACTGTGTGTGTGACTGTGTGTGACTGAGAGACTGTGTGTGTGAGAGACTGTGTGTGTGTGTGTGTGTGTGTGTGAGACTGTGTGTGAGACTGTGTGTGAGACTGTGTGTGTGAGACTGTGTGTGAGACTGTGTGTGTGAGACTGTGTGTGTGAGACTGTGTGTGAGAGACTGTGTGTGTGAGAGACTGTGTGTGAGACTGTGTGTGTGAGACTGTGTGTGTGAGACTGTGTGTGAGAGACTGTGTGTGAGACTGTGTGTGTGAGACTGTGTGTGTGAGACTGTGTGTGTGAGACTGTGTGTGAGAGACTGTGTGTGTGAGACTGTGTGTGTGAGAGACTGTGTGTGTGAGACTGTGTGTGAGAGACTGTGTGTGAGACTGTGAGACTGTGTGTGTGAGACTGTGTGTGTGAGACTGTGTGTGTGAGACTGTGTGTGAGAGACTGTGTGTGAGACTGTGTGTGAGACTGTGTGTGAGACTGTGTGTGTGAGACTGTGTGTGTGAGACTGTGTGTGAGAGACTGTGTGTGTGAGACTGAGACTGTGTGTCTGTGTGTGTGAGACTGTGTGAGAGACTGTGTGTGTGTCTGTGGTAGTGTGTCTGTGTGTGTGTGTGTGTCTGTGGTAGTGTGTGTGTGTCTGTGTTGGTGTGCGCGTGTGTCTGTTAAACGCAGGAGACAGACGCCGAAAAAATCCCAATTAACAAAATTTATTTTTCAAATCACCGTGGTAACCTGTGGCAAAAATAAAACATATTTACAAAAAAATAAATAACTGTGCTCAACTTAAGCAAAAACAACAGAAATGATCAAACTAAGAAAACCCCACATGTCCCGGGTCACACTGATGTTTTCTCCACTTAAAAACCCTCCTCCCCCACGTCGACACTCTTTACTCCACAGCTGAGGTAGATCTGAACTGCAGCAGAAATCCAGAACAGACTTTTGAGTCCCTTTAACCAAAACTGTTTTAAAAAAATCTAAAACACTTAAACATTGAAACAAAAAAAAAAAACTTAAACAGTTCCCCCTCCACATGGTCCGGCCCACGACCTCGCCCAAGGCTTTCAAAATGGCCGACACAGGGCGCGGCCTGCCTTTGTCTGGACCATGTGGAGACTCAGGTAAGAAAGGATGGATGTGTTTAACTGGATTTATTAAGTTTAACCAAATAAAATATCTTTAAAGTAGCTGGTGTAAGTCTGATGTTTAACTCAAAGGTAAACGACACATAAAAGACAAACCTGGTTCTGTTTGCTGTTTAGTTGAAATGTTTTGAGTCAAACGTTCTACATAATCACCTGTGTCTGTGTTTTTATTCAGTTAAATTGTTTCACTCTTGTAAATATTTGATGTTCACCATGACTCCTGAGTTGTATTAAATCTCTCTCAAAGCCATATTGTCTCACTGTTACATTTGATTAGATAAAATGGCATTTCTCTGATTTGCAGCTGAGTTTCTTGTTTCTGAAGACGGAGGACAGAACATCGTCATCAGTGATGCTTTCATTCAAGGTACAAGAGACGTCCCTCGACCCTGAACTAATGTCACAAATACTCTCACAACGCAGGAGGTAATGTGATTTTAAAAATGTCTTCACTCATTTGAATCGTTTTCAGAATCTCTGTTCAATCGACGTGTGGAGGAGAAGGCAAAAGAAATGCTGTTCACTCCTCTGGGCTGGCACCACAGTTCACTGGATCAACTCAGAGAAGAGAATGGAGAGAAGAAAGCCATGGAGAGGCTGCTGTGAGTCAAGAGACGCCCTGATGAGAAACACATTTTTAAAATGTTAAAACCACAGACTGTGTAAAGAAGTGACTGAGTGAGTGAGACGTCACAGCTTCAGCTCATCGAGGCTCGAGCAGGTGTAGGAACTCCAACCACAAGTATCATAGCAACCAAAGAGCCAATCAGTAGCGAGGCTGTTGAAGGTAACGCCCCTTCCTGTCCTCACCAGCTGTCAATCAAACCTGTTGCTAACACTCAGAGAAAGAAGGACCTGATTTGTCCATTTAAGACCAAAATGAGTCTGACAGCAGCAGGTACAGGGAGAGACACAGTTTTTCAATGTAAAGTGAACTGGAGCCAGAGCCATGGTCACGTTCTATTTGTAACGTGACGATAGTGATTTAGCTACATCCATTTATTTATACAGTCTGTGGTTAAAAGCTTTTATCAGACATTAGACACAAAATGAACCTGATTTCTCTCCAGTTCAGCCAATCACAGCCACATGATGGCGCTGTTGCAGCAGCTGCTGTACAGTGAGTCCCTGTCGCTGTCATGGCGTGACATCATCGTCCCCGTGGTGCGGCAGGTCGTTCAGACTGTTCGCCCTGACGTCCGCAACTGTGACGACGACATGGACATCCGCCAGTTTGTCCACATTAAAAAGGTTTGACTCTGAGACAATTTATTTATCACATTTAAAACGACTTCAGCTGAAACAAAGTCACAAAGTCCAAAAATACACGAGAAAAGAACTATAAAACACCAGGATATCCTGTTTAGCTACTATTAAGTTAAGCTAGTTTTGGGTTTTGGAAATAATTTCATGACATAAATATGTTGATTCAATTATAATTAAGGCCCAGTTCATTTTAGATACAAAACATTTATCTGTGACTTAGATTCCTGGAGGACGGAAGTTTGACTCTTCGATGGTGAATGGTTTTGTTTGCACCAAGAACATCGCTCATAAAAAGGTAAAGAAACCTCCTTCTGTCTAAATAAACGGTTCAGTTTAGATCCACAAGAAGAAAACGACATGTCTCCAGTGTCTAACTGCGTTTACTTCCATCAGATGAACCCGTACATCAAGAATCCCAAGATCCTGCTGCTGAAGTGCTCCATCGAGTATCTGTACAGGGAGGAGACCAAGTTCACCTGCATCGAGCCCATCGTTCTGCAGGTAAAACTCAGTCTCACCTGTTTCTGTAAACGCCACAACAGCAGCTCCTTATGTTTCTGTTTGAAGGAGAAAGAATTCCTGAAGAACTATGTGCAGCGGATCGCCGACGTGCGTCCAAACCTGGTGCTGGTGGAGAAGACGGTGTCGCGGATCGCTCAGGACATGCTGCTGGAACATGGGATCACGCTGGTTATAAACGTCAAAGCGGTGAGAGAACGAGTTTAAAGAGGAGTTTAAGATCTTATTAAGATTTAAGTCATGTTCTAACGCTGTTCCCTCCTCAAAATCAGACCTGGAGTCGTGTTTTGTTTGAGTTTGAGTCGCACTTTATTATCAGTCTGTCACATCTCCAAAGCTCAAAACGCTCTGTTCCACCTTGTGATGTCATCAAGTGGTAGTTTTCAAGTGAACAGCTCGTTTTACCTTTAGTTCAGTTGAGATAAATGGCAATTCCAGGACTGTGAAGGTGTGTGGAGTTTAAAAACACAGTGGAGCACTTCCTGTGTCACCACATGATGACATCACAAGGTGGCACAGAGTGTTTCCCAGAAGAACTCGGCCTAAATCTGCAGGTTTGTGTTAAACATGTGAATGAAACAAACCCAGCTCCAGGTCTGAGACGAAGAAACATTATAAACACAGATCTGAGTAGTACTAATCTGAGCCGTTTAAAGATCCACTATGTAACTTTTCTGGATGAAGGTCTTTTAAAAACATGCTTTTGAATGGAGAGCAGGCTCGCCCCTCTACAGATCTGATCTGTAATGCTGTGGACTTAAAGTTTAGTGTCAAACTGTTTAACCCTCTCAGCTCCGTGGAGACAGATGGTGGAAAAGTTACAGACTGAACCTTTAAAATTAAGACTCATTCTGTTTTATTTAGAAATGTTTTAGTTTGTGTAGATTATTTTTACACTAAAGGTGAGATGCTGCAGGTGAATAGGAAAAAAACTCTTCAATTTGAAACTTCTGTCGTTTAGTCACATAAAAGTAAGAAAAAAAAAAATTACAAGTTTTTCATCAAGTTTTCGTATAAAAATTAGGCGTTTTATGTGTAAAAAACAAATTTTTGAATCTTTATTTTACTCTGGAGGCAGGTTCATTAAATCAAATATTAAACATGTTTCAGTCGATCATTTAGTCGTTTCCACATGAAAACTTGACCAACAAACAGAAAAAGGTTTTTGTCTGCAGTGTCTCTCCTCCAAAACTCGACAAAGTCATTTAAACAGATTAATGAGTAATGTTCCATGTTACGTCTTTACAGCAAGTCCTGGAGCGAGTGAGCCGCATGACCCAGGGCGACCTGGTGCTGTCCATGGACCAGCTCCTCACCAAACCGCGACTCGGGACCTGCCACAAGTTTTACATGCAGCCGTTTACTCTGCCCAACGGTGAGTGTGATCATGTGACCCTCAGATCATGTGACCCTCAGGTCATGTGACCCTCAGGTCATGTGACCCTCAGGTCATGTGACCCTCAGGTCATGTGACCCAGGTCAGTGACCCTCAGGTCATGACCCTCAGGTCATGTGACCCTGCAGAGGGGGGTCAGGGGTCCAAATGATGTAATTTAAATGTCCTACACACACAGCCCTGTTTTACCACAGACTGTAACAGCTGATCTCACGTTCTGCACTTATCTCTTGTGTTAATATAAAGCTTTTTTTAGCAGCAGCAGGTCGGGCAAAACTAAACATCGCCCTCTGCTGGAGATCGAAAGACAATAGCAGATACGCTAAAAAGTGCAAATATCGGCCTGATACGTCTGTCTCTGATTAAAATAGTACTTTGTTTCCAAAATGTGTTTGTTCTTAGGGCGGCTTGAGTTTATCAGAGACCAGAATCACCATCGTTTGGGTCGTATTTGAAATCGTGATTATTTAAAACTACAATTTATGTCCAAATATAACTTTTAGTGGAAGAGTAGAAAATGTATCATTAGTAAGAGGCAAGTGTAACCCTCATTTGTCCAGGTAGAAAAGGTAGAAAAGGTTTTACACACTGAATGATTTGACTCCAATCCAAAACTGTTAGCTTCTTTGGCTCCAATTCAGTTTCTATTGAAAAACTGTATCTCTCTCTCTCTGTAACAGACTCATTTTGGTCTTAAATGTTTGTATTAACCCTCTACATGATCCTGGGGTTTTTATTTCACGTCTGTGTCTGTAAATCAACATATGAACATTAATAACAGACACATCAGGTCCTTCTTTCCCCGACGTCGCTCCTGTTAGCGTTAGCAACAGGTTTGATTGACAGTGTTGCTAAGCGCCTGCTCCCTGATAAACCAGTGGTGTGGGCGGTAAGGGGCGTTACCTTCAACATCCTCTCTCCTGATTGGCTCTTTTGTTGCTATGATACTCGTGGTCTCTACACCTGCTCGAGCCTCGATGAGCTTCATTTGGAGCTGAAGCTGTGACGTCTCACTCAGTTTTTATACAGTCTGTGTTTCAGATTTATACATTTCTAACCTTTTTCTACCAGTTATGAGGTTTTGTTCTGGTTTTGTGGAGCCGAACTCTTCACATTTACAGCACAGTTCTTTGTTTCCTTGTTACAGACGAGGTAAAGACCCTGATGTTTTTCGAGGGCTGCGCCGCTCACCTGGGATGCTCCATCAAACTGCGGGGGGCGCCGGAGTACGAGCTGTCCCGGGTGAAGGAGATCATCATGTTCATGGTGTGTGTGGCCTACCACTCGCAGCTCGAGATCTCATTCCTCATGGATGAGTTTGCCATGCCTCCGAACGTGGCTCCGAGCACCTCCTTCCCCTGTCTGCTCGAGGGGTCCACCCTGGAGGAGGAGGGGAGCGACGGGACGCAGCAGGAAAGTCATGGAAAAAGTGGAGGATGTGAGGAATCTGCTGATGGACAGATGGAGGAGGGGACGGCTGTGGGAGACGTGGAGCCTGGAGCAGACAAGACAAACTCACCCTGTTTAACCGTCGTGTCCGTATCAGAAAACACCGACACCAGGACTTCCTCTCCTTTTTCCAGCCCTCCTGCGCCTCCTCTACTCGTGTCTCCTCCTTTTCTCCTGGAAGACGACCTGGACACGGGTTCGGACACTTTGACTCGAGGCTCTGAAGGTGAGATGGAGGAGGAGAGGGACGACGGAGACGCTTCAGAGACTTCGACCCCCAAACTGTTCCGAGACCCGCTGCAGGACGACACGGGGCTGTTTGTGACGGAGCAGGTGACCTCGTCTGACGACCGTCTGAAGACCATCTCCGCCACCTTCAAACAGGAGCTGAAGGACATCATCCTCTGCATCTCGCCCTTTATCTCCTTCAAAGAGCCGTTTCTCCTGACGGCTCCCGGGATGCACTGCCCGAGCCGGGACTACTTTCCTGAGCAGGTACTGGGAAAACTTTCAAATCTAAAGCAACAATTAATGTTTTTATGCAGCGAAAACAAAGCCACAAACATTTAAAGATGCAGTGGAACTTTTCAGATGTGTCCGTCATCTGCTCGTCTCCATGGAGATGTGAACGCTGTGCCTGGAGTGTTCCACAGTATGGCATTAAACATCTATGTAAAAGTAAAAGTAGTACATACTTAAAGGTGCAGTGTCATTTTCTGGAGGTGGCACGTCGCCTGATGATTCCATGGACATAAAAAGTTAAATCCGCACTGTGGAACATTCTCCATGGAGGTAGATAAGTTGTATGTCACACTGTGGAATATTAGACAAAGGAACAACATTTCCATGGAAACGAGCAGGAGGCAGCTCTGCACCAGACCGAGAGTCAGGTCAGAGTCTTTAAGTTTAAGCATTTTAGGTGTCTGTACTTTACTTAAGTACATTTTACAGTGTGTACTTTTACTTTTCAGTCCACTTCAAAATGTAGTGGTGTAAAAGTACAGATACTGCTCTCAAATGTACTCAAGTAAAAGTATTTTTATTTGTGTGAGAGCTGCTAAAAGGCTGAGAGTTTATTTTTAACAGGTTCAGAATTTAAACAAAAATATACAAATGGAAAAAGAAAAGATTTTGTTTCCGTTTAACAAAATTCAACTAAAATCTTTCAAAAATAACATTTGAAGCTTTCTTAGATCTCAAAATCTTAAATACTTTTACTTGTTACTTCAGTAGATTTTTTAATTTGATACTAGAGTATTTTTTGCTCGGTATCTGTACTTGTACTTCAGTAATAACAGTGAGTACTTCTACATTTATTCAGTTTTGTCTTGCTCCAAAAACCCTCTGTTCTTCCTCTTCATGTATTTGAACAGCACTGATAAGTTGATTTAATGCCAAACTGTGGAACATTTCAGGTAAATGAATAACATTTGTACAGAGATGATGGAGCTTTCAGTTGAACAGTATCTTTATATTGACACGATTAAATGGTAAATCCCAGAAACACGTTTTAAAATGTTTTTTGTATATTTTGAAATGTAATAAACGTTTGTGCTGCAGGTTTATTTGTCCCCGATTCTCAACAAGGATCTGAAGGAGCTGGACAGTCGTAGAAAGAGGCAGCTGCTCAAAGAGGCGTCTCCGGCGTCCGGCGTCCACGGCAACGGCTCCGCTCCGGTCAAACCCATGGACATCCTGCCCAGCCACAGTCTGACGGGGACCCGCATCACGGAGCAGCTCAGCACCAGTCAGGACCTGGCCAAGATGCTGGCGGACTACAGGGCGAAGGGCGGCCGCATCCGACAGAGGGACAACGCCGACCAGTTCGCCGCTCCTCCTGCGAACGGACACGGCAAACCTGAAGCCAAATGTCCCGTGAAGGCCGACAGCGAAGAGGAGAAGCCCAAACCCGCCGACATGAGCTGGGCTCCGAAGGTGGGTTTATCCTGTGTTCAATCACCTGCTTTTTTTGCTAATAATCTTTTTATATAACGATTTCCTCTCAGCAGCTGGACTGTCTGAGCCCGGCCAACCACCAGAGACTGTGCGTCCTCTTCAGCAGCTCATCGGCCCAGTCCAACAACGCCCCCAACCCCTGTGTCAGCCCCTGGTGACGCCTCAGCTCTTTAAACACGACCACACGCGCTGAGGGACATTTACACTTTAATCAACTGTTTTCTTTGTCTCCAGGATCGTCACTATGGAGTTTTATGGGAAGAATGATCTTTCTCTTGGCGTCTTTTTGGAGCGGTATTGTTTTAGGTGAGAACATTTTTTATACTTCATCCCATAGACACTGTCACTTCTTTTTTCAGTTTGTTTTAAAATGTAACACACACACAGACTTTTTATGATTCGTGAGTTGGATCTTTGTGTTTTTCTGTTGTAGTAAAGTGTAACGGCGAGTTCAACAGCTCACGTTGCATCTAAAAAAAAAAGTAAAACTCCTGTTTGTTTTCAGGCCTTCGTACCAGTGCCCGAGCATGTACTGTGAGACTCCCATGGTGCATCATGTTCGTCGCTTCGTTCATGGCAGCGGCTGTGTGCAGATTGTGCTGAAGGAGCTGGACTCTCCTGTGCCTGGATACCAGCACACCATCCTCAACTACTCCTGGTGCCGTATTTGCAAACAAGTGAGTATTAGAAGTACTGTCCATTTATATAAAGTCTATGGATGCACCGGAGGACGTGGGGACCAGGCGGACATGAATCTGTGTTAAAAGTAGAGATTTTCCAGACAGTAAAAGTAGATATTTTACTTATGTTGAACCTGAACTGTTCTTCTCGTCTCGAGGTCACTCCTGTGGTGCCTCTGTCCAATGACTCCTGGTCCATGTCGTTCACTAAATACCTGGAGCTGCGTTTCTACGGGCACCAGTACACGAGGAGGGCCAACGCGGAGCCCTGCGGACACTCGATTCATAAAGATTATCACCAGTACTTCTCCTACAACCAGATGGTGGCGTCATTCAGGTCTGTGCTGCTTAAAGAGCCGTTACACTAAAGTTTCCTCGTCTCACACAGACCTGGAGTCGACTTTTGTTTCATTCTCACATGAGTTCTTTTCTCAAACTGAAAACACTCTGTTCCACCTTGTGATGCCATCATGTGGTGATACAGGAAGTGCTCCACCGTGTTTTTAAACTCCACACACCTTCATTTCTAGAATCAGTTATTCCAGAGGCTGACATGATCCAAATGACAATCTCGACTGAACTGAAGGTAAAAGGAGCTGTTCAAAAACTACCACTTGATGACATCACAAGGTGGAACAGAGCATTTTGAGGTTTGGGGATGTTACAGACTAATAATAAAGAAACAAAACACAACTCCAGGTCTGTTTTTGAAGAGAAACATCGTTAGAACATGGATTAATGCAACAAGAGTCAGTTTTACATAATGCAGGACGTTTAATTTCAGTTTTCACAGTCACATTTTTGTTCGTCTCACAGTTACACCCCGGTACGACTGTTGGAGATTTGTCTTCCCCGTCCTAAGATTTTCATCCGGAACCAAGGTCCTTCCAAAAGGCAGCCTCCAGCAGGACCTGAAGGACTTCGCTCTAAAGTTTGTTCAGACCAGCAGGTTTCATGTCGTTTCTTTTCCTTTGGCTCATTCTGGTTTGTCTCAGGATCAGTCAGGTTTATCTGGCCATCGACGACCGGCTCACGTCCCTCAAGACCGACACCTTCAGTAAAACACGGGAGGAGAAGATGGAGGACCTGTTTGCACAGAAAGATGTAAGTTATAGGACAAAGATCACAATGTAATGTTTATACTTTTAACACATTTATTTAAAAAAAAATCAAATGACTAAAACACAAAAGCTAAGATTTAAACCTGCAGACACACGGCTCGTTGTTTAACGCACGGAGCAGAGTTATAGGCTCTGCCATTTTCAGTGGTGTTTGAATGTCCAGTTGGTAAAAAAGTAACGCACTCAAAATTTCCCACAATGCTCCTTGAAAAGCAGTGTGCATCAGAGGTCAGTAGAGCAGTCAGTATATCCCACAATGCACTGGGAGAGTTGGACATGAATAAAACTCTTAAATAAACCGTCACAGTGTAAAGGTGCTAGCGTTAGCCACTTTAGCTCGAGCGGAGAGACTGTGTAAGACTTGTGCCAATCTGATCATTATTTATGACACAAATCAAGTTTATCAGAGTTTAAACTTTAAACTTTTGACCTGAGAGTCGTGATCTGTGTCTGAATCTGTGTCAGACTCTAGAGCCTCGTTCAGAGCGACAGGGAGACGATCGGACACAGCCGTAGAGCGCCGTTCCTCAAGGTGTTTACTCTGTTACCACGGCGACAAACTGAAATGTGACCTGTGAAAGTGAAAAGCCTGATCACCGTCTGAAATAACTTAGATTTGAGACATTTACGGTGTTTTAAACAAAGTTAGTCCCTGCGTTTGTTTACCCGTCTTTGGTGCAGAGCAGTGATACAGAATGTGATTTAACCGTCGCCGGAACTACTTGTGCTTTATTGGATTGTCACACGGCTTTAGACATCGGGATTCTCACTGATCGAGGTATAAACGCAACTAACTCAAGCAGTGACTTAAACACCAAGACTATGCCACTGAAAAACACGACAATATTTCCCACAATTCTCTTTGATTTGGCGTGTTTCGTCTGTAGATAAACTGTAGGAGTTGCAAAAATAAGACGCTGAACATGAGGCTGTGTCCAAACGTTTGGCCGGTCGTGTCTCCAGGTGTTTTTAGTTTCATTTAAATGTTACTCCTCGTACAGATGGAGGAGGTGGAGCTCAGGACGTGGATTGAGAAGCTGCAGGCTCGGATGCAGGCGTGTGGACCCGACACGCCGCAGCAGCTCCAGTCCATCCTCGAGTCTCTGGTGATGAAGAAGCAGAGTCTGTGTGAGATGTTACAGTCGTGGAACAGCAGGTGAGCCTCAGCACATCTATCGTCTTTTATTTCTCTGTTTCTGTTTGACTCATCTGTAAACTCCTCGTCAGGCTTCAGGATTTATTTCAGCAGGAGAAAGGCAGAAAACGTTTATCTGTCCCTCCGAGTCCAGGCCGACACAGACAGACCACAGCGGACGACAGTAAGGTCAGTCCCTGCACTTTCATTTTGAATTGTTTTATTTCCAAGAGAAATTCACATAAAGCCAGTTTTTTCTTACAACATACTTGACTCTGTCAGACTTAAGTTTCATTTTGTCTTGTGCAGGGAGCTGTGGACTCTTCTCCTCGAAACCCGTCCCCTGTCGTACAAAATGGGGACAAGGGTAAGTTTTGAAGATTAAATCGTGTTTTTTTCATTCACTAAAGCAAAAGGAGAACTGTCCCAGAGCGCCCCCTGGCCTGTTTTCTATGAATGTTTCACTGTTGATTTTCTAACTTTCTGTTGGTTAAATCATTGATCTTGTTAAGCCCAAAAAAACAAAATGAACTGGATTAATAATAATAATGTTTGGATATGACAAAAGTAAAAGTTAGATTTTTGTCCTTTATCTGTTTCATATATTCACCACTGATCTTCCATATCTCTTATTTCTAAAGTCTGATGTTGTGTTTCCAGAGGACCGGTACCTGACCCCGATGCCCTCTGGCTCCTCCTCCTCCTCCTCAGTGCTGCCCTCTCCTGGAGACCCCGGAGCTGAGCCGGTCACACCTGCTGCTGCTGCTTTCACAGAGCCGGACTCTGTGAGCATCCCTGAAGGTACGATACGAGCCGCTCTTCTGTCGGTGTTTTATTAATGTCTGTTTTATTTTTGTTGTTCAGATGTGTTTGACGGACACCTGCTCGGCTCCGGCGACAGTCAAGTCAAAGAAAAGTCCACGATGAAAGCCATCCTGGCAAACTTCCTCCCCGGAAACAGCTACAACCCCATCCCAGTCCCATTGTGCGTAAACCTCTGTTTAAGTGTCAGTTATAGACGTGTGAAGACGTGAGTGACGGGATAATACCAACATTTAAGACCAAAATGAGTCTGAGCAGAGACAGCAGCAGGTTCAGAGAGAGGGGGAGGTGACGGTTTTTCAATAGAAAGTGAATCTGAGCCGATGAAGTGACTAGTGGGTTATGTGCTGTGCTATGTCCATTTATATTTACAGTCTATGACATCAGTGCACTGTACGTGATTATCACATCAACACTGAGCTGATTCACTCTTGAACCTGAACAAAATGATTTCACTTGTGTTTTTTCAGTGAGCCGGACAAACATTACCTGATGTACGAACACGAGCGAGTTCCCATCGCCGTGTGTGAGAAAGAGCCCAGTTCTATTATAGCCTTTGCTCTCAGGTAAATGATGCCTTTTAATGTCTATTTATGTGTCTTTTTGCTAACGTTATGTGATGTCTCCAGCTGTAAGGAATATAAAACTGCACTGGACGACCTGTCGAAGACTTTTAACTCTGGGGCAGATGAATCTTTACAGACAAACAGGTACCGAGCCACACATGTGACCACTTTTTGGGTTAAGTGCCTCGAAAAGTCTGTGTTTTACGCTTGTTAAATTATTATATATAGGATTTATAATGGGAAAACTTCAGTAATTCATTATGAGAAAATAGTTGAATTGAAAAATCATAATCAGCCAGTGCAGGGGACAAACATGATTCATTTTTGCAGCTGCTACAGTAAAAATGACTCTACTCCGAAGCTCTGATTCATTTAGTCTCATTTTAACAGCTGATTGAACTTGTAGCTTGTGGTGTGCAGGCCCTTCGTTGCGATCGTAACATTTAAAATCTCATACGATTCTCCTCATGTGTTTTTTTTTCGTCTGCGTCGCACATTTAAAAAAGGTTTAAGACTGAAAACTCTCTTGCCGTGTGACGTGCTTTAGTCTTTGTTTAATTTTCAGTAGCTCTGGAGAGAAGGTGAAGAGCAGCCCGGCGAGGCCCAACGACTCGGCCTCGTCGCAGCAGAGTCGCAGCAGCATCGACGCAGATCCGCTCAGTCAGTCCCACAAATGTCATTCACAAAATTCATGTGTTAAAATAAGACGATAATAATGTACTTTTGTTTTGAGCAGAAGACGCAGATCTGTCAGACAAACAGAAGAAACAGAGCACGAACCCTCACATCGAGCTACGTGAGTGTTTAAACTGCAGCTGCACAGGATTTATCTTCATCTGAAAAGTCAGAATCAGTGAAGTCAAAGTACCATGTGTACTTTTTACTTTTACTTGAGTACATGTGAGAGCAGTATCTGTACTTTTACTCCACTACATTTTTAAACAGGACTGAAAAGGAAGTATTTTTTATTATTGTCTGAAACCTGCTGAAAAGTCTGAGGGTTCATAGTTTGAGAAAAAAATAATAATAAATAAAATAAAAAAAAAGATTAAGTTTCTATTGAGCAAAATTCAGCACAAATTTTTTTTATCAAAATCATAAAAGAAAAATTCAAATCTATCACTGTACAAACGTTTTAGAGGGGAGATGTTTAGCTGCTCATACCTAAAAATGTTTAAAAATTGACTTTTTATTTAATACTCGAGTAGTTTTTTCACGTGATACTCGAGTACGTTTTTGCTCCGTATCTGTAGTAAAACTTCTTCCACTGGTTATAATTCATAATTCTCGTTTTCTAGAATTTTCTGATGCCAATGCCAAGTTTTACTGCCGGATTTATTACGCTGAAGAATTCCACCAGATGCGGGAGGTGATCATGGAGAGCTCCGAGGAGGATTTTGTGCGTTCTCTGTCTCACTGTGTGAACTGGCAGGCTCGCGGCGGGAAATCAGGGGCCGTGTTTTACGCAACAGAAGGTGAAAAAACTGTCACTTAAATGTAGTTATAGACAGGACGAGCTGTGAAAGTGTGAAAAAGTCTTTGAAGGAGCTGCAGGGGGAGCACTGACCGTTCTGGCGAAGGACAGCGCCCCCTCCAGCCCCACACTGGCACCGCGCCTGTCATCTTTAAGTGTTTTTATATTTTTATAGATTTTATAGATGAGAGATTCATCTTGAAGCAAATGCCCAGACTAGAAGTTCAGTCTTTCCTGGATTTCGCTCCTCATTACTTCACCTACATCACCGGAGCGACGCAGCAAAAGGTTGGAGAGCAGTTTGGGAGAAATTATAATTAAATGTGGTGTTTTAAAGAAGTATTTGATCATCATTATGTCGAACAGCGACCGACGGCTCTCGCAAAGATTCTGGGCGTTTATCGAATCGGTTATAAAAACTCCCAGAACAACACGGAGAAGAAACTGGACCTGCTGGTGATTGAAAACCTGTTTTATGGGAGGAAGATGGCTCAGGTAAAGAAATGAAATGAGATTTAAAGTCAAACTGTGCATGAAACGCGTCTCTCGGCCTCTCCTCAGGTGTTCGACCTCAAAGGCTCCCTCAGGAACCGTAACGTGAAGACCGACTCGGGGAAGGAGAGCTGCGAGGTCGTTTTGTTGGACGAGAACCTCCTGAAGCTCATCCACGATAATCCGCTCTACATCCGCTCCCACTGCAAGTCCATCCTGCGGGCCGCCATCCTCAGCGACGCCTACTTCCTGTCCAGTCACCTGATCATCGACTACTCCCTCCTGGTCGGGCGCGACGACGCCACAGACCAGCTGGTCGTGGGGATCATAGGTATCGAAGAAAAATGAAAAATCTGAGTCAAATGTGACACAGATTTTCAGCTTTTATAACTGCAGATGCAGATTTTTGTCTAGAGACAAAAACAGATTTTATTTCCTTAAAACACAGTTGACACGATTGGATCTGTGTAAATCAGTAAAACTGAGCACTTCTCCTACTTAAAAGTACAGATACAGAGGCAAAGTTACTTATTTTTTACTCTAAAAGTACATTTTTAAACAGGAACTTAAATACTTGAGTAAAAGTATTTCACACTAGTCTTTAGTTTTATATCTAGTGATACTGATTTAAAATGACACATTTAGTTCAACGGTAACAAATCAAACTCGTTTAGTCGAATTTTGTGTATTTTTGTTTTGCTCAAACTTTAGAATGTTTCCACAAACATGGTAAAAATAACCCCTCAAATCATGTGAAAAGTACTTTATACTTCTCCACTACAGTTTTGAACAAGACTGAAAAGTACGATACTGCTCAAGTATAATTTTGATGTATTTGTACTTAATGTAGTGTAGTGAAGTAAAAGTATACATTGTAAAATGGGGACACTGTGGACACTGATGATTGCATTTTTATTGATTCATGTTTGTTTGAATCATCATCGTTCTGCATTCAAGACTTTTTATCCTCACCCACTTCACCCACTCCGCCCTCTACTGGACAGACTCGTGATGATTGAAAAAAGCAAACTCCGGGTCAATGTTGCAGTGCATTTATTATTTTAGTGCTAAATACTCAGAAATCACACATGTATTCTAATGTGTCTGTAATGTGTCCGTGGCCTGATGTAATAACTACGGTTTATTTTTCAGATTATATTCGCACTTTTACGTGGGACAAGAGGCTGGAGATGGTGGTGAAATCCATGGGAGGTCAAGGTATGTTTTTTTTTTTTTTTTTTTTAAATCAATTATCAGGGTTCCCAGGTGGAAAATGAGAAAAAAGGCCAAATGCCCCCCCCCCCTCATCTCTTTAATCTTTCATTTCCGTTCACATGAGGAGAATGAGGCACCTGGTTAAGTCATGATCAGCTTCAGATGTTTCCTGTTGAATTTGAGTTTCTCCAGAAAATAGTTTGTTTTGTACATAACTGAGTATCGTGAGTTTTCCTGTTTGTTAATTTGTAATAATTGTGGAGTTCAGGTACAGTCTTAGACCTCAAGTTTATTATAAAAACTGTAATCACGGCCTCTACAAACAGATGAACTAAAAATGTCCTGAAAAAGTCGTCACATCACGTCCTGAATAAACCTGCAGCGTCTGTTTAAACTAAACAAAACTGACCTTTTTCTCGTGTCTGTGCAGGAAAGATGCCCACAGTCGTCTCCCCGGAGCTGTATCGAGCCAGGTTTTGTGAGGCCATGGACAAGTACTTCCTGATGGTGCCGGATCACTGGACGGGCCTGGGGATAAACTGCTGAGAGCCTCAAAGTCCAACACGATAAAAAAAAGACTCTTTGGCCTTTCTATGCAGCGAACACGTCTGAGCAACAACACACTGGATTCTTCTTATACTTGACCAAAGGCAGAAACATTCCAGCTGCAACGGGACGATTTCAACTAGTTTTACAATTAATGTAAGTCAGTGTTACAAAATAATAAGTTTTTAGCTGTTTTAGCCACGTGTCACAGAGGCAAAGCACTGACGCCACCTGCACCTTTGTCCATCAACTTATGTGTAATTATGTTTATGTAAATACAGAGTCTATGTATGATGCAACTATTAAAACAGTAACACCACTAACACATCTCGTGATTTTTAAAACTTAAACGGACTTGTGTAGCTTTAAGCCGTGTTATAATTCTCAAAAACAGACCTGGAGTTTTTATTACTAGTCTCAAACATGTGAATGAAAAAAAAACCCGACACTAGATCAGCTCAGTTCTATAGAAAAGTCACAAAAAAACACACAGGGGACTTTTGAAATGGTACAATTTATATAAAAACAAGTGTAGCTGACAAAGAGCCTTCAGCGTTTTACTGCATCAGGAACTGGTTTGACAATCATCCGAGACGACAGCGATTGTCAGGACAGGTGCATTCTGGGAGTTTGGGGAGACGGAGGCAGGAGGAGACTGTGCTTTTAAAACAGTGTGTGCTTTTTCTGGGCATCTCCACCGGCAGTGAACAGGAGCCGTCCACGTTGTGCCGAGTCTTCAGTGATTCTTTTTTTTTTTTTTTTTTAATCCAAAGATTCAGATCGAGGCTATATACAAAAACACGTTCGCATTTGCATGAAGTACCTTATAAACCATTCTCTCAACAATGTACAAAACCAACAGTAATCTGCATGTTCCAACTCATCTCAGTTTTGATTCATTTGGTAAAAATAAAAGACACTGGCTTCAGGATAGAAAAATGCATGGTCCAAAGGAAGTTTTTTTTTTTTTTTTTTTAAAGGTCCCGTATTACACAAAACTGACTCTTGTGAGGTTTAAATCACATTCTAATGCTGTTATCTCCTCGAAAAAAACCTGGAGCTGTGTTTTGTTTCGTTCTCACATGTTTAATACTTTATTATTCGTCTGTAACGTCTCCAAAGCTCAAAATGAGAGAAAACTCAGCCTAAATCTGCAGGTTTTTGTGTTAAACGTGAGAATGAAACAAAAAAACACAACTCCAGGTTTGTTTGTGACGAGGAAACATCAGAACAGATCAGAGAAAAGTGTGATATGGAACTTTTAAGTTATCGAGATCATTTTCTACAAGAGGCAGTTCACCTACTTCATCTTGTTTTTGGTTTTACTTTTGGTTTAATAAACTGTGGGGAATATTTCTCAAATCTTAACTAAGACAAAGCTGCTGTCGGCCTTTTTGTGCTGTAGCTGAACTCAAACACATAAATACACAAAATCAAACCCAGTTCCTAAATTAAAAAGTTAAGTTCAAGGGCCAGAGCGATGAGGGTAAACTGCCTCTTTAAGGTGTCGTTTTAAAATCCATCATCTCCAATATGTTTCAAAATGAGAACGACTGAACAAGGCACTGGAAATGGTTGAGACAGTGGCACACGGCTGGTGGAGGCGAGGACCACAGACTGAGTAGAAATGGACAGAGCTAAAGTGCTAGCCGCCGCGTTCCAAACAGGAACTGATCATGACCGTGCTTCTGGCTCCAATTCACTTTCAAACTCGTCATTTTGGTCTTAAATGTTCGTATTAATCCCTCTACATGATCCTGGGGTTTTTATTTCACGTCTGTGTCTGTAAATCAACATATGAACATTAATAACAGACACATCAGGTCCTTCTTTCCCCGACGTCGCTCCTGCTAACGTTAGCAACAGGTTTGATTGACAGCGTTGCTAAGAAAGGCCCAGCCTGGCTCCTGATTGGCTCTTTGGTTGCTATGACACTCGAGGTGGCGTCACTCTCACTTTGTCCACTTCTTTACTCAGTCTGTGGTGAGGACTGGACCTGCGTTACATTTAAGTGCTGGCAGTTTCTGTACCTTCAAAAGTTGTAGAATAAATAAGTACATTAATAATGGCATCTTCGGGTGTTTTCGTGTAAGACTTGCATGACATTTGGAGCTGCCCAAATGGGAAAACCCTGGCTACCGTCGTCTACACAAGTGCAAAAAGCCAATCAGCATCGTCCACAAATCACTTATATTTAGATTTTTTTTGTACCTCTTTAGGTGAGTGCAGTACCAACCCTGTTTAGGCAAATTTATTTTATATACAATGTGATAGAATGTTCGTGTAAATGTTCAGGACGAAGGAAAAGAGGGCAGAACTTTTTTCTTACAGTAGAAAAAGTTAAATCTGTAACTGGACGTAAAGTTGTAGGAGTGAAGACGTTTGACTTCTTCAGTTCTAGTCACGTCACTGCCTTGTATCGCTCTGAAGGGGGCGTGTGTTCGCTCCTCGGTCGTCTTCACTCCTACAACTTTTTGTCCAGTTACAGTTTTTCTTTTGCTCTGGATCAGACCTGGACAGAGGGATCACACAGACAAACTGCTGTTAATAGTAAACTGGATTCTGTATCGACATGCCTTTTATCTGCAGTATTTAAATATTTGGTTTGAAAACATGAATTAAAAAAGAGTAGATTTACACTGCAGTCGCCTAGAATTCTACAGAATTATACAAACAGGTAAAAATGGCTTAAGACAGATGTACCGAGGTCGTTTTGGATCGAAGCACCCGTGAGCAGAGAGGACGTGAGGGGGGAGCGCGAGCACGAACACCCTGTTTATTCTGTTCAGTAAAAGGAGTCAGACCTCAGCAGTGCAGGTAAAAACAGCAGGGATCAGCGGAGCAGACGATACGGCGCCGCGTCAGACACGGCGCCGCGTCAGATACGGCGCCGCGTCAGACCCTCTGAAACACTGTCGCTCCTCAGTGGGAGAAATTGAAAAAGTCTAAATGGTGCGAGGTAGAAGGGAGGAGGTTCAGAACGTCTCCGAATCCTCTGAGTCGTTCTCAGTGGTTCCTTCGCTGGATGGTCCCGAGGGGTTCCTGGGGCTGCGCTGACCCCGGGCGCAGGCGGCGGCGGGGGTGAGGGCGGGCGGGACTTTAGCTCCGTGAGGGGGCAGCTGTCTCAGGAGGGCACCTGGAGAGGGCGCCCCTGAGCTGGAAGGGGAGCAGAAAGGCATCATGGTAGCCAGAATGAGAGCCAGACAATCAGCCACCTCTCTGCTAGGAGCACAAGCCAGAGCAGGAGTCAAACCTGAGGCAGAGACAGAGGAGACGGGGACAGCGGGACGAGGTGGGAGCGGACGTGGGCACGGAGGAAGCGGGAGGGCGAAGCGAAAACACACAGAGGAGGGACGAAGCAGCATTCAATTAGTTTCAGCATTTTTGCAACAAAAATACTCACATAGGGGCAGACTATGCACAGAGCGACCACAGCTCACGTCTAAAAACATGTGCAGAGTTAAACGAACAGCAGGCAACAAAAAGCACGTCAAGATTTCCACTGTGTAACTCGGGACAATTAGACTCAGAATTATTCAAAACACACAAAAAATGGAGGAACTAAAGTCTGACTGAAGTCTAAAGTTGGGGTTGTTTTCAGTGGGAACCCATGATCGAGACGTCAAAAACTCATGCGGCAAAACAATCCACACACACTAATGCACTGTGCCTCTTTGCTGGTTTCAGATGATGTCATAACTTCTACGAGCCAAACTGTCCAATCAGGTTCATCTGGCCCCGTCATTAATTCAACAGATTCTTTTTCCAGACCAAGGTTCAGTTTGTTTTCATCCCTCTCTAGCGCCTCACAGTGGTCACATGATGTGTCCGTTCAGCTGATTTAAACAGGATTTAAAGGCAGGACGACAGCGCCATCTACAGTCCGACTTCTCCAGGACCCAAACAGGAGGAATACGCAAACATGCCCACGGGACTTTAAACCGGGACGAGGGGCCTTTTCACTCTCACACACCTGAAATACTGTCCTGAAGAAGTCGGACTGCAGATGGCGCTGTTGTCCTGCCGTCACGTGACCAGTGTGAGGCGCTAGTGAGCAGTGCAGACTGTCAGGTATGAAACAAACTGAACCTTGGTCTGACAAAAGAATATTAAAATAAACTGAAATGTGCTGAGTTCTAGGGTCCAGTCGTTAACAGAAATGATCAGGTTTAATCAAGTCCAACGTGATCAACAGGAGAATTTGGCTCTTGTGCGCCCCCATCTGGTAGTATGACATCATCACATTCTACAAAACCACCAGTTCTCGATGAATAACGTAGAGCCTACCATTCTCATCGACCGTCTGGACATTGGCCCCTCTGGACAATAGCTCCTGGACGGCCTGTTTCAGACCACTGCGAGCGGACAGATGCAGAGGACTGGCAGAAAGAAGAGAGAGAACGAGAAGAAATACAAGTAAATACTCTTATTCTGATTAAAATGAATGACTACTATTGGAAATCTTTACGTTTGCAGTGCAGCGTTTGTTGCATTGATGAGTGTAGAATCTGAGAGCTTTTCAAGAATCAACATAACACACTCCTCCTTCCCCTGGAACAAAAAATGTGAGGTAAATAAAGCAAAAAACAATCAGAAAAAACATTAAACTGTACAGAAAACTCATAGACTGTGTAAATGAGTGGACTGAGTGAGTGTGACGTCACCCACAGCGTTTAGCTCAGTTACAGCGGCGAATTTGGAGCAGAGTTTCATATTTGGAAATCCGACCGCGAGTATCATAGCAACCAAAGAGCCAATCAAGAGCGAGGCTGTTGAAGGTCACGCCCCTTCTTAACAAAGCTGTCAATCAAACCTGTTGCTAATGCTAACAGGAGCGACCTCGAGGAAAGAAGGACCTGATTCCGAGTCGATGGAGCAGGAAGTGCGCCATGATCACTTCCTGTTTGTAAAGCGGTGGCTAGCAGGTTAGCTATGTCCTTTATTTAACCAGTCTATGGTAAAACTCTTGAGCCTCTTACACTACTACAGGCCAGGTGCAGTGCGGTGTTTCCGTCTTTGTCTGTGAGAGTCAGATTTGCGTTGGCGCCGGTCAACAGCACCTCTGGAACCACAAAAAGAACCAAAAAGTGAAAATACATCTGACATACACTTCGATTTAAAACCAAACTGTCCAAATACAAACCTAGAGCCTCCACCTTTCCCTTGTCTGCAGCCATCATCAGAGCAGTGCGTCCAGACTGATCCACCGCATCCACAGGTGCATCATGGGAAAGCAGCAGCTGGACACAGTCTACATGACCAGAGAAGGCTGCGGCGTGAAGAGGAGTCCTGCAGACGGAGGAAGTGAAGGAAGAACGTTTTGAACCGCACAGAATCTAATAAAACTGTCCTCCATTTTAAAAGTGAAACTAAACTCACCGATCTTTAGCGTCTTTACAGCCGGCGATGTCCGAGCCCATCGCCTCGAGCAGCAGTGACGCACAAGCCTCATGGTCATTTACTCTGTTGAGGAAAAAAATACATGTTTAAAATGAAAACAGGGAAACCTTCAGAGTTATCAGAGACGGTTTGAGAATGTGACGGAGTCAAGTGGAGGAGTGTCTCAGGGTCTTATTCACAAGTGAGGAGTTTGATCTGGTCCTGGTTTAGACCTGGTTTAGTCCTGGTTTAGTCCTGGTTTAGTCCTGGTTTAGACCTGGTTTAGACCTGGTTTAGACCTGGTTTAGACCTGGTTTAGACCTGGTTTAGTCCTGGTTTAGACCTGGTTTAGACCTGGTTTAGACCTGGTTTAGTCCTGGTTTAGTCCTGGTTTAGTCCTGGTTTAATCCTGGTTTAGTCCTGGTTTAGACCTGGTTTAGGGACTTACACAGCGCAGTGCAGAGGAGTAAAAGCGTTTCCATCGATGCAGCGACAGCCTTTCTGCTCCAGAAGAACCTCCACACAGCCCTCATGGCCTGAAAACACAACACATTTAATCAGAAGAACATGAGATGTGTTTATTTCCTTTAAATAAAACTGATCCAAATGTGTTTATGTAGCTGTTAATGATCTGAAATAACAACAGAACAGCTTTGTGTTAATAAAAGTTCAAACGATCTGAGACGTTCTGGGCCAATGACAGTAAAATGTCGATTTCTATGTTCAACCAGGATATCAGCTGAATCGATATTTAGAGCCAGTATCGTATCGGTGCGTCCCTACATAGACACAACCTTTGTTTCATTGTGTTGTGTTAATTATACCACCACAGGCCAGTCAAACTTCCCCTTTGGACAATAAAAGACTCATAACGTCTGTGATCCTCAGTCGTGCAGATTTGATGTTTACTACAAACTCATGATTATCCCTGTGGAAACACATGCGACTCCGGGACCCTCACCGTAGTAACAGGCCCAGTGCAGAGGAGTGTACCCATGGAGGTCTCGGAGGGGGGGCAGGGCCGACGGCTCGGAGCAGGCCATCCCGAGCAGCTCACTGAGCCAGGAGGCGTGTCCCCGGGCCGCAGCCAGGTGTATGGGAGTGCGACCTTTAGAGTCTCCGATGAGGACCGAAGCCTCCTGCTCCAGCAGACACTGGATGCACTCCTCCTGACCACACAGCAGCTGAGAGCAGAGGGGCAGAGGACTGTGATAAGACGTCGTTCAGTGTAAAATACATTCTATTAAAGATGAATGAACTACACTTTATCATGTTCACTTGTCTAGAACTGCAGTTTCTTTAAGTGCTAATGACGGGTTACAACTCTCATTCCACAAAAAACACAGTCATTAGGTTTAAGATTTAGCAAAAAAACTTAATCTTTAAAATCTTTTCCCAGTTTGGTCATTTTTTAGGTTTCAAATTTTACTTCCTGGTTGGAAATCATGACATCACACGAGGAGTTTCCATAACTTTTACCGACCGGGCTGGAAAAACGCAGGAATTATTATTTGACAAATACAGGCCTTTTCTTAGATTTTTATTTTGTTGAAATTATGTTTCTCAGAAAAATGTGTTTGCTATTTGTGATGTAACAAATTTTGTGCAATTTCTGTATAAGTCAAATAAACTAATTTTGAAAAAAAAAAAAGAAGTTTGTGTGTTTGTTGTGTAAATTGCGCTGAACTTTTGGACAGAATCCTCCCGGTATTTTCCAACTTTTCTTCACAAATTGCTTCTTGATCGGTCTGAAACTATCATTTAAACTGTAATGGTCTGATATTTTGTGTTTAGTTCGGTCTTTTGTTGTTCTTGTTTATGTTTACGTCTTACTAAAACACAGAGGAACATTTACCCCTAAATGCAGCGCCGTGAGGCCGTGAGTATCGGCCATGTTCACGTTCGCTTCTCTCTCCAACAACAAAGAGACGACGTCGACGTGACCTCCGGCTACGGAGAGCATCAGAGGAGTCCTGAGAGAAACACGGGGACGATTAAACAAACAATCAAACAAACAGCAAAGGGAAACACAAAAACACTCACTGTCCTTGAGCGTCAGGGGCGTCCACCAGCTCTGCACCTTCAGGTTCGTCCAGCAGGAGGCGCACACAGGTCGTATGTCCATTCATTACTAAAAAAGTGAAGAACAAAATGTCACACGTTTGTTAATAGTGTGTTTGATGCAGTGATGGAACAAAACTAAACTAAACTACAGATATCTCAAATCTGTACTTTAGATTTTAAAGTGGATATTTTTTACTTTTACTTGAGTACATCTGAGGGCAGTATCTGTATTTTTTGCTCCGCTACATTTTTGAACTGGACTGAAAAGTAAAAGTATTTGTATTATTGTGGTGAAGGTTTATTTTAGCACGTTCAGAATCTGAGCAAAACAAAACTATCAATTAAATTTTTTCTGTTGAACAAAATTCAGCTCAAATCTTTATCAAAATCACCACATTTGAAGCTTCACAAGACTCAAAATCTGCATCAAATACTTTTACTTTTTACTCTTTAAGCCCATTTTTAAACAGGAACTTTAATACTTTTACATAAGCAGATTTTTTCATGTGATACTTTTACTTTTACTTGGGTATTTTTTGTTCCAGTGTCTGTATTATCACTTAACAAAATGGAGTATTTCTTCCATCACTGTTTGACACACACAGATCTGCTGAGAACAGACTGGATTTATACAGATTCACTTGAACAAGCATCTGGGGAAAACATGTGGCTGTATCAAAAAAAGATAATAAATATTTAAAGGGACTAAACACGAAATCAACTTTTTGTTCCTTCTGTTCAGAGTCTTTTTTCGTCTTAGATCAAACTAGATACATTAAAAAGTTTTGTGCTCTAAAACTATGGCCCTACGATACAAGAGGCCTGTGAAATGTTTAGGTTAAAACGTTTTATGTCCTGACCCCTGACCTCTGACCCCTGACCCCTTTATATAAACACTGTAGGTTTGAAAATTCTTGTCACACTCATAATTTGAGTTTACTTGTACATAAACAAATGGCGAGACCCAGGACACGCTGGAGGGACTATGTCTCTGAGCTGGACTGGGAACATCTCAGGGTCCCACAGGAGGAGCTGGAGGAAGTGTCTGGGGTGAGGGAAGTCTGGGGGTTTAGACTGCTGCCCCCGCGACCCAGACGCAGATAAGAGGAAGAAAATGGATTAGTTTCCATTTACACTGACACACACACTACTTTTAAAGTGGGACTAAACTGGGACTAAACTGGGACTAAAGTCGGGCCAAACTAGGACTAAAGTGGGACTAAAGTCGGGCCAAATTAGGACTAAAGTAGGACTAAAGTCGGGCCAAACTTGGACTAAAGTGGGACTAAAGTGGGGCCAAATTAGGACTAAAGTAGGACTAAAGTCGGGCCAAACTTGCACTAAAGTGGGACTAAAGTGGGGCCAAACTGGGACTAAAGTGGGGCCAAACTTAGACTAAACTGGGGCCAAACTGGGGTCAAACTGGGGCCAAACTGGGGCCAAACTGGGACTAAAGTGGGAATAAAGTGGGAATAAAGTGGGACCAAACTTAGACTAAACTGGGGCCAAACTGGGGCCAAACTGGGGTCAAACTGGGACTAAACTGGGACTAAAGTGGGACTAAAGTGGGACTAAAGTGGGACTAAAGTGGGACTAAAGTGGGACCAAACTTAGACTAAAGTGGAGCCAAACTGGAACTAAAGTGGGACTAAACTGGGGCCAAACTGGGGCCAAACTGGGACTAAACTGGGACTAAACTGGGACTGAACTGGGACTAAACTGGGACTAAACTGGGACTAAACTCTAGGCTGGACTGGGAACATCTTGGGGTCCTACAGGAGGAGTTGGAGGAAGTGTCTGGGGTGAGGGAAGTCTGGGAGTCCCTGTTTAGACTGCTGCCCCCCTGCGACCCAGACCCAGATAGAGGAAAGAAAATGGATTAAAAAAAAACTATTAAATGTATATGTATATTTGTAAGTTTGAATGATCTGCTCCGTTACTTTCCAGGCCTTCACTTCACTTCAAACACCTGTGTCCGTCTCCCTACCTGCCATGTGGACAGGGCTGCGTCCGTACTGGTTGTCGGTGGTGCACGGTGACGCCCCCTGGCTGAGGAGGGTGTGTACGCAGTCGGTGTGACCCCTGAGTGCAGCCAGAGCCAGAGGAGTCCTGCCCACCTCGTCCCTCTGGTCCACCTCCTTCTGCCCCTGTAACAGCACCTCCAGCGCCTGGGCGTGGCCGTGGTAGGCCTGTGGACAAACAGCTGCTCTCAGGGAAACATCTCAACACTTTAAAGAAACTCTTCATATTTTAACTATATTTTATCTTATTGGATTCTTCTGTAGATGGTTACGTGGGCACATTTTTATATAGCACTTTTCCACCTTCAAAGCTCTTTACATCAAGGAACCACTCACACATTCATCCTCCACTGTACAGACACTGGGGGTGAGGTGGGTGAAGTGTCTTGCCCAAGGACACAACAGCATTCATCAGTGAGAGCTGGAATCACACCTCCAACCTTCATATCAGTGGACAAACACTCCAACTACCAACTGAGCTACTGTCATCCTGAACTATACTGATGAATTTATTTGAATTACTCTTTCAGTTCGGAAAAGTGCTCTATAAATAAAGATTATGATTATTATAGACAGTAAAATGAGTTCATCCTCATTTTACTGTCTCTAATAATCATAACCATAATCATACAGTCTGATCTTTTGGGGAGTGGGGGAAACTTACGGCCAGGTGCAGAGGACTTCTTGCATTAGGAGATTCTGGATCTTGGAGACTGTCATCTCTGTCCAGCAACTGTGACATAACATAATAATAATGTACGAGATCTTAAATAGATGCAAATACACACAGTTCAGATGTAAAAAATTTGCTGAGTTGCAATAGGCTCTGTGCACAGTAGCACATTAGCTAGCTCACTGTGTCTCAGAGAAGCTGTTGTGATGGAAATGCATTTGACCTGTGTCTGTCAGAGCCACAGCACATGGACATGGACACGAACACGGACATGGACACGGACATGGACACGGACATGGACACGGACATGGACATGGACACAGACACGGACATGTGTGAAGGCTCTGTCCCATCTGTCCAAGTGTAAAAGCTGATTATCTCATGGGTGTGAAACAAAAGTCACTCTGCTTTGAAATATATGTAGCTTTGTCATCCTGGTATAACTACTCAGAGCTCAGATGTACAGGGGACAGACTCAGGGGGACAGACTTGGGGGGGGGACAGACTCGGGGGGACAGACTCGGGGGGACAGACTCGGGGGGAAAGACTCGGGGGGAAAGACTCGGGGGGAAAGACTCTCGGGGTACGTCTGGTACGTCCACGTCTGCTCTAAGAATAAACCTTTTTTTGTTTCCAGACTTTGGAAATGGATCATTATTGTTCAAAAGATATTATTTTTCCACTTTCCATGTTCACGTTACTGACACTGTGCTAAAGTTTTCACCTCATTTGTTTGTGGTCAGAGACGTGCAGGTCCCTGTCCACTGCTTGATATTTAAATATTAACTAATAAATATTAACTTAAGCATGACTCGGACAAAAACTCATAGCGTCACTACTTCCTGTCCAGTTTTATCTGTAACGGTGAGGCAGGGGGCGCTGTTGTGCACAGAGCCTGCAGATGCTCTGATGTGTAGAAACAGACCAGTTTGAGACAGTGCCGGTGACCGTAGGCAGCGGCGTAGTGGACTGGACTGTAGCCCTGTTTGTCTTTGAGAGACGCTGTGGCTCCACTCTGCAGAAGAAACTCTAAACATCTGCAACGAGAAAACAACTGTTCAGTAAGTTCCCAAAGAGCGAGAACATTTACTTATTATGTTTAGTTTCCATTTACACTGACACACACACTACTTTTAAACTGGGACTAAAGTGGGACTAAAGTGGGACTAAAGTGGGACTAAAGTGGGACTAATGTGGGACTAAAGTGGGACCAAACTGGGACTAAACTGGGGCCAAACTGGGACTAAACTGGGGCCAAAAACTGGGGCCAAACTGGGACTAAACTGGGGCCAAACTGGGACTAAACTGGGACTAAACTGGGGCCAAACTGGGACTAAACTGGGGCCAAACTGGGGCTAAACTGGGACTAAACTGGGACTAAACTGGGGCCAAACTGGGGCTAAACTGGGACTAAACTGGGGCCAAACTGGGACTAAACTGGGGCCAAACTGGGGCCAAACTGGGACTAAACCTGATCTAGCCCAGGACAAAACCAGGATTAGAACAGGATTAGAAACCCAGTCTACATCATTACTAAACCGGGTTCAGAACAGGGTCAAACACATTTCATTTTCATGTGTCTCGTTTGTTGGTATTGGTGCAGTGTATTCCTTCATTCTTATAAACTCATAGATACTTATGTTGTTTTCTATTTTGCATAACTAAACATGTTCATTTCCTGCTGTACATTATACTACAATGGCATAAAATAAACACTCAAAACTACTCTTCTCCTCCATGACCCTGACCCGCCTGTTGAGACCCCCTTGTCTAACTGTGTAACATGTTCACATTTCTGACACTCACAGAGCTGCTTCCTTCTCCTTCTCGGCCTGGACTCCTTCACTCTCGGGCTCCAGAGCGACTCGACGCCTGAGCAGAGACACACACAGGGTTAATTCTTTCATCTTTAGTTGTGCCCTGTCAAACTAAAGCGGATTTCAGAGCCTGGCACCAACGCTGCCAACAGGTGAGGTAACCACTGCACGCTGGAGGCCGTACACAGTGTACTACAGTCTGAACTGCGTATGACCCCTGTTACCATGGAAACTGAGGCGTGGATCATCTCGTTTCTATATGCAGGCGGGCAGCATTAGGAGAAAAGGTAAGAAACAGAATGTGCTCTTTACCTCCTGTCGAGGTCGGGAGGCAGCGGCGTAATGCAGAGCGGAGCGCCCCCACTTGTCCGTGGCATTGATGGCAGTGCCACAGGCCACCAGCGTCTCCAGACACTGATAATGACGACTGGCAGCTGCGTAGTGGAGAGGAGTCCTGAGGCAGAGAAGAATAACTGTGTGAAACAAGCTGGAAATATTAGAAGTGTACAGTTTAACCTCATCAAACGGCGTATGTGATGCACTAAAATACGTGACTTTATAAATGTGTGCGCTCCTCTTTATCTGAGGGAGACCAGAGGTGACAGAGCCTTTTCTGTGGTAGCTCCCAAACTATGGAAAACAGCGCCCTCTGCCTGTCAGATCCTCTCAGTCTTTAATACAGTTTAATACTAGACTGAAAACCCTCCTCTTCTCCCTGGCATTTAATCCTACACAGGATATACAGGGGTTTTATGTTCTTTCTTTTCCTGTGTATAATTGTTTTGTGTCGACTTTTACGTGAAGCTCAAGTTGTTTTTAGATGTTTGGGGAAGTCAGAAGTAAGATTTTCATTACACTTCAATAAGGTTCGCACTTTGTAAAGCAATACTGTAACACAGAGCTGTCCCACAGTCTTCAGCCTCTGTCCAGCTCCACTAACCCTCGAAATGGTCAGTGTGAAACGGCTTCGATTTGTGAATATAAAACATATCAAAAAGCATCCATATAAACAAAGAGTATGTTCAAATTCAAGTCAGACCTTCCGCAGTTGTCCCTCCTGTTGTGCTCTCCACCGCTGCTCAGAAGCAACTTCACACACTCCACATTTCTGCAGAGAGAGGCTCAAATGAACTGGGTTTAAGGGCCCATATGACTCTATTTCAACAACAAAACAACTCCAGGTCTGTTTTTGAGGAGGTACAGCATTAGAAAATGATTTAAAGCTACAAGAGTTAGTTTTGTGTAATAATCTTTCCAGTCTCACCCTCCGGCAGCAGCAGCATGCAGACACGTCCTGCCCAGAGTGTCCGGGGTGTCGATCTGGAAGCCTGCGGACAGGACCGAGTCGTTACACAAAATGCTAAACCTCCGACCTGAAGAGGGCAGCGCAGGGAGACGACAGGAGGCCACAGGACAACACACAGCAGCAGCCACAGAGGAAGAGACAGGGCAGACAGGGGGAGAGACAGAGGAGAGAAAGAGGGAGGGAAAGAGAGAGACAGGAGTTAGTGCAACACTGGACAGTGAAGGTCAGGAGACAGTTCAATCACAAGGCCATGAGTGCACAAGAACATACACACTATACAAAGATAACAACGACGACCTGGGACGAGGCTGAGAGGGACGAGGAGAGAACAGACTCCGACTTAAGCGAGTTTGACTTAAAACAGCTAAGAATAAACATTAGTGAAACATCATAAACATATACAGGAAGTCTCTTTACAATTAAAAAATGATTACAAAGGCAGTTGATCAGATCTCTTAATCAGACGTGTTTGTTTCTGTGTTACGAGCTCCATCAGTCTCATGAAGCACATCAGGACAGGACTGGATTTTGTCCCATGTTCGCTGTAACACTTCAATCTCATCTGTATTTTCTGCTTTAGTTCAGTAATGTCTCGTATCTTTGTTCGATTCACATCTTTAACACAGCCCCAAAGAAACAAATCCAGAGGTGTGAGATCTGGTGAGCACAGAGTTGGTCCATTCCTTCCAATCCAACGCTCTGGAAATGTTTGAGGAGCTCTTAAACATGCAGACTCCAGTGTGATTAAAACACTTTTATAACCAAAAAACAAATCTACTGAATGCATTTTATCACTTGCCTTTGTAATTACATTTTTAAATTGTAAAGAGACTTCATAGACACCCTGTATAGTGTTTGTAATCTTTTTAAAAAATGTGAGGCTGTGCTGCTAAAGGCACTTAAACTTGAATAAATGAGCCTAACCCTAAGAGCTGGACAATTTGATGCAGAAAAAACTCCATATTTTGTTGTATTTAACCTTGCTGTGAATGATTTAACCTGTTTCACACCACATGGTCACATTTTATACAGTTCTTTTCCAACTTCGAGGGTCAACCACTCTACATTTCACAACTACATTTTTAAATAACATTTGTATATGTTCATGTTTGAGGAGATGAAGCTGACTGTTATAGACAAACTGCCTTGTTTCGCTCTTGTAATGACAAATGGGCACAATTCACAATTCTAGAAACAACAGGTGTGTGCTTAACCGAACCCTGTAACACAATACCACTGTTATTAATACTAAGAATAATTAATACCGAGAATAATGACAACTACGGCGTGTCTGTGCAGTGTCTCGAGCGTCTGTAGACAAACTCGTCTATGTGTTTTTGTTCTGGCTGCTCCTTAAAAGATTAAAATGTAGAGTTATGTTAAAACTCAACACAAAACAAACAGTGACGTTGTTATAAGCCGAATCCACAGACTGTGTAAAGAAGTGGACTAAACGAGTGTGACGTCACCCAGTGTTCAGTCAAATGAAGCTCGTCGAGGTTGGGGCAGTACCGCGAGTATCATAGCAACCAAAGAGCCAATCCGAAACAAAAGCCGATGAAGGTCACACCCCTAAGGTAACGCAGGGAGAAGGCACTTAGCAATGCTGTCAATCAAACCTGTTGCTAACGCTAACAGGAGCGACCCCGGGAAAGAAGGACCTGATCTGTCTGTAAATCAACATATGAACATTAATAACAGACATAATAGTGAAATAAAAACCCCAGGATCATGTAGAGGGTTAATACGAACATTTAAGACCAAAATGACGAGTCTGATGGAGCCAGAAGCGCGCCCATGATCACTTCCTATTTGGAACACGGCAGCTCGCAGGTCAGCTATGTCCATTTAAATAAACAGTCTATCAGGACACACAAGGAGCAGCAGCAGCAGGAGAGTGTGTTTACAAAACACACATTACACCTCAGACACTACCATCCCTCAGGCTGCACTTGCCTCTATTAAACAGCTAATAAAAACGTTAACTCACAAGAAGCAGATCTCTGGGGTTTGGGGATTCGTAGCAAAGGGAAGGAGGCTCTCAACTCACAAATCTGATGTGAACAAAATACAAAAGACAGTCTCCAGTGATCACAGCATCGGTCCAGACGCTGCAGCTGCGAGCGTGTGAAGGACCTCTTTGTTTCTGGTTACAACAGCTCGGCCCTCCAGGCAGACACAGATCAGACGCAACTGAATTCAACTTGGACAACTTGTAGACGCACGATTCAGGGGTAAACCAGTACACGGTGATATACAGTGTGAATATAAATCTTAGCAAGAACAACTGTGTCAAGTAACTGGTTGAGTCTTACAATATTAAAGTTACTAGTTACTTGCAAAATGGACTTTTCAGAGCTTTTAACCATGTTCTAGTAGTTTTAACCCTCTCAAAGTTGTGTTTGGAGTGATTCAGGTTTGAGTAATGTTTAATCTCTTATTTTCAAGATGCCATTTTGCCGTTTTCACCTCCACTGTGACGTACACGCTCACTGTGACGTTCTATTTTCTTAATCTGTGATACTCTTTTGGTACAAATTAAAAAAAATGTGCTGCTCTAGTGTGATGTGCAGCTGTCCATAGGGGGCGCCGACAGCATGCTCCCATCAGGCACCACAGTTTTTCACCATTTTTTCTTTTATTAAGTCGTTTTTAGATGAATATTGTGATTTAAAATGTGTAAATTATACAGAATGATCCACGAGTGTCACAGATGAGAACTATAGAGACACAAGCACTAGGTCTGGTTTAGTGACATTAGTATCTTTTGACATAATCTCCCTGGATCCAAAATGTTCAAGGTCAAAATGTGCAATTATAAAGCTTAGAACTTCAGCAGTATTTCATATTTCTCAAAGTGTTTCTCATCCAAACCTGAGACTGATCTTAACTGGAGCTGAGGGACTGGTCCAGTGGGTAATTACTCTCACTAAGGCCTGTCTGTTTCTGGGACAGTGTGACTTGGATTTGGCCTGAGCTGAATGCATTTGCTGTTGGAGGAATTCACCACTGGGAACCACAAAAACAAATGAGCGTCAAGCTGCAGGGCGGAGTTAGAAATACAGGCAACAAGTTCACGTCAAACAATGTTCTATACAACAGAGAACTCTCAAATCTGTGAGAAAGGCTCAGTCTGTCTTCAGTTTTAAATGTACAGCATCACTACACCGTCACTGCACCATCACTGCACCGTCACTGCACCATCACTGCACTCCAACATCACTACACCGTCACTGCACAGTCACTGCACGGTCACTGCACGGTCGCTGCACCACAACATCACTGCACCGTCACAACATCACTATACCATCACTACACCGTCAATGCACCGTCACTGCACCACAACATCACTGCACCGTCACTGCACCGTCACTGCACTCCAACGTCACTACACCGTCACAGCACCGTCCCAGCACCATCACTAGAACATGACTATACCATCACTACACCGTCACACCGTCACTGCACCATCACAACAACATCACTGCACCGTCACAACAGCATCACTGCACCGTCACTGCACAGTCACAGCACCGTCCAAGCACCGTCACTGCGCCATCACAACAACATCACTGCACCGTCACAACAGCATCACTGCACCGTCACTGCACAGTCACAGCACCGTCCAAGCACCGTCACTGCGCCATCACAACAACATCACTGCACCGTCACTGCAACATGACTATACCATAACTACACCGTCACTACACCGTCACTGCACCATCACAACATCACTGCACCGTCACAACAACATCACTGCACATCACAACAACGTCACTGCACCGCCACAACAACAACATCACTGCACCGTCACAACATCACTGCACCATCACATCACTACAACATCACTGCACCATCACATCACTACAACATCACTGCACCGTCACTGCACCGTCACTGCACTGTCACTGCACCACAACATCACTGCACCGTCACTGCACCACACCATCACTGCACCACACCATCACCACACCATCACTGCACGTTACTACACCGTCACTGCACCACAACATCACTGCACTGTCACTGCACCACAACATCACCACACCATCACTACACCATCACTGCACGTCACTACACCATCACTGCACCACAACATCACTACATCATCACTGCACCACACCATCACTGCACCACACCATCACCACACCATCACTGCACGTTACTACACCGTCACTGCACCACACAACATCACTGCACTGTCACTGCACCACACCATCACCACCACCATCACTACACCATCACTGCACGTCACTACACCATCACTGCACCACAACATCACTACATCATCACTGCACCACAACATCACTGCACCATCACGTGACAAAACATATAAAGCAGGTAAACAAATGCTCCTGTCTCACAAAAAGAATCTCTAATTCTAATACTCTAAAAATACAAAAACAGTCACTAAAGCTAAGTGCTAACGGCTAAACAGTTAGCGGTGCTGTGTTTAGTTCCCTGTGTAATTGTTCTGGACGTGGCCTTGTTTGGGTTGATAAAATGTTGATGTCAAGATCTGGGTCAGCGTTTTTACGGCTCTACGGGAAGTTTAGACTGTGAATCTTTTATGTGCCAAACTCTAACGAGCCCATTAAACTCTTCAACCTCGCACTGAAATGTCAAACTGTCCATTATATAAAGAGATACACTGATCGATACCGATATGAAACCAGAGACTGAAAACAGAATTATGTCCTTAAACAAAAACAGAATCAAGAAACTACAGAACACAGCTTTGTATAAATAAATTCAAGCATTATGAGACTGTATAAATAGCCTCATTACATCAATTTATATATATATATATATATATATATATATATATGTATTATCAGTATATGGGATATCGACTGAACCGATATTTGAAGCTGATATTCGATTTGCCAGTATCTGCGCCGATATCTGATCCCAGTATCAGATCAAGCATCGCTAATTATATTTAAGAGAATCATCAAAAAAATCAAAGAGCGTGATGTTATAGCGTAAATGATTTGAACATTAAAAGTGTCTGTGTAAAAATCGATATAAAACATTAAAAACAGGAGCAGGTGTGTGTAAAAGTCCATATAACTGTGATAGTGTCACTTAAGTCTCCAGTTTTGCTTGTTCTTGGCGTGTGTTCCATTTTTGTGAAGTAAAACAGCTAGAAGTGTCTTTAACGTCTCAGTTTTGGTGCGGCTCGTCGTGAGTCTAAAGGTTTCAAAGCAGAATCTGAAGTCTGCATGTTTATTATATCGACATAATCCAGTACGAAAAGAAAGGTTGATAATTTTAACATAATTCTGAGATGTTTTTTTTTAAAGTTCGTGTAGAGAGTATTGACTCTTTCAGTTTCATTCAGTCATGTGTGATGTATCTGTGCCCATATAAGTTGAACTGCCAAATCTTTAAAACACATAAAACACATTATAATGATTTTTTCTTGCTCGTGTGCTACCTGAGGACAGTAGTTTTCCGGCAGCAGTCTGAGTGAGCGTTCAGGGCGGCCAAATGGAGAGGAAACATGCCGTGGATTCCTCGCCTTTACAGAGAACATAAGGTTAAGGTTTTTATTTTATGTATTTATGATGCATTTTTCAGTGACCAGCCCAACCTCGTGCAGTCTGCTCCGCTCGTTATCAGCGTGTTGATCAAAAGCTCGTGTCCAAAACGCGAGCAGCGATATGTAGAGGCGTGTTACCGTCTTTGTCTACGCTGTCGATCTCCCCACCTACAGGCAAACGTCCGTCATTACAGAAGAATGTTCATATCTTTTAAATGGGATTAATTCAGATGATTTGATCCACTCTCACCACTTTGAATGAGTGTCTGTGAGCGGGTGAAGCGCCCGTGTACAGCCGTCATGTGAAGAGGGCTTTTTTCCATCTCGACTCTAAACAAACAAAAGTGTGTGAACATTATAAAACCAGTCAAAGATACAGCAAAATGAGTCAATAACACAGTATTAATTTTAACTGTTTAAGAGACAACGTATCTGGGTCATGAGGAAGTATTCAGGATACAGAGATTTGAAAAATGCATGACTTTGTTTGGACTTCATAAAAATGGCACGCACTGAGATGAGCCAAGGACAATATGTCTGAATGAGAAATATTTGGAGAAAAAAAAACATTTCCTGTTTGTTCCTTAATACTCAGCCGGTTTGTCGTTGTTGTTGATGCACAAAATCTAACTTAAAATAATAATATAATAATAATGCCTTACACTTACACTTCACAGGTTTGTCAAAGCCTCTCAAAGCTCTACACGAATGTCATTATTCACTCCACACTTAAACTTACAGACTGACAGAAACGAGGCTGCGTCATCGGCCCCTCTGACCATCACCAACGTTCACACACACCATGTGCTTTTGTTTCAGAGAACTTCAGGGACCGGCCTCCTGCTGGTGCCCAGAGTCACGACTAAACCGGGACTAAACCGGGACTAAACCGGGACTAAACCGGGACTAAACCGGGACTAAACCGGGACTAAACCGGGACCTAAACCGGGACTAAACGGGACTAAACCGGGACTAAACCGGGACTAAACCGGGACCAAAACCGGACTATACCGGGGCTAAACCGGGACTAAACCGGGACTAAACCGGGACTAAACCGGGACTAAACCGGGACTAAACCGGGACCAAACCGGGACCAAACCAGGACTAAACTAAGACTAAACCAGGTCTACACCAGGACTAAACCGGGGCTAAACCGGGACTAAACCGGGACTAAACCAGGACTAAAGCGGGACTAAAGCAGGACTAAAGCAGGACTAAACCAGGACTAAACCCTGGACTAAACCGGGACTAAACCGGGACTAAACCGGGACTAAACCAGGACTAAACCGGGGCTAAAGCGGGACTAAACCCTGGACTAAAGCGGGACTAAACCGGGACTAAACCGGGGCTAAACCGGGACTAAACCGGGACTAAACCAGGACTAAACTAAGACTAAACCAGGTCTACACCAGGACTAAACCTGAAGATGTGAGAGACTTGACTTTGACGATGTTTAAATCCAGGCTCAATCGATTCTGACTGAAAGGGTTTTATTCTGCCTTTTCTCTTTTAATGTTACTTTTATGATGATTATTTATGTTTTGTTATTTTGTTATTTATTTGTTTGTATTGTAATTTTAATGTCTTTCTTATTCTGTAAAACAATTTGAATTACTTTGTGCACCACTTGTCCCATACAAATAAACTTGCTTTGCCTTGTCACTTTCATACTGGGCAATGTGAGTGAACAGAAATAGATCCTCTGACCTCCGGGTTGGGGGGCCACTGCTCTAACCACTGAGCCACTGTCACCTCTGTGGGGCGCTATGGGGAAAGTGTCTGAATTTCACTGTTTTGAATACCAATCAATGATCAGGTTACAACTGTAAAACACAGATTTATACAGACTTTTTCTGGCATGAACCGTCCCTTTTCATCCCATCGTCTCACATATTAATAAGGACATTCTTAAACCGTTTGTCGTTCACTATGAGCTGCTACCAAACGCAGTCCATCTTATACCTGCACATTGACATCGGCCCCGTTGTTGACGAGGAACTCCAAACAGAGCGCTCCGTGGGTGGAGGCGGCGGCGAAGTGCAGAGGAGTGAAGCCCTTGTTGTTGGGCTGGCTCACGTTGGCTCCGTAGTCGATGAGCTCGTTGACCACAGTGTCCTGACCGTTAAAACAGGCCACGTGCAGCGCGGTGTTCCCAAACGCATTCGCCTCATCGATCTGGGAAACGTTTAGAAATACTATTATGGAAAACCACTGCTGTAGATTAAGTAAGAACTGAACCGAAGAACCGATCATCGATGTGACAATCATTTCTACTAGTTTGGTCTTACTTCTACAGCCAGGTTGAGCAGGTGCTTGACCACGGCGATCTGTCCGCTGGAGGCTGCGGCGTGGAGCGGAGTGTAGCCCCTTTTGTCCTTACAGCTGACCTCTGCCCCCTGACTCACCAGCAGACACACCACATCCAGATGCCCTGCACACAACAGGAGAAGAAGAGGGTTACGAAACGTGTACCATCATTTTTAAACTTCAAAAAGCATATTGATGTCTTGACAAAAAAACGATCAAAATATATTGGCTTGTTTTACAAAATTTTACTCCTCCATCTTGAAGCTCGTATGTACCAAACTCTATTCAAACCACGTCTGAGTTACTGGATTGTCACTTTCTTTTGGAGACTAAGCCATTTATCTCGATTGGTTGGAAATGTGTCACATCATATGATAAGTGCTACTGGCCTCTTTTGGGCCCGACCACTTTTACAGTAAATGAGAGTAAACTGTGCTGTCTTTGTGAACCTTTGAGAATTTGGGAAAGTTTTGCCGCTAAAATCTGGTATAAAGTGAGCTGATGTGTGTCTTCCGGAACAAGGTGAACATCCCGGTGTGAGTTTAATGCTCCCTCTGATCTGATCTTTTACAGGTTCCAGAGTCTGAAGCTCACTGAGAGTAACATTTCATAACGTGTGTATGATGTATAATGGAATAAACAGACACAAAGGCTCTGCCAGCTCAGTCCCAGAACGCTCCTTATTCAGAAGAAAACATCTTTAAAGGTCAAAAAGAGGAAACTAAAATGTTTGAGCAAAACATGAAAACTCCCGGAGATTTGGAATGGACTTGACAGTTCTATAAAACAACCTTTATCTTTAAATATATGTAAGAAACTTTTTAAAAAGAAATTGTTGCAACATTACACGCAGTGATAACTCCAAAGGCTGTATAGTCCTGGTTAGACGCGTTTAAGGCCTGTGTAAGCCCCGTGTAAGACCCGTTTTCGTCCTCGTTTCGTCCTGGATTAGTTCTGGTTTAGTTCTGGTTTAGTCCTGGTTTACCCCTGGTTTAGCCCTGGTTTAGCCCTGGTTTAGCCCTGGTTTAGACCTGGTTTAGACCTGGTTTAGACCTGGTTTAGACCTGGTTTAGTCCTGGTTTAGTCCTGGTTTAGTCCTGGTTTAGCCCTGGTTTAGACCTGGTTTAGACCTGGTTTAGCCCTGGTTTAGTCCCGGTTTAGCCCTGGTTTCATTCTAGTTTACTCCACTGCCTGATCTTTAGATATTTATTCATTTTAGCATGACTCAGCAAAAACCTCAGAGATAAAACTGAACAGGAAGTAGTGACGCCAACAGTGAGATTACCGGGTGCTGCACAGAGCCTATTAAACGAATAAACTATTTTAAATCATTAAATAGTTTTGTAAATAACGATAAAAAACACAATGACTACACTCTTTGGATGTCTGCCAACTAAAAACATTATCAGTGCTTTGTGTCCTCACTAATGCGCTAATGAAACGTTACGTAACCTATATTTAATTTAATATGTTCTATCAAGCTAATGAGAAACACTAGCATAAACAAAAAAACAAAGCACAGGAGTCTCACCCATGAAGGCGGCCCAGTGTAATGCTCTGCTGTCCTTCTTATCAAACGCGTTGATGTTAGCTCCTTTGGAAAGCAACAGGTTCACCATCTGGAAGAGACAAATAAGAGACAAAGAAATGAAATGTGTGCTGCGAGTTACTCCATTTTGTTTGTTTAGGTTCATAGGCTTTACAGAATAAGACATTAAAATCACACAACAACAAATCAAAACATAAATGATCATCCCAATATTTGGTTTGAAAGGACTGTTCCAGGTTTCAGCTGCAGAAAACTGAGGGTAGGAGCAGAGATCTACACCAGGGCTAGACCAGGACTAAACCAGGACTAAACCAGGACTAAACCAGGACTAAACCAGGGCTAAACCAGGACTAAACCAGGACTAAACCAGGACTAAACCAGGACTAAACCAGGACTAAACCAGGGCTAAACCAGGACTAAACCAGGACTAAACCAGGACTAAACCAGGACTAAACCAGGGCTAAACCAGGACTAAACCAGGACTAAACCAGGACTAAACCAGGACTAAACCAGGACTAAACCAGGGCTAAACCAGGACTAAACCGGGACTAAACCGGGGCTAAACCGGGATTAAACCAGGTCTAAACCAGGACTAAACCAGGGCTAAACCAGGTCTAAACCAGGACTGAACCAGGACTAAACCAGGACTAAACCAGGACTAAACCAGGTCTAAACCAGGTCTAAGCCAGGACTGAACCAGGACTAAACCACGGCTAAACCACGGCTAAACCACGGCTAAACCACGGCTAAACCAGGGCTAAACCAGGACTAAACCAGGACTAAACCAGGTCTAAACCAGGACTAAACCAGGAATAAAACAAGAATAAAACAGGAGTAAACCAGGTCTAAACCAGGACTCAACCAGGACTACAGCAGGCTCTCACAGTGAGATGGTTAATATGGCACCAACATGTCGGACATGCACAGTGTGAAATGGGGGTGAAGAGCGGGGAGGACATTCACAGTATCTGGCCACTCCACTACAGGCAGCACCGTGTTACTCAGTCTTATGCTGTTTGTCAGTGAAAGATAATGTGGGTGCTGTTCTTATATAACTGTATTGTAAATAAATGTCATCTTTTGGGATATTTGTTGCATAAACACCCGAGCTGAAAATACTGAGTCAGAAATAGACAAGCTGTTCGTCCGGTTTGGCTCTCCAAAACTCTCCTCTGCCTTTTTTTTTTTTAGTGTCTCTGAGTTATGAATGAAGGGAACGCACCCACAGCTTCTTCTAAAACTGTACTTTTTAAGACTTTATGTCATATTCTCCAAAATACAACAAACAGAAATAGTGTAAAGATCAGGTGGGTTTAACTGTCTTGCCCAAGGACACAACTACAGTATTCATCTGTGAGAGCTGGATCTTTGTACCGCAGAGGAACCGACAGAGCTACTGTTGCCCAAAATGAGAAAGAAAAACTTACATTTTTTTTACCCATTTTTACCATAAACAGGAGCCATTATGAACAGACTTGCTTCACTTCGCCTATAAATGCCCATAATGCAGTGCTTCTTCTACTGAAATAGTTAAACCAGGTAACGTGCAGTACCTCCGTGTGACCATTGAGGGCAGCGTGGTGCAGAGCGGTGCGTCCTCCTCGGTCTGACACGTTGACGCTGCTCAGTAATGGGATGATGACCTCGGCACATCGCAGGGCGTTGTTGGCGGAGGCGACGTGCAGCGGCGTTTGCCAGTTCTTGTCCCGAGCGTTCACATCAGCCGAGTGACGGATTAGCATGCTCACCGTCTCCTAGCAACCGCAAAGATTAAACATGTTTAAAAGTGACGGCTCTAAAACTAAGGTTTGTGGATTTAACGAAAGATTAAACAACTCCATATATTTTTCATTTTATTAAGTATTTTTTGTTCTGTATTTGGGTTCTTGACGTTTGGGCTGTGACGTCACCCACAGTTAAATGAAGCTCATCGAGGCTCATCGAGGCTCATCGAGGCTCATCGAGGCTCCTCGAGGCTCATCGAGGCTCTCATCGAGGCTCATCGAGGCTCATCGAGGCTCATCGAGGCTCATCGAGGCTCATCGAGGCTCCTCGAGGCTCCTCGAGGCTCATCGAGGCTCCTCGAGGCTCATCGAGGCTCATCGAGGCTCCTCGAGGCTCATCGAGGCTCATCGAGGCTCATCGAGGCTCATCGGCTCATCGAGGCTCATCGAGGCTCCTCGAGGCTCATCGAGGCATCGAGGCTAATCGAGGCTCATCGAGGCTCATCGAGGCTAGCATTTATAGCGGATAATTTGGAGTCGACTTTCATACTTGGAAATCTGACTGAGTATCATAGCAACCAAAGGCCAATCCAGAGTGAGACTGTTGAAGGTAACGCCCCTTCGTGCACACACCACTGGTTCAGCAGGGAGCGTGTGCTTAGCAACACTGTCAATCAATCAACTGCTAATGCTAGAAGATTTGTCTGTTGTTAAAGTTCATATGTTGATTTACAGACACAGACGTGAAATAAAAACCCCAGGATCATGTAGAGGGTTAATACGAACATTTAAGACCAAAATGAGTCTGACAGCAGCAGGGACACAGACTTCCTATTTGGCATGTAGCAGTTAGCGCGTTAGCCATGTCCATTTATATATACAGTCTATGATTTGATCATTATTTCTTTTGACCTTTATCTTAAACACTAAACCCTTTTGTGGAAGTGTCTTTTTAAATATGTGATTTTCATGTCACACACAGGACTTCCTTTGGATCACAGCATTAAACTGTTTAAACCTTTATCTTTACTTTAAATCTATAAAAGATATCGTTTGATTTAATCATGTAAACCTGCTTTAGGCCAACACCTTTATGAACTGACACTGAGACCGACACTGACACTGAGACTCTCATGTTGTTTTAAAGTCACAGTCACACAGAATACACAGATGAAACATGACTTCATAGAATAGAAAACATATTTGTGCTCTACTGATTTGAATTTTGGAGGAAAAAAAAACATGATTTAGAAATTAATTTAAAGTGATAACACCAAAAATCAAAAATGAGCATCATGTCAAGTGTTTTTTATATTTATTTACTACATGTTTGTATTTGGCAGTGGTGGAAGTAATGAAGTAGTAAAGTACTGTACTTTTAGGTATCTGTGCTTTACAATGTCCAAGTTTTACTTTTACTTCAGTATCTGTACTGTCTACACTACATTTTGAACAGGACTGAAAAGTAAAAGTACTTTTCATATGATTTGGCAGTAAAAATAAACTTTAAGAGCATTTATGTGAGTGGATATTTAAAACGTGCTGTGGTTTGGTTTGCATTGGTGTTTGACACGTTGCTTCCTGCTTGACTTAAAAACCACAATAACAAGAATCCTTATGTCAGGAGCCAGGAGGTTACACCTTTACAAGGAAATTATGCTCCACTTGTAAACTTAATGTTAATTGGACTAAAATATTCCTGCCATGTTGAAGAGCCTGTTTTAAGGTGTTTCCCCTGAGTAGAGGTAAGATCTTAAGCCCAAGCCTGACCCGAAATTTGGGCCTAAAATGTCAATCATTGCTTCGGGTCGGGTCGGGCATCTCTCTCGCTGACTTTTTTAAAATAAATATATGTTTATAAAATGTATACTAAAACGATGTGTGGATACTAAACTAAGGAATAGTTGTTTTAAATAAATCATTTGGATAACACAGAAGGTGCTGTAATGTAATTGCTATTTAACTAAACAGGAGCCGCAGAGCCAGAGCTCTGCGCACGTGAACGCCGCCTCTTAATAATCTTCCCCTCCGCAAGTCACATCTATTTTGACCTGGTATCCCCAATATGGAGGAGCAACAAGTTAAGGATAAACTAAAGACAGGAGAACTGAAAAGACAAACACCCCACCGGTAAGAGTGAGGTGTGGAAAAGCTTCAAATTGATTGTTGAAAATGCTACAGAAACTTGCGTTGGCTTCGCTGAATGTGTCAATGTGGCGCTTTGCTTTCATACGAGAGCAAAAAGACTGGCACCTCGACGCTGAGCAGGCATTTAAACAGCTGCACTGGCAGAATTGAAGATCGTCAAACATCTATATTATCATTTGTTTCAAAAAAACGAACCCCTCTTTGTGCTAAGCAGGTCATCACAGACAAGTGCGTCGACTTGTTATCATAAATCACCCCTCCTCCCCCCATCCTCCTCACAAATAAAATATGAAATTTCAGGTTTGCTTCGGGCTCGGGCCTGCAAATCAAGTTAATTGGTCGGGCTCGGGCCGGGTCGGGCTTTAATACCCGCGGGCCGGGTCGGGTCGGGCTGGATTTTTTAGGGCCCGATCTTACCTCTACCACTGAGTCCAGACTCACTCACCTCACTGCGAGAGGCCACAGCGCGATGAAGAGGAGTGAGCCACATGTTGTCTTTGGCATTGACTCTGGCCCCTGTGAAGAAGAGCAGGGTCGCAAACTCAAACGCTACAGCTCATAATTAGCAGAGGAAGTACTACATCAGTGAATAATGGTGCAGTAGATACAGGACTAAACAGTTTTACCTGAGAGAATGAGGATCTCTGTGATTTCTGCATCGCCAAGAAAAGCTGCTGCGTGGAGCGGTGTGCGTTTTTCTGAATCCTGAAAGTGTAAAAAACAACTTTAGAATTTGAAAATGGTTGGTAACAACATAACAGCAGCTTTATTCAATTCAGACAAGGCTGATCAATGAAAACATGAAATGCTGAAACCCTGGTCAGGCCTGTCCTCACATGGGCCCTTCGTCTAATATTAATGGATAAGAAGAGGGTTCAGTTCTGGGCCTCTTAAACCTTGGGGACAACGGACCCCTTTCTCCTGCCCTGATGACTGTACAGACCCTCGTACTTAAACAAAACAGGTGTGTGTGCTGCCACCCTCGCCCTCGTCACACTACGTCATGTGACACAGGAGCGAGTCGCATTATTATTTTGGACAATGAGCAGTGGCTGGTCCCAGAGATGTCAGTCTCAACACTTCTATTGTTCAACTCAATGAGCTCACTCATAGACAAAGAACACACACATACGCACACACACACACACACACACACACACACACACACACACACACACACACACACATAAACAAAAACAGCACACACACAGACACACAAACACACATGCACACACTCCAAGAGTACACATAGATACAGACACACATATGCACACTCCAACGGTAAGAGTCTATGAGCACACACACAGGGACACACACACTTCAGCAGAAAGAGTCCATGAGCGCACACAGAGAGAGTCACAGAGTCTATGAGCACACACACACACACACAGAGAGTCCATGATCAGTCCTTCAGTCCGTGTGATCTTCTCTCCGGTGCAGCCGCTCCAGTCGAGTTTATGCAGATGACATCATAACATTACCAGTTTGTAGAATGAGTGGCATCAGTGGACTATACGAGAGTCAATGAGGAATAATGACATTTTAAAAAGCTCTAAATCTGAAATGTGACAACAATTTAAGAACTAATATACGAGTTAACAAGTGTGAAATATTTATTTTTTGTGAATAAAATGGTGTGAGTGCTGAGCCTCATTACAGTGGACTATACAGGCGAACGCGTGGTCTCCTCTGCAGACGCTCTGAACACACGACACGGACCACACGCAGAAGGTCATGTGTTCTACCACGTGACGAGGAGCCGATGCTTATAAAACATGTGTGTGTGTTTGTGGCAGCTGCTGGTCTTTACTTTTGTTCTGTATGAGACGGAAAATACAGGAAGTGACGTCATGTCCTCACCCAGACAGCTGCTGTAAAAGTCTGATCAAAATGAGCTCAGTGATCTCCATTTTTCAAATCATTTACAGCCAAAAGTCTCATTTATTCTGCATATTTTTGACATGCGGACACTGTATGATCTAATTCTGTTTTATATGCAAACAGACTGTATATAAATCGACATAGCTAACCCTATTTCAGTATTATGTCCATAAATCATGACATGAACAGTAATAACAGTTGGAATTTCAAATATGGGACAGAGTGTTTTCAGTTTGAGAAGAACTCAGCCTAAATATGCAGAGTTTGTGTGTTAAACATGTGAATGAAACAAAACACAACTCCAGGTCTGTTTGTGACGAGGAAACGACATTATAACATGCAGAAAATAGTGTCATATGTGGAACTTCTGACCTTTTGAACTTTTAAAAAACAGCTTTCTGAGACAATTCTTTTTCTGTTTTCAATTTTTCATGCCAGATACTGCACATAAGCCCATATATACTGAACTTCAACAACAACTGCATTCTATTCCCATCGCACACATGTGAGAATCTGGGGCCCTCGCTCATACGTGGGAGTGTAGGCTGGGTTTGTACCGGTGCATTGATGTCTTCAGACTTGTAAATGAGCATACGGATCTCCTCAGGGTCTCCGCTGAAGATGGCCTGGATGAGAGGAGGCTGTGGAGACATAACAGATCAGAGTTAGGCACAGACTGTATGGAAGAACTGTCTGGAAACAATAAAAGCCATATGACCAAAGGGACGCTACACAACATCAAACCCAGCATTAACATTTACCATAGACTGTGTAAAGAAGCGTTCAGCGCTAGTCAAATGAAGCTCATCGAGGCTAGAGCAGGTATAGAGACCAATTTGGAGCAGAGTTCTGACCGTGAGTATCATAGCAACTAAAGAACCAATCTAAAAACGAGGCTGCTGGAAGGTAACGCCCGCTCCCGCCCAAAAAGCTGGTTTGTCAGGGCGCGAGCGCTTAGCAACACTGTCAGTCAAACCTGTTGCTAACGCTAACAGTAGCAACCCCAGGGAAAGAAGGACCTGATTTGTCTGTTATTAATGTTCATATGTTGATTTACAGACACAGACGTGAAATAAAAAGCCCAGGATCATGTAGAGGGTTAATACGAACATTTAAGACCAAAATGAGTCTGACAGCAGCAGGGACAGAGAGAGGGACAGTAAAAAAAATAAATAAATAAAATAAACAAATAATAAATAATAATAAAAAATAAATTAATAAAAAAAAAACAAACTCAAAATAACTAAAAAAACAAAACAAAAACTAACTAAAAAATAAATAATGTCAAGATAACAAAAAATGTAAATAAACCCAGAACAAAAAAACAATAACAAAAACTCAATAACTCAAAAAAAAAAAAATAAACCCAAAAAAACCAAACTCAAAATAACTAAAAAGAAAAATTAAGAAATAAAAAAAAAAAAAAAAAAAAAAAAAAAAAATCATAAACAAAAAAAGAACTCAAAATAACTAAAAAAAAAAAAACAGATCATGTAGAGGGTTAATACGAACATTTAAGACCAAAATGACGAGTCTGACAGCAGCAGTTTCAGAGAGAGGGGGCAGTTTTTTACAATCTAAAGTGAATTGCAGCCAGAGTCGATGGAGCTGGAAGTGTGCCCATGATCACTTCCTATGTGGAACACAGCAGCTAGCAGGTTAGCTCTGTCCATTTATATAAACAGTCTGTGCTTGAGGGATACATCAGTTCTGTTGTATTTTTTTTTGTTTAAAGAAATTAAATCCAGTTTTCAGTTTCAGTGCTCATAAGAGTTGAGAAGGGTTGGTACTTGAAGCTATAACATCGAAATCAGTATAAGAACTGAACACGCTGGATTAGTGAGTCTCAGTGGTGCATCAGACAGTTCAGTTTGTTTTTCAGAGTCAGACGTCAGGCTTGGATATCTTTCAGGTGTGAAAAAAGCATAAAAACAAAAATAAATAAACTGCATTTATGTCTGTGTAATCCCTCATATCATATCACACCGGCCCGACTGAGGGATTACACGTCTTTCCAAGATCTACGAGCAAACCAGCCTCAAACTGATAAGACCTGGAGGATAACAAACTTAGTGTAGCGCATTAGACCTAGCCAACAAACAGGTGTTAGCTTCAGTGTCGTTAGCTCCTGCTTTCAGACAGATATAAGGCAGTGTCCAGCAGTAATCTGACCAGAACTGAAGAAATAATCTGACCAGAACTAAAGAAATAATCTGACCAGAACTGAAGAAGTGGCTTAAACGAGCAGCTACTTTTACTTTTTCTTTTGCTATAACTGGACTTATGTTTACTTATGTCATCTTTGTATTAACACTGGTTTGATGATCTGAAACATTTAAGATGGTTCACATACTTTTCCTCTGTCCTGGACCTGGCCAGACGAGTCATGATTCTTCCCATGATGCAGTGCGTGGGGCAGCTGTTTGACTTTGGGCTGCAGTGTTTACAAAAGTCAGAGCAAGCTACAACAAGAATGTAACTGTGTCTACTGTACTGCAGTAGCAAGGACATCTGGAACTATGTGCAAACGCTCAAATCAGTCTCTGGAGATAAGGATCTTCAAAGTAAAAGACAAACCCAAGGAAAAGTTAAACGAAGGACACAGGTAGCAGAGGCCGGGCCCTTATTTTGAAGGCAGGTTCACAGATATGATGTAAATAGAGGCTGTTCAGGAACACAAACGCACAAAGGTTATGTTCAAGTGGAAGGGAAGGCTGTTCTAAAGTTTCCATATGTCGTTTTTCTGGTGGAGGCTTGTTTCTATGGAGTTGTTGGCGATTTAATGTTCCACAGTATGGCATTAAACGTCTATATCCATGGAGACAGCAAAGCGTCACCACCAACTAACAGAAAGAATGAAAAAAATGTCTGTTATCTGCATAAATCTAAGACTGAATCCAAGTTTGTTTATATAGCACATTTAAAACAACAACAGCTGACCAAAGTGCTTCACATAAAAGTCAGCCCACTCCTTTACGAGCTTAAATAAGAAAAATATGTGCATTAAGAATACTGGATACATGTGTACTGACTTCTTGTGTTCATTAATCTGCTAAAAATAAATAGGAAAAGCAGTGTCCCAGGTAGTGCTTGTGCGGTTTTAACACTAAACTACTGACTAAAGCTGCGTCGATTCCAACCATAAATCTCCTACAAACAACTAAAACAAACTCTCTAATTTGTAGATTATGATTTAAAGTGAGCGTGTCTGAGCAGATGGCAGGAATGTTAGCTACAGGTTACAAGTGTAATTAAAACTGCAAGCAGTGATAAAGGCCCTCGCCACCCTTGCGACCGCGGGGCACATGCCACCGCGGAGTTCGCGCCTCTCGTTTCCTCTTACATCGCCCCTCCCACCAAAAACAGCGACTGAGTAATACTACTCCATTCATTCCAATGAGAGCATTTATGACATTTTCACACCTGCACGGTTGGAAATAGAGGTATGTCTTCATTGACTTTTTTGTTCAGTATGATGAGTGGAATATGTGTGCCAAATTTGAATGGTCTATGACAAAGTATTTTTTTTCATCCCAGTTAACCAAAACCCATGTATTTCAATGAGAAATGTCGGTCGTTGCCATGGCAACACACCTCCTAATAGAGGTATGTTATAATTGGCTTTTTTGTTCAGTATGGGGATAGGGATGTCCAGGCCAAATTTCAAATGTTTTTGAAAAAGTAAAATTTTTTGGGTCCCATTCAAAATTTCAAGGGGGCGCTGTGGAGCAATGGATTGTCTCAGTTATGTAAAATTGTATTTCATTAAGTTCAGATGAACATTGTGACCAAAATGTATATTAATGCCGGATAACAGGACACTGCATGTTTGGGTTACGTACAATTTAATACTTGAAAAAACACCGTTTTTCTTTGCGTGTTGGCCACACCCACATTTTATCACGTAGAAAAATCCAAGTGAGTCGGCTTTAATCCCACATGGGCCTAGTTAATTTTGACCAATTTGCAAGTTTGTTGAATTAAAATCACTGGCGTAAAAAATTCAAACGTGAGAGTTAAAATTTCAAAAAAATGGGGTTCCGCCCACAATGGCCGACTCCCTGTAGGGTTTAGGGTGGGGTCATAATATATTTTTTTGCTTATCTTGACATGTTCTATGGTTCTACCAAATTTCATTTGTCTACGATGAAAAAGGTCTCTCATTGCCGTAATGTATTTTGAAATTTGAGGTGGCGCTATTGAGTCATTTTGAAACATTAATTTTTTTAGACATTAAAATATCAAGTTTTTCGCCAACCTTCAATTTTGGGTCATAGTTGGATTAGTGCAGAGCATCTATTTAGTCGACAACAAAGTCCAGTACTCTGAACCCCATTCATTTCAATGGCACATTTCTGACCATTTCCACGGTTACCACGGTAACATAGTTACAAATAGAGGTATGTTCTCATTGGCTTTTTTGTTCAATATGTGAAGCCACATGTCCATGCCAAATTTCAAATATTTTTGACAAAGAAATTTTTTTGGTCACATTCAAAAGTTCAAGGGGGCGCTGTGGAGCAATATAAATGTTTGACTTATGTAAATTGTATGTCTATGCGTTCAACTCAACATTTTGAACAAAACGTATATTAATGCCGGGAAATAGGATCCTGCATGTCTGAGTTACGCACAATTTAATGCTTAAAAAAATGGCTTTTTTCTTAGCAAGCTGACCACGCCCACATTTTATGAATTAGAAAAATCCAAGACAGTCGCCTTCAATTCCACATGGGTCTAGTTCCTTTTCACCAATTTTCAAGTTTGTTGAATAAAAAATCCAGGGCGTAAAAAATCCAAACGTGAGAGTTAAAAATAAAAAAAAAAATGTGGTTCCGCCCACAATGGCCGACTCCCTGTAGGGTTTAGGGTGGGGTCATAATATAATTTTTTACTTGTCTTGACATGTTCTATGGTTCTACCAAATTTCATTTGTCTACGATGAAAAAGGTCTGTCATTGCCGTAATGTATTTTGATTTTTGAGGTGGCGCTATTGAGTCATTTTAAAACATAAATTTTTGTGGCCATCAAAATAATAAATTTTTCACCAGACTTGAATTTTGGGTCCAATAAAATTGAGTTTTCGTTAACGTTCAGGGGGTCAAAAATGGCTTCAATTCGGCAACCAAAAGAAGAAGAAGAAGAAGAATAATAATAATGGAAACTGATTTTCGACCCATTATTTTTCTCCTAAACCATAAAAGCTACAGTCATGTGACTTTCTCACATTGTGCCCCATCACAAATAAGGCCCCTGTGAATTTTTTTCACAAGTCCACGACAAATCGATTGGCTTCTACGAATTTTTGAAAATGAAATTTGAAGAGGGCGCTAGAGAGAGTCATTTTGTGAGATAAAGCCATGATTTGCATATCATTGTGTTCAGCTCACAAATGTGCATAAACGCTGTATTAGCGTTTTCCCAACAAAAAATGTGTAGACGAGAAATATTTTATTGAAATATTCCAAAAATTGCGATTTTGTATAAAATTCCCCATGACCACACCCAAAGTCATATTCAAATATAATTGATGATCTTTAATCTCACATGGGTTTAGTGAGTTTTGGCCAAATTTGAAGTGTTTGTGATGAAAACTGTGCGAGGAGATGTCCTGAATGTGAGGGTGTGCGCTTTTGTCGTCACCGGGTTTGATCCAATATGGCCGACTTCCTGTACATTTTAGGGCGGGGCCATAATATCATTTTTGTCATGTCCCGACATGTTCTATTTTTTGATGCGAGTTTCAGATTTTTACGTCGACTTTTTTCCGAGTCGGGCTCCCATAGGCCCCATGAAAATCAAAGTTTGAGGTGGCGCTGGCGCTACCGAGTCGTCTTTCGTTATTTTTTTTCGCGGTCTTCGGTGACAATTAGAGCTTGGCGAGTTCTAATTTTTGACACCACTCACTGGCATGTCGGGGCGTGTTAACCACTTGATTTTTGCCATTTTCCCCGTTTCGGACGCGGTTTTAATGAGTCCCTCGCCGGGACGTTGTCTCCGGCTCGGGCCTAATTATGCTAGACCCGTGCTCGGCCTCAGATGACTTCCTGTGCCTGTAGGCCTCACTTCCTGTGCCTGTACGCCTCACTTCCTGTTGCTCAGCAGTCTCTTCTCAGAAACAGACAGAGGAACTACACGGCCGCGTTTTCACTTCTGCTTCAGCTCAGCCACAAGAGGCCACTTCCTCCAGGGCTCCAGGCAGTTTGAACTTCTGTCATATTCAGACTCACATCAAAGAAACATCCTTAAAACACGATAAACAGACACAGATTTGACATTTATTCTTTTTATGTTCTGAAGTCAGATAATAAAGAACTGCACTGATGAGAGTTTCCTGCAAGTTTCGTTTATTGCTTTTAACAGAAATGTTCCACAGTAAGGCATTAAACGTGTGCATCTCCATGGAAGCAAACTGGTGACTTTAACAGCCAAAGCCGATTATGGGTCAGTTCTGTGAAGAGGCGAGCCTGGGCATGGTCAGAATTCAGATATGTTTTAGCAATAAGAATACCGTTAATTTGATAAATGCAAGATGTAGCTTTAAAGCCATACTGTGGAACATTCCAGGCAAAGGAAGAAGTAGGTGTTAGACAGTTGTGAAAATGAGAAACGTCTGAAATGTTTCCCATATTTTATTCCCAACAATGTTTAAAATGTAAAGGTTTCTGCTCTGCCCCAGCAGGACAAACGAAGGTTGTCCCTGTAACTGTGTTTATCTGTAAAACTATTTTCACATCAACCAGGAAACCGAGTGTACAGCTGTAGCAGTGAGTTTATATAAAGTGTGGGAAACAATAGGACATGGATTCAAACTCTCCTTCACATTGTCACTTCCACAGAATCAATATTTGTACAACAGCAGTGATAAGAAAGTGTTATTCTACGCTACGAACGGTCAAAACTACGTTCCAGCTGTAGATCACACGGGCTATGCTAACGCTAACACTGCAGCATAAGGCCCTTTAGTTCCGCCCCTCTGTCCCAGACACAGACACTGTATGAGCTGGCACTGCGACTGTCCTGTTCTCCGTGGGGGCCTGGGACTCTGCAGGAGTGAGGGGTCTGTTGGATTTTAATATATGCAAATACAGGGGCGGACAAAGGGGCTGTTATCCCGGGCCCCAGGGAGGAACTTAAGGGCCCAGAATTGGACCCTTTTCCTATTAATTTACATTAAACAGGGCCCATGTGAGGTTCTTGACCCGAGTCCCTAAATTTTTGTTGTCGGACCTGTGCAAATATGTTCAGAGTTTGTAATTTTACAGACTAATGTGCCATGTTATATTGGTCTAAATGTTTTGGGGGTTTTTTCCTCAGTGTTTTCTAGGTTGCATTTTAAACTTTTTTTTATTTAAACAATTCAAATTATATGCCAAATGCTGAGGGTGACGTCACATTCACTTCTTCATACAGTCTGTGGACAAAAAGTGAGGTCTTAACCGCTGAGTTAGCAGTGTAATAATGATATACTGGCCTTTGTAAACATCATCTCTAAACACATTCACTGGTATTTGCTTTATGCAGTCAGTCAAATATCTATATTGTATTTGATTTTAATTATTCCTCCAGCCGTAGGTCAACATTACATCCCCTTCATGGCGTCTTTCTGAACTATCCCAGTTCTAGTCCTTATTTAATCCTGGTCCAGTCAAAGTTTAGTTCTGATGTGGCCTGTGTGTGTAGGTCTGTCATGATAACACATTTTGAAGCTTGAGATATATCACTACAGAGGAAAATCACAATAAACGCAATATTCAAACTACTTTTTGCCTTTGAAACAAAAATAAATAAAGCAGAATAATCCCAGTGAACCATTTTAAAACATACAGTATCATTAAAGACAAGAAATGAGTAACAGAACGAACCAATAATTAGCCGTAGAAGTGACTTACTCAACCCTCCACAGCTCAAAACCTGTGTATATAAAAGGACCTAGCTAACCTGCTAGCCACGTTCAAAACAGGAAGTGAACATGGGTGCGTTTCTACATTGGCTCAAATTCACTTTCTATTGAAAACTGTGGCCCCTCTCTCTCTGCACCCACAGCTTTTGGCTCCAGTCAAATGAAGCTCATCAAGGCTAGAGCAGTTATAGTGACGAATTTGGAGTTGAGTCCCACATTTGGAAGTATCATAGCAACCAAAGAGCCAATCTGGAGCAAGGCTGTGGGAGGGAGTGACGATGGGCGGAAAAAGGACCTGATGTGTCTGTTATTAATGTTCATATGTTGATTTACAGACACAATAGTGAAATAAAAACCCCAGGATCATGTAGAGGGTTAATACGAACATTTAAGGCAAAATGAGTCTGACAGCAGCAGGTACAGAGAGAGGGGACACCGCTTTTCAATGTAAAGTGAATTGCAGCCAGAGTCGATGGAGACAGAAGTGCGTCCATGATCACTTGGTGTTTGGAACGCGGCGGTTAGCAGGTTAGCAGGTTAGCTTTGGCCATTTATATAAACAGCCTATGGTTAAACCTGAATCACTGACACCTGAATGTGTGTAAGGGCAAACACGGCACATATTTCTGTTTGTGGAAAATATAAGGCGCTGTCCCTTTAAACCACGACGAGCTCACACAGGGTCAGAGCGTGAGGGCAGTTTCCTATTGAGGTCTTTACTTAAGTAGAAAACCCAAACATTACCTAAAGGCTCCTTTTTAGGAATCTGCAGCTGGCCCGTAACAACTCACTGTGCTGTTTTACTGGCGCAAAAAGCCAACGTTTTCTATGTCATGAAAAGAATAAGATCCTCACATCTGCTTATTCCCACGAAGTTTGAAGCTGTCTTAACTTGACGCTGAAACTTAAGCAAAGTACACCCCAGGGAATGTTCAAGTATAGACGCTACATATGACTTAAAATCAGCCCTGTTGTGTTTGTGTCTCTATAGTTCTCATCTCTGACACCTGTGGATCATTATGTTATAATTTACACATTTTAAATCATGATATTCATTTCAAACAACGTCATAAAAGAAACAAATCCGCTGACTTCCACGTTAGAAAACTGCGGTGTCCAATGGGAGCTGACGTCGCCGTAAACGTCATCACAACAAAGCGCCGCAGGCTGTCGGCTCCTCCAATCAGGCCCAATGACAGAAATTTGGGGGCCCGGGGCAAGAACCCTCACATCACCCTCACATATAATATGAATTAATAGTAAGAGGGTAAATCCTGGGCCCCCTGCCTGTCGACTCCCTTGCGTCCTATGGATAACTGCACATCACACTAGCGAACAGCCCTTTTTTTTCCATTTGTACCAAAATGACTAAGTGACATTGCCGAATCCTACAAGTATTAGCGATTAAGAAAATAAAACTGGGGAAGAAAGTTAAGTGCAGAGAAGTGGGCGTGTGCTAAGTGGTGAAAATGGGAGTTGATCGGCAATATGTCTTCTTGAAAATAAGCTATTAAAGATCATTCAAACATGCACAAATCGCTCCAAATACAACTTTGAGACGGTAAATGAGAAGGAAACAACTGTAACATGGCTAAACATTTTTCATAAACAGTCACTGAAATAGACAGAGACACGAGCTGCCGTAAAGATCTTTGTACCGTCACGACTTCAAGACAACTGGACAGGAATGTGGACACAGATCCTTTCCCTATTAATAAACTACAGTCAGATTAGGCCCTGCTTTCATTCCACAGAAGAGCCACAAGAGGTCAACCTGCTCCCGTACAGGAACACTGTGCCGCCTCTGGTCACATGGTCAGTGGACACATTTTTATACAGCGCTTTTCCACCTTCAAGACACTCAAAGCTCTTTACATGAAGGAACCACTCCCCCATTCACACACATATTCATACACCCACAGACACTGGGGGCGAGGCGGGTTTAAGTGTCTTGCTGAAGGACACAACAATAGCATTCACCTGTGGGTCAAACACAGAAAGTAGACTGTATGCTCATCGAGGCTAGCAGATATAGGGGCCAATTTGGAGCAGAGTTCCATATTTGTCCCGCCCACACCACTGGTTTAGCACGGAGCTGGCACTTAGCAACACTGTCAATCAAACCTGTTGCTAAGGCTAGCAGGCCTTGGGCCTCTCGCTCTGGACTGGGCCTCTCGCTCTGGGCTCGGCCTCGCGCTCTGGGCCTCTCGCTCTGGGCCTCTCGCTCTGGGCCTCTCGCTCTGGGCCCGGCCTCTCGCTCTGGGCCCGGCCTCTCGCTCTGGGCCCGGCCTCTCGCTCTGGGCCGGGCCTCTCGCTCTGGGCCCGGCCTCGCTCTGGGCTCGGCCTCTCGCTCTGGGCCCGGCCTCTCGCTCTGGGCCCGGCCTCTCGCTCTGGGCCCGGCCTCTCGCTCTGGGCTCGGCCTCGCGCTCTGGGCCTCGCGCTCTGGGCTCGGCCTCTCGCTCTGGGCCCGGCCTCTCGCTCTGGGCCCGGCTCGCTCTGGGCTGGGCCTCTCGCGCTGGGCCGGGCCTCTCGCTCTGGGCCGGCCTCTCGCTCTGGGCCCGGCCTCGCTCTGGGCCCGGCCTCTCGCTCTGGGCTCGGCCTCGCGCTCTGGGCCTCGCGCTCTGGGCTCGGCCTCTCGCTCTGGGCTCGGCCTCTCGCTCTGGGCTCGGCCTCTCGCTCTGGGCTCGGCCTCTCGCTCTGGCTGCTCTACATTCCCTTGGGGTCAGCAGGACACTGTGGTGCCCTCAGACCAGCCGAGCTCTAGATCATTCCACTGCTTTTATGAGGCCTGTGTCATGTGACGGACGGACTATACAGTACTTTGAGGTGTTTTTATGTAGTTGGGTTGGCAGATATCTGCACTCAACACATGTCAAAATAAGAGATGGTCCTGTTTTATTTTGTTCTGTTTGACACCATAAAACATGGCGAACACAATAGTGTTGTAAATGTTTTGGACAAGAGTTTATACAAAATCCAAGTTACATCATTTTCTCTCCAAATGTGACATTATTAAAGGTTCTATATTACATAAAAGAAAATATTCTTGTGTGTGTGCCGGTTTCCTCCTCAAAAACAGACCTGGAGCTATGTTCTGTTTCATTCACATGTTTGAGTCACACTTTATTATTCGTCTGTAACATCTTCAAAACTCAAAACGCTCTGTTCCACCTTGTGATGTCATGAAGTGGTAGTTTTCAAGTGAACAGCTCTTTTACCTTTAGTTCAGTAGAGACTGAACTCATCCGAATGATTCTAGTCAAGGTGTATGGAGTTTAAAAACACAGTGGAGCACTTCCTGTATTACCACTTGATGACATCACAAGGTGAAACCACAGACTGTATAAAGAAGTGGACTGAGCATTCAGCCCCAGTCAAATGAAGCTCATAGAGGCTAGAGCAGGTATAGGAGCCAATTTGGAGCAGAGTTCCATATTTGGAATTCTGACCGTGAGTATCATAGCAACCACAGAGCCAATCAGGGAGCGAGACTGTTGAAGGTAAACACCCCCTCCTACCAGCACTGCTGGTTGCTTAGCAACAATGTCAATCAAACCTATGAGTGACCTCGGGGAAAGAAGGACCTGATGTGTCTGTTATTAATGTTCATATGTTGATTTACAGACACAGACGTGAAATAAAAACCCCAGGATCATGTAGAGGGTTAATACGAACATTTAAGACACAAAAAAAAACAAAACAAAAACAACTCAAAATAACAAAAAACTTAACTCAAAATAACTAACAAAAAAAAACAAAAAACAACTCAAAATAACTTTAAAAAAACCCCCAAAATCAAAAAAAATGTAACAAAAAAAAAAATGTAACAAAAAAATAAAAAACTCAAAAAAAAAAAAAAAAAAAAAAAAAAAAAAAAAAAAAAAAAAAAAAAAACTCAAAATAACTCAAAAAAAAAACCCCAGGATCATGTAGAGGGTTGATACAAACATTTAAGACCAAAATGAGTCTGACAGCAGCAGTTACAGAGAGAGGGGACATGGTATTTTCAATGTAAAGTGAATTGGAGCCAAAGTCGATGGTGCTGGAAGTGCGCCCATGATCACTTCCTGTTTGAAATGCAGCAGCTAGCAGGTTAGCTATGTTCCACCCATAGTCTGTATATATAAATGGACAGAGTGTTTTCAGTTTGAGAGAAGAACTCAGCCTAAATCTGCAGGTTTGTGAATGAAACAAAACTCCAGGTCTGTTTGTGACGAGGAAACATCAGAACACAGATCAGAGAGCAGAGTAATAAGGGCCTTTAACAAGATAAACTCTAGACATGAACTTGCAGGGAGCAGTTAGCGCATGTCATGCTTTTGCAGACGGCTCACATGAACCACGGGACTGGGAGCTGTGCTGAGGCATCAAGATCGTATCAAGCATCGTCTGTGTGTTTTTTGAAAATAACAGGAAATCCCTGTAGTTTGGGGGGTTACGTAAGACACACTGCTTCTCTGTTCCATAGAAAACAATAATAATACAACATGGGAACTAAACAGTAGTAAATAGAGTCCACAGAGCTGTTCATTAGTCTGCCCTGTGTTTGGCATTCAGATAAGATGAACACTTTAACTCCTATATTACGCAAAATGGACTCTTGTGAGGTTTAATCCGTGTTCTAATGTTGTTTCCTCATCACAAACAGACCTGGAGCTGCTTTTTGTTTGAGTAACACTTTATTATTAATCTGTTCCACCTTGTGATGTCCTGAAGTGCTAGTTTTCAAGTTAACCGCTCCTTTTACCTTAAGTTCAATAGAGTTTGGCAATTCCTGGGCTGAAATATAAACATCTGAATGCCACAAGTGAAAGTGTACGGAGTTTAAAGAAGAGCTCAGCATAAATCTGCAGGGTTTGTGTGTTTAACATGTGTGAATGAAACAAAAAAACACAACTCCAGGTCTGTTTGTGACGAGGAAACAACATTAGAACACAAATCAGAACAAAGTGTAACATGGGTGCTTTAAAATTTTACTGTTACAATGGGATGATAACGTAAATACCACAGACATTATGCATTACGATCATTATCTGCAGATCTACATGCCCATGGCTACTCTTTAGTGAGTTTGGGTGGCTGCCAACACAACCTGGCCTTGTTCTGCATGTATTTTTAAAGCAACTCTAACAGGCTATAGACCTGCGTGTTCCCTAAATAAACCTGATGGCCAAATATATAGGCTATAGTTCAGTATTGAGGACACGTGTGTGGCCCTGAGGGAGGGATGATGCTTTGGGGAGGCAGAGGAGAGCAGGAAGTGAAGAGGGCTGTTCCAGTTCTATGTAAAAACACGAATGTCACGAAACCAAGTCAAATCTGAAGAAGCCCCATGAAACACTAGAAGAAGTCACCAGTAAAAACACATGTCTCTATTTGGAAGAAATGCCAAAAAGTGTTTATTTTCTAGAGATTAGCCGTGACAATATGTAAAGTGGATTTTATCTAGAAGGGATGGGGTTATATTTGAATAGCAGTAAAATGCATTTGGCTTTTGTAAACATGATTATACTTAAGTAAACTACAGCCTCAGGTGACTTTTTCAAATGGCACTGATCTGTTTTTGCAAATGAACTCTTAAATGTTTAAATGCTGCACTGTCAGAGGATAATGTGGGCTAACACCTCACATGACCGAAAGACTCAACAAAACAGGGCTGTGTAGAGTTAAAGAGCATGAATGTTCTGCAGCAGCGCACAGCTTCATGTTTGGGGCTAAGCATTAGCCGCTAACAGTGGTACCTGGTCCGCCAGCTTCAGCACAGCCATCTCTGCTCCGCTCCTCATTCACTCCGGGCTCCGCTGCTCTCTAAACCCCGACCCCTCCGCGTCACCGGGCCCGGGACTCGGCTCAGGCCCGCGGCTCTTCAGACGGAGCGGATGATGCAGGCCCGGGGCTCCACGGCCATCAGCCCCGCTCCACGGGCGCTATCTGCGGCTACAGAGCTGCCGCGGGGAGGAGAGGAGGCAGCCGGACCCAGCCGTGGAAACTATCCACATTTAGCGCCTCCTCTGCCCAAATCCCGCACGTCTCCGGTCTCCCGCACGTCTCCGGTCTCCCGCACGTCTCCGGGCTCTGCACACGGAACCAGCCGCTCCTCCAGCCCCTGATGAGGCGCAGACTGCGCTCAGCTGGGCACAAATCACACAGGAAGTTACAGCTAAAGCTCCTCTCAGATGCAGAAGTGGAGGAGATCCTTCTCAGCATCAACAGCAGCCAACTCCCCCTGCGCCCTCTGGCGCCCCCTACTGCACAGAGAGGCGCTGCAGCAGAGACACAGCAAGTTTCACGAACCATACAGGCCGCGCGCGCAAGAGACTGTGCGGAGCTAAGAGCATGTGCAGAGATATGTGCAGATATATTTGCAGAGAGATGTGCAGAGAGAGATGTGCAGATATGTGCAGACAGATATGTGCGAGATATGTGCAGATAGATATGTGCAGATAGATATGTGCAGATAGATGAGTGCGAGAAATGTGCAGATAGATATGTGCCGAGAGACGCGCAGAGAGATGTACAGAGAGATGTGAGGTATGAAGCAGTGTGGCCGAAAAGACTTTTCTTTATATAAATGACATAAAGCAAACGTTCAATCGAATTAAAGATACTCTGTCTGATTATAATCTTATATATTATTAGTATTTTTCCCTGGTCTGATGTAGTTGACTTTTCTGATGCGCAGCAGTGAGGCCAGAGGGGGAGAGGGGGGAGAGGGGGGAGTTTCCACTGTGCGCGTTCATGCCCTGTGCGCGTTCATGCACGTGCACGGATGGATGCGCGAGCTTTTTTTAGACCGACGCTGACGTCATTTATCAGTTATGTCTCGGCACTTGGCGTAAAACCACGTGACACGAGGCGCTGAACAGAGATTCTTCTCAAAGGTCAAAGTAAATACCAGAAACACTGGGTCTGACACATGTCAAGTCAAAGCCGTGTACTATTACTGTGAAAAGCTCATGCTGGAGCTTTAAGCTGCAGATACAGGGGCAGATACAGGGGCAGATACAGGGGCAGATACAGGAGCAGAGATACAGGGGCAGATACAGGGGCAGGAGCAGAGGAGCAGATACAGGAGCAGATACAGGGGCAGATACAGAAGCAGATACAGGGGCAGATACAGGGGCAGATACAGGGGCAGATACAGGAGGCAGATACAGGGGCAGATACAGGGGCAGATACAGGGGCAGAAAACAGGGGCAGATACAGGGGCAGATACAGGGGCATAGCAGATACAGGGGCAGATACAGGAGCAGATACAGGGGCAGATACAGGGGCAGATACAGGGGCAGATACAGGGGCCTCTGAGTCGTTTCTAGAGACATGAACAAACAGCATTTTCCACACAGCCTCTGAAGTCTCCTGGAACAGAAAATACTCATGACTTTTGCAACTTAAGTACTTAAGTAAAAGTACAGATACTGGAGTGTAACGGCTGAAACCTTTCGTCAGGCCGGACACAGGCGGAGTCACACAGCTTCACTCCTGTGACAAACATATAAATAACATATTAATATGTCACACATGAGGCACACTGACTCCCCTCTGCAGTCTCCAACATGCTACTGAGACAGGAAGTGAAGCTACCAAAATAAAACACTGGAGCAATGCACACTTCAAGTTTTTCAAAATAAAATGTCACATACGTTCAAACAAAACATAATATGCAAATAGTAAGAAATAGCAGAAATAGTAATAAGTGCATTTTTACATCCACCCCCACTGAATTTTAGCAATTTTGAGCCACTGGTACAAAGAATATTGTTATAGGGTAAATAACAACAACACCAAGAGGCTACACAGAGGAAGACCAACTATACAGTATCCCAGGATGAAGTGGAAAGAGGGGGTACCAAACTCTCAACCCAACTACTGACAGCAGGGTGCCTTGTACACCCCACAAAACCCCTAATTTTTCACAGACTAAACAGCACCGGCTCACATGATGAAAAAAAACAAATAACAGTATAACTGAACTGCCGAAACCCAAAAGAGACATGTTTACTCAAAATGTAACTAGAAAGAGTATGAAACACAGATTTGCAAACATTTTTAACACAGAAAGTGTCTGGAATAACTTATTGACATGACTGGTGTTCACAGGTTTAACGAAGCGACCAAGTCTAGTGTGTACTCGGGACTTATTTACAGGGGCAGTCACAGACTGGACAACAGTAAGTTCAGCCTGAACAGTCCAAACCTCAAAACTAGGTTGGCTCAGGCTCAGAGGACAGGTCAGTGTCAGGGGGAACAGAGGTAACAGTCATAATGTCAGAGATGTCGACCTGAGTCGGGTCTGGCTCAGTCAACTGTGTGACCCACACTACAGTTGGTCTCTCGGAGTCCTCTGTCTCAGAAGGGCTCTTTTTGCTCTCTCTTTGCTCATAGGTCTCCGACACCTCTCAACATAAAACAACACATGAGGAATGATTTTGTCTTTGAGTTGGCTGGCACGCAGTTCTTGTTCAGTGTTTGCAGGCAGAGTGTCAAGACCAGAGGAGGCGAGTTGGGGCAAAAACTGGAGGGAAGTGACAGCATGAACTCTAGGGCCTGCATCCCAACAAACATGTGACTGCAAGACAGCAGATACTTCACCAGATTGCATTTGGCAGGGGCACACAGACTGTTGAGCACTTGACAAGACAGCATCACAGCCCTCAGAAGAATGAAAGGCTTGCTGGACAGAAGCATTAGACACGTCTTTGGCTTGACTTAGGAGGCCATGATACGTCTCAGCAAACAACCTCTGGGCCCACAAGACGTTTTACAAACGGGACACGACTTAAGGCATCAGCTACAATGTTCTCTTGGCCTGGGATATACTTTATGTGTTACAGCCGGCAAATTTAGCTACCAAACGTTGTTCACAGCAGTCAAGTTTTGGCTTATTCATTATGTGAGTCAACGGATTGTTATCCGTCCAAACAGATCTTTAAGCCAATGACTAAACTTGTCTCACACGGCCCATTTTAAGGCTAAAAACTCAAGCCTATGCCCTGGATAGTTTTTCTGAGACTGAGACAGTGACTTGCTTGCAAAGGTTATGGGTCTTGCACGTGACTCACTCTGTTTAATTTGAGACAGAACTGCATCTATACCATCCAAAGAGGCGTCGGTAGGCAACACAAAAGGGCGAGAGAAGTCAGAGTGGGTGGTAAAGGCCCAAATACTTTCTGTCTTCTTCGTGGAGCAACATATTATAGAAGCCAGATGTTAAATCCATGGTGCTGAAAAGACAGTTGCCTCCAAATGCTGCCAAGCACTTGGAGCAGTTGATGGGGAAGAGGATGAGCATCGTTGAGTGTCCTTTTGTTCAGCCAGCGAAAATCAGTGCAAATAGGAAGGACTCCATTTTTACCCATACAAACACTAAAGACAAAGCGTACTCTTGGCGCAGCTTTTGGTACTGGCTCGGTGGCATGCGCCGGTATGGCAGTCTGAAAGGTCTGTTGTCTGACAGGCGTATGCGGTGTACAAGGCCTCTTGCTTCTCCACAGTCCAGATGGTGGCATGAAAAACACATCCTGGTACTGCAGAACAAGCCATTCTACTCTTGCTCACATCTGAAACTTCACACGGATCAGTGTCAACATTAGTGAGGCCTACTGAGTGGAGCTGTTCTTTGATTGTCTCGAGTTCTGCAGGTGGCACAGATGACATATTGTTTTGGGACAGTTCAGTCACATTATTATCGGAGTCACCGTCCTCGAGAGCCACACAGGTGTACACATCGGCTGACTTTGCATTACATCTGATGAGTACTGGCTTGTTAGAGGTGTTAATGAGTTTGACAGCGACCCCACCTGTCAACCTACAAATGAGTGACAACTTTGGGACTGTAACACCTCTGGGAGCTGAGTGTGAGGAGGTGGGCTCAGTGAACACAGCAGCTCCTGGGGACACAGGTGTATTCTTGGGCATCTTACCCCACAGGAGATCCTCACGCCCAGGTTCAGGACAGGTAGCTGAGTGACACCTTACAGTGCCGACTTTGTCCTTACCTGTGGCAAAGTGGACAGGGTGGAGTCACTCAGCTTTATTCCTCTGAGACAAGCGTATAAATAGACAGACATATTAATATGTCTTCACACATGAGGCACAGTGGCTCCCCCTGTAGTCTCCAACATGCTACTGAAAGGGCGGCGCTTACAGTCACATACGGGCCTGTTATTACCATGTTATTACACAGGATTTACTAATCACATTGACTCACAATTATATAAATCATGTCTGAATATAACATAATCTTACATTTATATTAGTGGCAGTGGAGTAATGATTTAGAGAGACAAATGTACCATTCACTACGTTTTACATAAATAAAAATAAAATCAAACATACCTGTGACAAACATATAACCATAGTCTATTAATACGTCTTCACACATGCGGCTCAACGGCTCCTGTAAGAACGAGAACGGCTCCCTGTAAGAACGAGAACAGCGCCGTGTGGCTCCTGTAACCATGACAACAGCTCTGCTCATTTTCGCGCGCATTAGCTCCATGTAAGTATATGAAGCTAACTGAAACATTTTACAGGCCAAATTAAATGTACAAAACTTTGAATTAGCGCTTCAAAATACATTTATTACATGTGCTCTTGTATTTATGCTCACAGTAAATCATTTTTATAACATATATTATTTTCAATCAAAACAGAACTTACCCTCTGTAGCTTCCTACGTGAGACAGGAAGTGACGCTACCAAAATAAAACACACGGGAGCAATAAGCACTTCCGGTTGTTCAAAAGTAAAACGTCAAAATGATAAAAATTCACATGTAAATTCAAACGAAACATAAAACACAAACAGGAAACAGTAATAAGTGCATTTTTAACTCCGTTACAGAAGCAAAAAAATACTCAAGTAAAAGTATCACATGAAAAATTATTTAAGTACCTGTTAAAAAATGTACTTCAAGAGTAAAAAGTATTTCACATTGTTCATTTGTTAAAGTGTAAATGTAGTGATTTTGATTCAAAAATTATTTATATTTTCTTTCAACAGTAACAAATACTAATCAATTTAATTAATTAATTTTGTATGTTTATTTTTGCTCAAAGCCAAAGCTTGAACTCTTCAACTTTAGTCAAGATGTTTCCATGAACATGGTAAAAATAACCCCTCAAATCATATGAAAAGTATTTTTACTTTTCAGCCCTGTTTAAAAATGTAATGTAGAAAGTACAGGTACTGTTCTCAACTGTACTGAAGCAAAACTAAAAAGTACACACTATAAAATGTACTTAAGTATAATGTTTAAGTATCTGTACTTAAGTACAGTACTTTACTTATACTCCGTTACCTTCCATCACTGACTTACTCAAACGTTTATCCCTTTCAAATCAGGATCTTCATCTGGAAAAGATTTACATTTTGAATCCAACCATTTGAATGAAAAACAACACGCGTGACAAACAGTGACTTTTGTACACAAATGTTTATTTGGTTAAATAAAGCAATGATCCAATAATGAACAGAGACGATGGGGATGTGTAAAAGAGCAAAACGTCACAAATTATCCAAATATTTAAAATATTTTTACGACTGCTCATCAAAGGCCCTTCAGACGACACATTTTAACCTGAACAAAATAAACTACAAACAGCCTCATGTTCCTTTGCGTTTTCTACATTTTGATGCTACACCAACGGGTTCAAAACGCTTTAACGCCTTTGGAAAGACTAAAAATTGCTGTTCTTAAGTAACAATGGTTCTGGTCCCATACAGAAGCGAATGTGAAAACAAAGCAAAGGTATTTACAAGACATAATCCAGCTCGTATCGCACGTACATATTCTTTTCATCGTTGTAGATCTGTGGGTAGTGCGCGATGAGCGCGTCGTCTTGTGAGCCAAGTAGATGGAGTTGTAGATCTTCCAGTACACGTCTCTTACTTTTCTGGCTGGATGGAACAGACCCTAGAAATAAAAACATGAAATTAGCAAAGGTTTAACAAGGCATGAATAAACCCAACTGTGTAAACCGACCTGTAAGCAGTACTGAAGCATGCGGCAGGGGCCAATGGCGACTCGGAGCCCCTCCAGAGCCCCCATCACGGCCTGGATCACGTGAGGGGAGGTCTCAAAAACATTTGGCCAAACGTAGTTCAACAAGTGATTGAGGGAATCTTCACAACCGAAACCGTAGACGCCAAGAGACATGTGCTGAACCACGGCGCTGGCGGTCTGTCGATGGACCAGATCTCTGCCAAATAGAAAACAGGGTTTAGAACATGGTGTGATTACATTTACAAAAAAAAAAACTTCATTGGCTCTTTTTTGGATCTCATTCACAAAACTCATCATAGGTTGAGTGGCTTTTCTCCTCAGCTAAACTCAAAATGAACAAACTGAGTGCGCCAACTGTGCTCCAAACCTCTTTTCTAAACAGGAAATCGGAAACTGAGTTTTCATATTCAGAAAGGGCCAACTCAGAGTCAGGAATTAAACTCAGGGCTCAACCTGTTGTGTGTGAAATAGACCAACACTGAGCTGTACGTGGTAAAACTATCCTTGTCAGGCTTGTTTTCTTGTTGACTCTGAATAAGTAGTTGTCCGAAGGTATTTCTCCGAAAGCATTTCTCTAAAAGCATTCCTCTAAAAGCATCTCTCCAAAAGCACTCCACCAAAAGCATTCCTCTAAAAGTATTTGTCTAAAACTACTCTCTCAGGCAGGATCTGAGTGCAGTAGCCTTGATGAAACACACCTGTCCATGAGTGCGTCCTCCAGCAGGGGTGTGACTGCGTAGATGTAGTCCTTTCCCATTTCTCCGATGTATTCAAACAGGAAGGACAGAGACTTGAGCACGCCGTTCTGGACGTTGAGCTCGGGCACGCGGTACTCGTTCATGAGCGCCGGCAGGACGGTGAACGGGAGCAGGTTTCGGCCACGATCGCGATAGCCACAGTGGTACAGACTCGGTTCTGTCGCTCCTGGACCTTTAAGTTGTTGAGCAAAGTCGCCAACACATCATGGGGTCTAAAAGAAGGAGCGGAAGGTTAGAACGGCAAAACCCAGTGATATTATTTTTGTTTTTTTTAAATTTACCCTATAGCTTTGGCGATGTAACCGAATGTGTTCACAGTGGCTCGACGAATAGCTTTTTTGTGAGCTTTTAGCAGTTCCAGCAGCTCAAAACAGATCCTCATCCACTCTCTGGCAGACACGTACTCAGCACCCCTAAAATGGAGGATTATTTAAAGGGTCAACAAAAAATAAAATATAGACTTTGACCAGAGATGAGCAGATGCTGTAACAAACCTGTCTGCAATCCTCCCAACGAGGTCAATGCAATTCTCCTGTACTTTTTCATGCCTGTTCTTGAGGATGGGGGTTAAACGAGGAAGCAGATCTTTGATTGGAGGAGTCATCTTGTGCATACCTGTAAGAACATTTAGGTTATGTTTATTTCAGTAGAAGCAGGACTACACAAACATTTCATTTACTTACCAATAACATTAACGATAGCCTTCAAAGCTCCCAGGATGCTACCAAGTACTTCAGGATACTCTTCTCCCAGGTACTCGTACAACACCACGCCCAAGTGACCCATCAGCTTTTCCTACGACACACAGGAAGCGTTTTAAAATGACATGCGAGATCTTAAAATGCCAAAAGCTTTAGTAGAGCTTGTGTTTCCATTTACCTCCTGACAGGTCTTCATCACGACAGCTGTGCGGGAAAATGAGAGATCTGCCGCTTGCTGTCGGACTTTGGCGGATTTGTTGTTGAGACGCCAAAGCACAGTACCGCAGATCTGAGGCAGGTACGGCTTCACCCTCTTCCCCAGAGCGTTGACCACGGTGCCAAAACCGTTCAACATCACCGAATCCTTAAAAGAAAAGTACATTTACATTTTAGCCACACGTTTTCTGCATACATCAATAGAAAGGGCGCAATGGAGTCCCACCTCTGTCGTCTGCTCCTGGAAGGCGTACAGGATCCCGTCGATCAGCTGTTCTTCCAGTTTGTGGTCGATGTCTGTGGCGCCGAGGTTCCCCATGATCTTTTCAATTGTCTCCATGACCATCTTTCTGTACTGCTCCGCCTCGTCCTTCAGGTCGTCCACGATTCGAGAGATGATTTCAGCGGCGCCCACTTTATTGGCCAGTTCAACAGTTGTGTCGACCAACTGTGATTCAGAGGAAACGTTTCAGTGGTAAAGTAAAATGTGAAGTAATACAGAATAACAACTGTACAAACCTGTCTGTAGTTACGTCTGTCCAGAGCCATTCTGTGTTGCCAGAAGTGCTTGAAGAAGGGGGGCAGGATCTCTGTTTTAATGTAATTCGCCTCCACACCATCAGTGCCACAACACTGCTTCACCACCTACAGGACAACAACAAACCCGTGAGGAAGAATCAAACCCGTGAAGAAGAATCAAACCCATGAAGAAGAATCAAACCCATGAGGAGTGCAGTGTGCAAAAGAATCAAAACTGTGAGGAGAGTAGTGGGCAAAAGAATCTAAACCACGAGGAGTGCTGTGTGCAAAAGAATCAAAACTATGAGGAGAGCAGTGTGCAAAAGAATCAAAACTGTGAGGAGAGCAGTGTGCAAAAGAATCAAAACTGTGAGGAGAGCAGTGTGCAAAAGAATCAAAACCGTGAGGAGAGCAGTGTGCAAAAGAATCAAAACTATGAGGAGAGCAGTGTGCAAAAGAATCAAAACTGTGAGGAGAGTAGTGTGCAAAAGAATCAAAACTATGAGGAGTGCAGTGTGCAAAAGAATCAAAACTGTGAGGAGTGCAGTGTGCAAAAGAATCCCGTTGTGACGACTGGAATAATATTGTTACCTTCAGGACAATCTTTTTCATTTCTTCATCTGGAGACTGGAACTCTCGAATGAGGATCAACATGACTTCTCGGGTGTAGTAGTTGGCGTACTCAGCATCCATCAAAGGGATCAGGTATCCAATGGCTTTGAGGAAAGCAGCCAGACCCTGAAAACAAATTTAAAGTTAACTTATGTTTATATTTGCTCTGGATGAAGCAGAACCTGAGCATGTTTTAAAGCAACAGTGTCTGCTGCTCCCAGTAGATTAATGTTGTCTTTTGTTTGACCTCAACTGACAGCAGCAGTCCCCTAAAGGATCATTTTAGCAAGCAAATATTCACACTGTAGCCACAGATTGGCTCAGTGCTGGGTGTGGATCTTGCATTTTTAGGTCAGTCATTACCAAATAAAACAGCAGTACACATGCAGAAATAACTCACCTTTCCTCTGTGTTGCCGGATGCCCTTCCACAGAGGCTTAAGGACAGAATCAAACGACTCGATACCGTACGGTGTGGCTGCTTCAGCGAGAGCAGCTATAGCCAGAGCACTTATGGTCCTGACCTTCTGCTGCTCATCAACCAGACCTACAACACAAAACACCATCGTATTATTGAGGGTATTAAGAAAATCACATGACCACAGCAGGGCGGCGCCGGCAGGGGGGCCTGAGGGGGCACCAGCCTCATAGAGAACGGCCAATGCTCTGCCACAGATTTTTGCCCCATTTTCATAGCACATCCAATTTTGACTAAAAATGTTCAAATGGCAACTACATGGTGTTCAAAATGAGACTACAATTTATAAAAAAAAATCCATATTGAGTTTTTATAAATCACTACAGGGAATAACAAAACTTAAACTGGTTTAAAACAGCGACTCAAACATGTTAGGGGGAGGGACTGCGCTCGATTCTAAATTAGCTTCTCTAACCAAAAATGCCTGGCACCGCCCCCTGGACCACAGACCACTAATGACTCACCGTGTTCAATAATCTCCCACCAAGCTGCGGAGATGGGGCAGAATGGCACAGCCCATGAGGATGGCGATCTGCTGGACGATCTTGATGCCAGTGTGTCGGGCCTGCCAGGACTTCTTACTCTTACACACAGCTTTGAGGAAGGGCAGCAGGGACGGGATGCCCAGAGCAGAGGCCACCACGGCAAAGGCTCGGGCTGTTGTGTTTCTGACGTACTCATCCATGTTGTCGATATCAGGACGCATAGTGGAGATCATTGTAGCCAACCCAGCAGCCTGTAACATAAGGATTCTTCAGCTGGTTGTACATTTTTGCTGATTTCCCAAGCAGATTATAGGTGTAGAAAAATAGTTTGTGACCAACGGGTGCAGGGTGAGAACAGATATGACAGTGTGGTCAAGTCTGCTAGCTCTCGTGTTGGCGTCAATCTAGCAAACTACTAGCCCTGTTCTGACCATGGATCGGTCAAACAGGCGAGAATGTTTGCAGCATAATGCGTACAAGGCTCTAGTTACAAAAGAAAAAATTCTAATCTGCTACTGGACAAAAAGTTGTGGGAGTGAAGATGTTCGGCTGCTCATCCAAGACGCTTCTTCAGATCTGGTCATTACAGGTGGACACTGCCTTATATCGATCTGAAGGAAGGAGCCAACTACAGATATAAGGCAGTGTCCAGCCGTCAGAACTGAAGAAGTGCTGAAACATTACAGATCTGACCTTTTCTTTTACTAAGGATTATACCTGGAAGACTGAGGGATTATACAGACGAGGCTCTACTTACCTTTGCCAAATTTGAGATGATTTCTCTTCCTTCAACTCTGGCATAATAATCTTCATCGATCAGTAAAGGCTCAATCACGACCAGAATCTACAAAAAAATAATAATCTCATTAGTGAAACTCGTCAATCAAATATCTGAATGTTTACACCATTATTATTATTATATTGCATGTCTCCAGTTTACCTTGTGAACGTACGGTCGAACCAAGTCATCGAGTTTGTACAGAATACGATCAATGACTTTAACCAGAAGATGGCGCTCTTGGTCTTCAAGAGTTGGGGACATGAGCAGTGGAGTGGAAGAATCTGATTGAACAGAGGACCTGCTCCAAACTCACGTGCCTTATCTGTAATCTGACGCAGCGCAGCCTACGACAAAAATAAAAATAATTTTATAATGTGTAAAGTGAATCGATGGAGCCGGAAGTGCCCATGATCACTTCAATTAATCAATTTACATATACAGTCTATGGCATATATATAAAATGTAGAAAGTAGTAATAATAAAGAAACCACTGAATGAGAGGGTGTGTCTAAACTTTTGACTTGTAGTGTACAAGTCAACCAACCTTTCGCATTGGAGGGGTTTCCATTTTTTATTTTCAAAGCAATTTCATAATCTTCCTCTCCTTCTGCTCCTCTGGACTCAGTGTTGACTCGTCCACCTCCACCTATGGACAGGAAAACTGAACTTTAGACAAGGCAAACACCAGCCAGTCTATTTGTACACGTTTCACGTAGCATATGCGCCATTTCTATGGAGTCTGACGCTCACCAGCAGTTTGTCAAAGTACTGGATGTCATCGGGTTTGAGGAAGGGCAGATTTCCTGATGGCTGGTCGTTCATTTGTTTGGTGGTGCGGTCTTCAACCTGCATGTGAAACCCGGTCATGCCCCCAATGGGAGTGGGTGTAGCAGCAAGTTTTCGTGCTGGGGTGCGAATGGGAACATAACCGGCGGGTGGAGGCAACACCTAGACAAGAATATAAAATTAAATGATGCTTTATTCGTTTAATTAAATGATCAAAATAAACACAAGGAACTAACTGACAAACCTTATAACCCTCTGGAAACATGGCATCCAGCTCCTCGTCTGTAAGAGGCCGATTTCTCTCATCGATTTCCCTCTCCCACCTCCACGCCTGCAGCTGCTCAGGCGTCATGCTCATCAGGTGACCTTAACAGAAAGCAAACCGTTTAGAGAGAAACGATAATAGAATTATTTACCAGACTATGCCATTGTGGAAGTTTTGTTACCTGGGGTTGGTGTAGCCATGTTCATGGCAGGGGTCCCGATCGGGGTCTTTCCTGGTGTTAGTAAAGGTGTGGAGGAGCCCATCTGACTGGCAGGAGTTTCGTCCCAGCGAGACTTCCTCTTACTGGCCCCTGGAGTCGGGGTCTCTCCCACAGAGTCCTCTCCTCTGTCTGTGCGTGGAGTCTCAGCCCAGCCGCTGCCGTGTCCAGGGGTCTCCCTCTCTGTTTTTGGAGTTTCGTCCCAGCGGTTTTTGCGGACACTTCCTGTGGCTCCTCCGTGCCCTGGCGTGGCGTGGCCGGGCGTATCTCTGCCCGGGGTGGCGGCGCCGGCCGGAGTGTGGCTGGGGGTGGGGTCCCACATGCGTGTGCTGGGGGTGGCCCCTGGTGTCTCGCTGCCCTTTGGCCGACCAGGGGTTTCATCCCACCTGCTGTTTGAGGGGGTGTGGGCAGGAGTGTGGCCCGGTGTCTGTAAAAACAAAACATTACACGTTAACTTGTCTTTAAAATTATTTTTTCATTTCATTGTTTAAATTATTACCTCAGCAGAGGCATCAGCCTGATCCCAGCTCGACAGTTTTTTGGGAGTTGCATTGGATGGTGTCTGATCAGCTGTCTGGTCCCATCGGCGCTTGCGTTTTGCGGCGGCTTGGGAGGCGGCGGAGCCATTCACAGCTTTCAGTTCTCCCGATTTGGCCTTCTCTGCCAACTGCTGACGGATTTCTCTCTGTATTGACCAGAACATATAAACATTAGAATAATTTGTTACCAAACGTTTGGACATGTTTAGTGTTCAACATTAATCTTACCTCTTCCTTAGACAGATTCTGCTCCTTCATGACGTCCACATAAGACCTGACATGCATCTTGGGATCCGGAGTTTTGCCCCCTGTGCGAAAGAGCACCAACAAAAACAAAAGATACAGATTATTATACACTTCATAAACTGAATACAACACTGCAAGCACAACACAGCCTGCCAATTCTGACTCATTTACGATCATAATATAACATCAAGTCTTAAGTATTTTCATAAATACATTAAATACAGATTTACATACAGAAAATTCTAAGAAACAAGCAAATACATAGAAATGCTGATGTTGTGGTGCTTTTAGTTTTAGTCATCACTGATGCAGGGGTCCTGGGCTGTGCTCTTCAGAATACGTACACTTTCATTGCCAAGGGTCCATCTGCAGTCAGACTTCAACCGGCAGAAAAGAAGCCTAGAAAATTTCTCTTTACCATTAGTAACACTTTGGAAAGGTTTCATCTCACACACAACAGTATACCACCTGTGTTTGCAATGACTCATGGGACTAAAATGCAAGTATGTTCTGGGCAGAATCCTAAAACTAGGAAACCAAAGGGTCTGAGATCTAACTTGAATGAATATTTAAAGTCTGAACTTTGTGTCTTAAGTGATGGATCATGACCGAATATCATTTAAAAAAGTGTAATTAAGGTGAACCCCTGAGCGTCTGACATAACTTAGCTTACATCAAACAGTGGGCTAATACTGCAAAAACAGTATGGATTCTCCTTTTAATGAATTAAATCAATGTAGGGGCATTTAAATTCAAAATAACTGTAAAAAAAATGAATAAGGGCCTTGGGGTGGTGGTTGTAGCTGAAGTTGCCCCTCGCTGGCCCCAGTCAAACATGCTGGACCCTGACCAAACTCAAAATGTACAGTTCTGTGCGTTTCCCAAAACCTACACAGGACGAGTTGCTGCACTCTTAACAGAGGGCAGTACAGGACTGGCAAAGCAGTACTGCTGTAGGAGAGAAATTAAGGACAGTTAGTATGGGCCTCTGGTATTGTGGTACAAAATTTTCTTGATAACATATTTATATTTTACATAAAATGTTGTAAAATAAAAATATGTTGAGACAACAACGCTGTACAATGAGAGCTCTCTACATGCAATTACACCAGAACTACCCTGGTCCTACCAAGCTCACAATGAGAAGGACAACCAAATATGGAAGTGGTTGCTTTGTATCGTCGTAAACTGGTTTTCAATTGATCGTCTTAGATTCAGGTTTTGTAATTTCAGTCGGCAGAATATTCCGTGTTTTTCAAGGCTTAGACCTGAAGTCCAGATTTATCTGTTACAAAACATATTTTCATTAAAAATGGAAAAAAAAAATGCTGTAACTTCTAACTGACAGGTTACCATGGGGTGTTAACCCTTCAAGCCACAAACAAGCCATATGCAACCGAAACCTGTCTATCCCAAAACATCCAAAACGATCCCACCCAACGATTTGAAAATTTAAATAAAAAACGAGTGACCCAAAAGCACTGGAGGTAAAGCATTAAGGCAGGAAGCAATGTGTTGACTTGCAGTTGAAGGGTTAAACTGTACTTTTAAACAAGAGTCATCACAGTTTGTCACAGTATTATGAAGAGTGAAAAGGGGGACAATGGGACCATGAAAACACAAAAGGAAAGTTAAAATTACCGTCAGCAAAAGGGTCGAGACGCTCAGGGGAGATGATCATGTGTCTGCGCCGGGCTTTGTACTCATCTTCACGATCTGCTATTTTCTGTGGTCGATGTTCAGCAAACGGGTCGTACTGGGGAACAAAACAGTATGTATAATTAGTTTAGATCCCACCAAGTACACAATGAATCGCTCTATAAAGTGAAGGCAGAGGGAGAACGAGTCAAAAGCCATTTCTTTGCCAGTGGAGGAGGAGGTGGTGGCTTTGGTCTGGACTGGCCTTAAGCTCTACAGCTGTAGCATCAAGAGATGTAAATAAACATACCTGCTCATCTGACTGTGGGATGGCATTCAGAATGGCCACTGGTGCATGGTAGCCTGGTTTCTTCGGTCCCAACAAACTCGTAGCTGTGTCTTCTTCATCATCCTATGTGGAAATAAGGGACATTATATTAATATTTTAATATAACTGTATTCTACTAAACTCTGCACGAAACTGTTAACTCGATGGAGAATCTTTTACTCACTTCCTCTTGCTCATTGGCAGCGATAGATGTGACATATCCCGCAAAGCGACTGTCGCTGCCGCCGTAGATCTCCTGATCATAAAACCCTGTGGAGTCGAGGCCCACTCCATTATCTGCTCCTTCCTCCACCAGAGCAGCCTTCCGCCCCTGGATCTCCAGGATCTGAGCCTCTATGTCTGTAAAAACACCACATATTTACACTCATTACAACTTCAGTCAATCTGCAGCAGAAAAACTGCAGCCTCGTCCACAGCGCGACACAAAGGCCCAACGTGCGTCTGTGAAACGGACTGATCCGCGGAAAAGTGTGAAAATACAAACATGTGACTGGAACATGCGCAGTTCACACTGTGATTATATCATTTATGCACAAAATGAAACGTGACAGATGCAGCAGTGTAAACATTTACTGACACCAGTTTGTACGAATCACATTTAGCTCAGATGCTAACACTTAGCTAAGTGTTAGCTAACCGTTAGCCTCCTGCGCCATTACCTAAACGCGCTGTGTCGCACCGGGCCTTTCATCACAAAACTCAAACAAACTGTCTAAAAACCAACAACAAACCCATCATCCACCGCACTACAGCCTCATAACACACCCACACAGACAACCACACATGCACGGGGCAGCTGCAGCACTTTTTTCACATATATTTGATTTACCTTCGTGGGTTTTGGCGATCTTCGCCATTTTGGTGTGTTGCGTTCTCTCAGACTCCGGAAGTGACTTCAGCTCTAACAGACGTCACTTCCGGCTCATTTCAGCTTATGCCAGAAATAAACTGTTTATGTTATAGTTTTTCATTTTGGTTCTCAAGACAATTATTCAATATAGAAATCAGCAGATTAATTTAAAAACTCTGATCTAAATCCACACTCACCTCATACTGTTTATATGTTCAGTATCGAACCCCGTAGACCAGGGGTCTCGAACTCATTTTGGTCTGGGGGCCACATACGACTTAATTTGATCTCAAGGGGCGGGACCAGAAAACTCACAGCATAAATACTCAAAAACAGCAATAAGTTGAAACATTTGTGCAGAGAAACGTAAAATATTTTTATTGAAGAGAACTGTTTTATAAAATATTAAGAACAACCTGAAACTGTCTCATTTTTGTGCAGCACAACTCAAGACAGTAATTTTGAAAAAATAAAAATTTAGATTTCATAAGTGCATGTGTAGATTAATACAGGAATGATTTTAACTCAACGTTCTGCACATAAAAACAACAACAAAAAAAAAGCTCCAGACCTAAAATCATCAGTGTTTTATTTTTTTTTTTATTTTACAGAATTTAGTCATGCTTTGTTTTTGATCCAGAAACTTGGCATCTTTTAGCTGCACAAGTGCATCAACATCAGGCATCATATCCTGAGTAGCTGCCAATTTCAAAATGTCATTTAAGTGCTTGTGTCCTGTATATATGCACTAACCCTGTAGACTGGGCTTTTCTAGTATTTGATTTTACATGTGACCCTGTTCTTCCTGCTCTGTGCATGTGTGAGCACTGAGCTGTTTCTTCTTTCAGGAGCTAAAACAAGTGTGAAACGCATAAACCGACTGGGATTATGTCATTAATGTATTGTTCAGGCTGAATAGAGGCCGGGTGGGTCCTTAATGCGTGAGTCGTGGGTGGTCTGTGGGTAAATCCCTTTGTTTTGTGTGAGGTGTGAAGCTTTACACCGTCTGCAGCTCTGGAGTCACTGAATGAGACCAGACACCAGGCCTGTACTTCAGCCAGGTGCAATCAACAAACTAAACACAGTGGAGACTTTCTTTTGTGTTACTTTCAATCAGCAATTCAAATGTTCAATTTTAAATCCTTTCTGGAGTTTGTGAATGAACCTGCTCTAAACACTGTGACACCGGCGTCTGATCAACTTTTATCTGTGTTTGTTGAATCTGTCCCTGTTCAAATAAACAATAAAATTAAATAAATGCACATTTATTTATGCAGGGACAGCCCAAAATGTCCAGAATGGTTCATTAAGGATGTTTAATTAGCAGCAGTGGAACAAATGATGGTGAAAAAAGAGATTTACTCAATGGGCTCTTTACTTGATGAACTTTTTTGAGGAAGTTGTAACATAAAAACGTCTTTGAGTGGACCTACTTTTCTGACTTAAGTGATATTTTGATTAGAACTGTGAGCTCCTCCAGTTGAGAAACGCTTCAGCCACGTCTCACTGTGATAAAAGTGATAAAAGTCACACATGTGTCTTTCTTTCATCTACTTTTTGTTTATTCTAAAGTCGATTATTTAATCTTCAGTCTGGCAGATTAGATTTCAGCCTTACTCATCTTTTTCTTAATAATAATAAAGGTTTACAACAGAAAAGCTCCACAGTTAATAATCAGAACAAAGTCTTACATAAGATGCAGATGAGGAAAAATAATTAAATAAAATGAATAAGTACATAATAAATGATGTAATTATTTATATACAAGTTCTTTGTGAAATGTGAGGGAGGATGGTTTGTTTTTTAAGAACCTGCAAATGTGGAAAAAGAACTTACCCAGAACAAAGATCACATTTAAAATCATTTCACTCAAACTGAAACTGAAACAGTTCCAAACAGATCAAACCCTCAGACGGAGAATCAGGCTGAAATCATCTGTAGATTTGAATAACTTTACTAGAAATGTGAAAAAGTACATTTTAGAGAATCAAATACGTCCACCTCAGTCTGGTTCATCTGTTTTGTCATTATTTTTATCTGTGTTTGGACTGAACTGGACATTTATTGTATTTAACTGATAAAATAAATGATGTGTGAAACGTGTGTTTAATGTGTTCACCTGCTGCACAGGGGCAGAAGCAGCTAAACCTGGTACAAATCATCTTTTCTTTTTTTGGATAAATACATTTTTGTGCATGGTCACTGACAAAGAAAGAATAGAGAAAGAAATACATTTTTTGTTTTGTTAAGAGAACCAAAAATATGTCCTTGTGGTAAAATCGTTTGAATTTGGAATCCTGAGGAAAAGACAGTAGAAACAGTTAAGTCTCAGTATTTTCCACTGTGTAGTTTTTCACTCTTAGCCAACTTGAATAATTTTCTATTTGAGTCACTATAGTTTTGTGGTTTTTTTGTTCGTTTTTTTTTTTTTATGTTTTTTTTTGCTATTCTAAAGTCTGTGCATTATTTAACCTGCTTGATTAGATTTCAGGTTTAGTAATTTTCCTCTTTGAGTCACTATAGTTTCATATTTTTATCCTTTTCATGTTTTTTTTATTTATTTTTTTTCTTATTCTAAAGTCTGTCGGTCTGATTATATTTCAGGTTTAGTAGTAGTTTTATATTCTGTTGTTTTTTCATGTTTTTAAAAAAAAAATTGTTTCTTATTCTAAAGTCTGTGCCTGATTATATTTCAGGTTTAGTAGTAGTTTTATATTCTGTTGTTTATTCATGTTTTTTTTTTTTTTTTTTTTTATTGTAAAGTCTGTGCCTGATTATATTTCAGGTTTAGCAGTAGTTTTATATTCTGTTGTTTTTTCGTGTTTTTCCTCTTTTTCCAGGGGTCAGGGGTCACAGAGGGCGCGTGTCATAACCTCACGCGCGTGCTCGTAGCTGGAGCGAGTCTCGTGACATTTTTGCGCGTCCACGGCCGTGCACGAGCGCTCCTGTGACGTCAGCATCCCCAGAGTGACGAGCATGAACATCAGCCAATCACCGCCCAGGAGAGAGCGAGCGGCAGCCAATCAGGAGCGGGAACGTCACGGAGGGGGCGGGGCGTGTTGCTGTGGCTCGTCACCATCAGGATCCGCCTTAGACTCAGGAAAAAGAGGAGAAGAAGAAGGAGGAGAATCATAAGCAGAAGAGATGGCCCGAGGAGGACGCAGCCTGCGGAGAGTGTCCGAGTGCATGAAGCAGCTGTCCGCGAGCAGAGAGCTCACCTCCAGGACCAACTTCAGGTAAATCCCGTCAACTTTGACCGTGTTACCGCGAGACTGAGCCGCGGAGCCGTCCTCGAGACACTCCTGAAACCAGCGCGCGCGCGTGTGTGTGTCCAGAGCCTGTGTGAGGGCCTTTAGACTCATCCTGTTCAGGGAAAAACTCAGAAAACACTGTGGTTTAGGCCAACACCACATTTAACCGACTACAAGTTTAGAAACAAACCGAAACAGCGACAACACGGGCTCCCCCCTCCACAGATCTGCTCCTCGGGCTGGTTTCGGTTTCTTCCCTCCACAGATCTGCTCTTCAGCCTAGTTTCAGTCTTTCCCCTGCACAGATCAGGCTGGTTTCAGTCTCTCCTCTCCACAGATCAGGCTGGTTTCAGTCTCTCCTCTCCACAGATCAGGCTGGTTTCAGTCTCTCCTCTCCACAGATCAGGCTGGTTTCAGTCTCTCCTCTCCACAGATCAGGCTGGTTTCAGTCCCTCCCCTCCACAGATCTGGCTGGTTTCAGTCTCTCCTCTCCACAGATCAGGTTGGTTTCAGTCTCTCCTCTCCACAGATCTGGCTGGTTTCAGTCTCTCCTCTCCACAGATCAGGTTGGTTTCAGTCTCTCCTCTCCACAGATCAGGCTGGTTTCAGTCCCTCCTCTCCACAGATCTGGCTGGTTTCAGTCTGTTATTTGGATGTAAATGTGAGTGTGGGCTCAGGTGTGGATTGGAGCTGGACTAAAGGCTTCGGGGGAAGTGTCTGAGGCTCTGAGTTAAATTAAACACATTTTTATTACGTCACAGTGTTTTTTTTTAAGCGGCTCCTCGTCTTTTACACGGATCAACCTAAACTCAACAAACTTTAGCTTCTCTTTTGTCTCCACATTCAGGAGATAAAATCACGTGTCTGTTGCAACAAAACACAACATTTAATCCATCACAGCTTCAACACGACTCGTATTTCTGACTGTTTTGTGTTTGAGGAACATCTGCTGCAGGAGCTTAAACTCGGCACAGTCCATTCTCTCTCCATCCAGACTCTGAACATGTGTGTAACTCTTCTGACTCTACATCCGTGTGAGCGCAGGTGGCTCTTCACAATAATCCTCGTCTGATTTATGGAGCAGTGCGATTTCACAACCTCGTCTCGTGTGTCTGCAGCCTGCGCTCGCTGTCATGTGTCCAGTGTGTCGCATTTCAGATCCTGGAGAGCGAAAACGGCAGGGAGCTAGTGCAACAGGAGAACGCCACAGTCACAGGGAGAATGAGCCCCCCAGAACAGAGCGAATGAGCCCCCAGAGCAGAGAGGATGAGCCCCCAGAACAGAGAGGATGAGCCCCCAGAACAGAGAGGATGAGCCCCCAGAACAGAGAGGATGAGCCCCCAGAACAGAGAGGGTGAGCCCCCAGAACAGAGAGGGTGAGCCCCCAGAACAGAGAGGATGAGCCCCCAGAACAGAGAGGGTGAGCCCCCCAGAACAGAGAGGATGAGCCCCCCAGCAGAGCGAATAAGCCCCCAGAGCGGAGAGGATGAGCCCCCCAGAACGGAGAGGATGAGCCCCCCAGAGCGGAGAGGATGAGCCCCCCAGAGCAGAGAGGATGTGACATGAACATGATCTAACGAGGAGCTAGGATTCTGCAGGGGCTTTTTAAGATTCTGTAGTGTCTTATCAGGATTCTGTTGTGTCTTTTTACCCTTCTGTCGTGTCTTTTTACCCTTCTGTCGTGTCTTTTTACTCTTCTGTCGTGTCTTTTTACTCTTCTGTCGTGTCTTTTTACTCTTTGCTCGTGTCTTTTTACTCTTTGCTCGTGTCTTTTTACTCTTTGCTCGTGTCTTTTTACTCTTCTATAGTGTCTTTTATTCTAGACTCCTGCAGGGCTGTGGGACAGGACCAGTTGATTACTGTAAACGTGCCCCCTCAGCAGGGTTGGGGTGACCCTGGACACGTTCTTGGCAGAGGTTACTATCTACAGAACGCAGTATTTCAGGAGTGAGGCTAAGTTTAGGTCACTTGGAAGAACGCAGGGGGCAGTCGAGCTGTTGTGTCAACTCTGAAAGTGACCACACGATAAACACTCTGCTCATTGTTACGCCGTCGATCAACACGACCCCGACATTTAGGTTCAGTGAGTTTGAAATGAACTGTAGAGGAAGTGTAGACAAAATGATAAAAATGAGGTCAGTGGGCCTTCGAACGAGTGTCCCATTTAGGGTTGTGCAAAAAATATCGAGATCTTAGAGCGACGTTTCATTAAATTAAACTATGAGTATTTTTAAAAACATTTTGCCAAATTATTTTTCTCAGTTTTCATGATTAAATTGGTGCATTTCGATCACCTTTGCACACAGTGGTTTCACAAAGACCTCAGTGTCACGAGACTTTAGAGCTGTGCAACTATCTCTTTGTACAAGTAAATGTTTAGCTCGTTTTATCTGGAGGAATGACCAAAGAAACGGGTCGTTAATCTTCAGAAAATGCTCCACTAATGTGTTTGTTTCTCTGTGAAAAGGGGGTTGGGGCTGTGAGGGTCAACTGCTTGAGTTTAGTTCCTGACACTTGAGCTTTTGATCTTAAATGTTCGTATTAACCCTCTACATGATACTGGGGTTTTTATTTTGAGGTGTTTTTTCTTTCTTTCTTTTAAAAATGTATTTTATTTTTTTATGTCTTTATTTTTAAATTTTTTTGTTATTTTGAGGGTTTTTTTGGTTTGTTTGTTTTTTTTTTAAAGTTATTTTGAGTTATTTTTTTTGTTATTTTGAGTGTATTTTTTGTTTTTTATGTCTTAAATGTTCGTATTAACCTCCTACATGATCCGGGGGTTTTTATTTTGAGGTTGTTTTTTTTCTTTCTTTCTTTTCTTTCTTTTGAGTTATTTTATTTTTTTTTTTACATTTTTTTTTTGTTATTTTGAGGGGTTTTTTTTAGGTTTTTTAAAGTATTTTTGAGTTATTTTTTTGTTATTTTGAGTTTATTTATTTATTTTTTATGTCTTAAATGTTCGTATTAACCCTCTACATGATCCTGGGGGTTTTATTTCACGTCTGTGTCTGTAAATCAACATGAACATTAATAACAGACAGATCAGGTCCTTCTTCGTTCGACTGGAGCTCTGCAGCGCTGTGGGTGGCGTCACACTCTCTTCGTCCTCTCCTTTAAACAGTCTATGTTTAGCCCTCATCTTCGCGTCTTTGTGTCTGGTCCAGATACCTGTCGTCATGTGGGATCCTTATGACCCGTGTCCCTCCTCTGCTGAACGCCGCCTCGACCCCTCAGACGGTGTCACCAGCTCGCAGCTTCTTCAACCTGACAGACTCCTTCTCCAAGAGGAAGGAGTACTCCGAAAGACGCATCATTGGGTGAGTCTGCCGCTGCGCTCCCAGAACTTCAGGAGTTTAAATCAGTTTGTGATGTGGCCCTGGTGTCGGGTTAGAGGTCCATAATCCTCTGCTCTGTGTCGTAATAATCAAAAACATGACGGATGGAACAGTCATTTTTGTGGGTCAATACTTTTCTTTGGACGAGTGGAGGCCATTTTGTTGTTTTTACAATTAGACTTGAGCCGTAGAAGTTTGAATAAATAACTAATTATAGATCCAAACTTACTACTGTTCATTTATTGCACATTTAGAATATGTTTTTGTTCATAATTCTACTTTAGATTTTTGAGTCAGTGACATAAATTAGTTTCAATATTATTGCTTCTTCAGCCCTGGTCAGACATAAGGCCGTGTCCAGCTGTAATCTGAGCAGAATTTTTCTTTTCCGATGGTTTACACATAAATACACGCACGTTTCAGTCATATATCGAACTTCAGACTTTGTTATTGTGCCAGGCCTGGTACCACGGCTGAAAACAGGAGAAAGTTTAAGGTCGTCCCTCGCAGCTCGTGCCCGGGCCGGTGTGTGACGCCCGGACTCTTCTGTGAAGTCATAATCACTAAATCTCTTTATATAAATAGACGCAGGTCCCAGCTCCATGAGGCGTGTCAGCAAATAAGACACACTGGGCACTCGGGTCAATTCAGTGTGTTTTTCACGTATATAAGACAAACATGTGCACATTTACACACATGTACACTGTGCACATACATGTTCTGTTCACATGTTTGCTGCTGGTTTATAAGTGACACTGTGGAAAACATGGACGTCCTAAGAAGCAGTGAGAGCTTTAAAAACGGGACATCACCAGCGACACGACACAAACTATGTCACGGTTTGGCAGATACTATATTTGTGATTCATTCCCTTTTGCCGTTTGAATTTGAAGACAAAGTAAAAGGCAAAGAGGAAAAATGCATGTGAATATTAATAAAAATCTAATGATAATACAGTAAAAAAATAAACTGTTCTTCTGTTTGTGTTTTTAGTTCACCTCGTTCAGTTTGTACCTCATCACTCTGACTTCTTGAGCTGTTCTGAACCGGACGCCCTCTGGTTTAAGGCTTGTCTAACCCGTGCCGCGCTCTGTCCTGCAGGTATTCGATGCAGGAGATCTATGACGTTGTGGCCGGAGTGGAGAACTATCGCCTGTTTGTGCCCTGGTGTAAAAAGTCGGACGTGATCTTCAGACGAGCCGGGTTCTGTAAGGCCAAGCTGACCGTGGGCTTCCCCCCTGTGGTGGAGAACTACACCTCTCTCATCTCGTCAGTGCGCCCCCACCTGGTCAAGGTCTGTACAGGACTGTGAGACTCCTCTGTGCTGTAAAACAAACCGTGAACATGTTTCTGTTTCTCTTCAGGCGTCCTGCTCCGAGGGTAAACTGTTCAATCATCTGGAGACAGAGTGGCGTTTTAGTCCTGGGCTTCCTGGATACGCTCGCACCTGTACTGTAGACTTCTCTGTGAGTACGGACGTTTCTATGGGGGAAAAGATCATTATGTGAAGCTACGACCGTCACGATAACACATTTCATCACAGGCCTAAACTGACCCAGATTCCATTATTATCTTTTATCTATTTTACCAGTACAGTCTGTCGTTTATCTCAGGGGTTATGTTCTAAAAATAAGTATCAGCTTTATTTTTTACAATTATTCTAATGTTTTGTGTCTGTAAAACCCCTCACCACACACTTTATACACTTTTCTCACACAGGCATTAACATTTTCTCACATTTCTCTCTTGTTTAAACACAAAGTTCAAACCTTCGTCGGTGCCTTTGTCGGTGCAGAACGTTTCATCGACATTGTGGGTTTTGTCGGGGAGACACAAAGTTTTCACAAAGTTTGTATTAAAACTGAATAATCATAGAAACATCACACAAAACGAGCTTTGGATCTTTAATGGTCATAATATTATTTCATGATTCTGTTCATAGAGCACACTGTCCTGTTTTTTATTTATTTTTATTTAAAGAACTAATAATGTACAGACTAATTTCTTTCAGTTTAAGGCACATGTGTCAAACTCAAGGCCCGTGGGCCAAATGTGGCCCGTCATGTCACTTTATGTGGCCCGTGACAAAGTAAATTAAAAAGTATGACCGTGTTAAAATGTCAGTTTATCAGGAGATACAGTTACAGACATTTTTTTCATACTTATGCAAATCCATATGTAATAATTGTAACTTGAATAAGTGATAAATATAGAAATGGTTAATTAATAAGATTAAAAAGTAGTTGCATTTATTTTACATTACATTTAGTTACATTTATCTTACAGTTACATCTGAGAGCAACCATTTTATTGATGTGGCCTTCTGTGAAAATGAGTCTGACGGCCCTGGTTTAAGGAGTAAATGAGCTGATCTGTCATGATAATGTGTTTATACATCTCTGAAGTAAATGTAGTTGATAAATGATCATATTGAAACTCATTTATGTCACTCAAGAGCAGAATTAAACCACACAAACTATTCTAAAGCTACAACATTGTTCAAAATCATGAACTGCAATGAATTAAAAGCAAAATTTTAAACACTTAAGTTGTTAGTTGGTGTCTGGAATGAGTCAGAAGGTATTTTTTTTTTCAAACTTTTACAGCTAAATCTGATAAATAACCAAATATTTCCTAGTAGAGCAAAGAAAATGAAATACACCTCCAGCTTCATAAATGGAGAGATGAGTGGCTGCAGTTCTGGGTGTTTCTTCCTCTCATCTGTGTCTGTGTCTCGTCTCAGATCTCGTTCGAGTTCCGCTCCCTGCTGCACTCTCAGCTCGCTCACATGTTCTTCGACGAGGTGGTGAAGCAGATGGTTTCGGCGTTTGAGAAGCGAGCGTCTCAAGTCTTCGGTGCGGAGACGCCCATCCCTCGTGAGCTCATGTTTCACGAGGTGCACCACACGTAGCACCTTCACACACCCGAACACCCGAAGCTGACGTCCAAATATCTGCCAAGGAGGTTTGAAAAAAAACTCCACGATGTAACCTGCAGTGCCTGTCTCACCACAGACCGACTCCAGAGCGACAGACGGTCTTTTCCAACTCTCACTTTGGTGCTTTACAGATACTTCTCATTTCTATTTATTTTTAGAGCTTAGAAAGTGTTACGAAATCTGGAACTGAAATAGAGTTTGTGTCGCCCACTTGAATTAGTAAGTGCTGTACACACTCCGGGCTCACGATGGCGCTCTAACCACTGTTTTACATCCAGGGAACAGGTCAGAAAAAGCACGTTAAATGCAATGTGTTAGTTTTGGATATGATGCTCAAAGGGCCTGTATGACGCTGTTTTCTGTTGTTTCCTCGTCACAAACGGACCTGGAGTTGTGTTTTTTTGTTTCATTCACACAAACCTGCAGATTTGGGCTGAATTCTTCTCTCAAACTGAAAACACTCTCGACATTTTGGTCTTAAATGTTCGTATTAACCCTCCACATGATCCTGGGGTTTTTATTTTGAGTTAGTTTATTTTTTTCTTTATTATTATTATTATTTTTAGTTATTTTATTTAATTTTTTTGTTATTTTTTACTTTTTTTTATTTTTTATTTTTTATTTTGAGTTTATATTTAGTTTTTTATGTCTTAAATGTTCGTATTAACCCTCTACATAATCCTGGCTTTTTTATTTTAAGTTTGTTATTTATTTCCTTTTTTTTTTTTTTTTTTTTTTTTTTTTTTTTTTGTTATTTTGAGGGTTTTTTTGTTTGTTTTTTGTGTCTTAAATGTTCGTATTAACCCTCTACATGATCCTGGGGTTTTTATTTCACGTCTGTGTCTGTAAATCAACATATGAACATTAATAACAGACACATCAAGGTCCTTCGGTCCCCGACGTCGCTCCTGTTAGCGTTAGCAACAGGTTTGATTGACAGCGTTGCTAAGAAAGGACCAGCCTGGCTCCTGATTGGCTCTTTGGTTGCTATGGTCAGAACGTGGGTCCAGATTAGCCGCTACACCTGCTCCAGCTCGATAAACGCTGTGGGTGACGTCTCACTCGCTTCTTTACACAGTCTGTGGGTGATACAGGAAGTGCTCCACTGTGTTTTTAAACTCCAACACAACTCCAGGTCTGTTTTTGAGGAGGTTAGAACATGGACTAAAGCTACAAGAGTCAGTTTTGTGTAGTATAGGACCTTTAAATGAACTAGATGTTAGATTCACACAGTTGCAGTATTTGGGACACGGTGGTAGTAATAGTGTAGTAGTAATATAGCAGTAATAGTAGTAAAAAAACCTCTTTGGTCTTAGACTCTGGAGTTGTCTTCTCAGGGACTGTTTTCTACGAGGGCTTAAACTTTAGTACAGCTGGGTGTTTTTCGATGCAGTTTACACAAAAAGGTGAATAAAACAGTGGTTACAGCAGCGTGGGGCGTCGTTGGTTAAATATCTTGCATTGTAGAACTTCTCTTTTTAAAAAAACACCAGTGATTTCAGAATGGAGCCGTGTTCGTCTTTTTGCATCGATGGGTCAAAAGACAAATTTAAGCAAAACTTGTGGAGGTTCCATTAGCACCTTAAAGCCTGAAGTTTCAAATGAATGTGTGTGGGGACAGTTGCTATACCTACAATATAGAAATAAATGTGTTAATTCATATAGATCTATACAAAATGGACACTGGCGGCGGTTACAAGCTCACGAGAATCTGATTTATGTTTTCTAGACCTTTAAAATTCAACATGTGAGTTTGCAGAGGGACCACGATCAGAAACACGGAGGATTTAGCCGTTTGTTCCAGTTTAAAGGGTCATATTACACTATTTTTTCAGATTTATGTCTATAATGTCGTTTCCTCGTCACAAACAGACCTGGAGTTTTAGGCTGAGCTCTTCTCTCAAGCGGAAAACACTCTGTTCCACCTTGTGATGTCATCAAGTGACAGGAAGTGCTCCACTGTGTTTTTAAACTCCACACACCTTCATTTCTACAATCATCTGGGTCTTTTCAGCTCCTAAATTGCCTCTTTTCTTGACTGAATTAAAGGTAAAAGGAGCTGTCCACTTAAACTACCACTTGATGACATCACAAGGTGGCACAGAGCGTTTTGAGCTCTGGAGATGTAGAGTTACTCAAACGTGTGAATTTAAAAACTCCAGGTGTGTTTTTGAGGAGGTTAAAGGTCACAAGGGGAAGGTTTGTGTAATGTAGGACTTTTAATAATCTTGTTAGTGTGCGTGTAACTGCAGCCACTGCCACAGGAATAACGTGTAAATGTGTTTTAAGAATGAATCTGGATTTTTCAATATTCTAACATAAAGTGCAGACGATGAGCCGTTTGTCAGAAGAGCTGATGGTTTTGTTTGTGGAGAAGTATTTTCATGTTACACTGAGCTCTCAGAGGAGAAGATCCTGATGGGAGCTGAATATGGGCCTATTACGGGCCTAATATGGGCCTAATGTTTGCAAAATATTTTTTATTTTGTGTTTTGACAGTTTTTCGAGTGCAATATCTACATTTTGTTTTTTTTGTTTTTTTTCTTGCTGCGTGTGAGCAGCCCACAGACCCACAGACCCACAGTCTGATCATAAAAGTTCCAGTTCTTACTCACAGTGCCTCGTTACCCCGCTGGCAGCGTTTGTCACTATAAATATGTACACATTTTATATTTATTAGTTTAGACGTAGTTACACATTTGAGCTTTTAGTGGATTTCTGAATATTTCTGTTTGTCTGTTGGGAAATACTTTTGAGACACTTCAGAAATGTATGACTGCATGATTTATAAACATATTTTTCAAACAAAAGTGTGTTTTCTTTAGAGCTTGATCCTTCAGAATCAGCTGAGCAATAAGTCGATACTGGCCCGATACTGACCCAGAGACACGAAAAGTCAAAAGGTTCATTTAAAGGTTAAACTTCACTGATGTGAATAATAGAATTAATGAAACATGTGACTGTGACGTAGAAATAACCGATGACAGTTTTGCACGATCTATAGAGATGCACCGATACCAGTATCGGCCAGAACTCTGGTCAATGTGCTGCCGATACAACGTCTCTGCGCTGAGTTTGAGTCTCGGCTCTGAGCCGTAAAGAAGCACATTTCTACACATTAAACTCCACATTTAACTAATATCACATTAACTAGAAACATGTAAGACTCTAAAGGTTTTATATTTCACACGTTAGCAGTTAGCTCGTTAGCAGTTAGCTCGTACAGTGATTTCAGTATAAATTTAAAATAGCCTCTCACATAAGTATTCAAAGAAAAACTAGGCTATAGTATAAAAATCTTATGAATTATATATAAATATATGTATATTAAACATTTAACACAAAGTCCTCACTCCCAGTTTTGGGGGAAAAAACTAATGCATCAGATGAAACTTGAGCTTTGTAACAAAACTGATTTAATCAATTACATGACTGTACCAGTATCAGCCAAAACCATGACAAATATAAAAAGGAAATAATTAACACAAGAAAAACAAAAGTTAAGGACACAGACTCATTTGCAGAAATAAACAGCATAATCGATAGATTCATGATGTTAGTTATAGTTAGAACAAAGGCCGTCACCTCAGTGTAATGTCCACATGTTATTTTACTACGAACAGTGACGAGTTCATGTTGAAATGGCACTTGTCCAAGTCACTGGTTTGTGGAGGGATGTTGTGACATTATGGAGATAATCCTTCTTCCATTTATTTAAACGATACTGAAGAACCAAAGAAACCACGACTCGACTCAGAGCCAGACTCGAGCTCCGACGATTCCACAGCCTGGCAGTCGGCGGCAGATTGGGGCGATCGTGGGCGAGCAGGGTCTCTCCGGGTCTCCTCTGTACATTAGTCCATTTAACGAGTCGTAGGCCGTCTTAGAAACCCATGCCCCCTCCCATTCCCCCCATGCCGCCCATGCCTCCCATCCCACCGGGCATCTCCTTCTCCTCTTTGGGGATCTCTGTCACGACGGCCTCCGCTGTGGAGAGGAGAGACGCTACTCCAGCCGCGTCCAGTAACGCTGTTCTTACAACCTGTTCAAATAAACAACAGAATTAGACTCATTGGCTTTTAATTTAAACTTTAAATTTACCCTCTGAAGTTGCATTTAAAGTGATCCGTGCAGGTTTGATCTTTAATCATTATTTCCAAGACGCCATTTTATTAACAAAATGATCCACACGTGTCACAGTTTATAACTACAGACACAAGCAGAATAGGGCGGATTTAAACCTGATCTACTCAAGTAAATATTTGTACATTATAAAATACTGACCAAAGTTACTGCACTTGCTCACAAAATATGATGTATGTGGAAATACTGCGTTTGAGACGATGTCACACATTCTACAGGTCATTAAACACACGGGGGAGATAAAACTAATGATGTTCAAAAACAGATTTATGTTGGAATGTAAGAAGTTAATAGATCCAGTCACTAATAGAAATGATCAGGTTCAACATTTGTGCATTTACATTTTGGATATTTCAGTGGCTCTTGCGCCCCCATCTGGAAGTATGACGTCATCACATTCTAAAATCCGAAAATCACCAGTTCGACAAGTGTCAAGAGTCACTGCCCAACCCACTGCCCGACTGTCCGACTCATTGTACCTTAGTGGGGTCGATGATGCCCTTCTCCACCATGTTCACGTACTCTCCCTGTAGAGCGTCGTAGCCGATCTCTTGTGGTCCCTGCAGGATTTTCTCTACGACGAGGGAACCCTCCACGCCGGCGTTCTTGGCAATGGTCATGGCGGGGATACGGAGCGCACGCCTAATGATGTCCACACCTAGAGAGAAGTAAAAAATAAGAAAATATATTATTCTCAAGGACAACATTCAAGAAATTTATGGTAACAACATGAAACCACATGAGCAATAAATAAATATAATTAAAACAAGTGAAAATGGTTGAATGACAAGTGTTAGTTCATTTATAACAAACCTATCTGCTGGTCGGAGTTGGCTGTTTTTAGGCCCTCTAGTGACGGGATGCAGCGCAGCAGGGCACAGCCTCCTCCGGGAACAATGCCCTCCTCCACCGCAGCTCGTGTGGCGTTCAGAGCGTCCGTCACACGGTCCTTCTTCTCATTCACCTCCACGTCACTAGTTCCTCCGATCTAAAAAGAAAAATGATACAGGTTTATTTAAAATGCAGCTCCCTGTGTAAACCTCACAATAATATCATGTTATGGCACAGCAATAGCAAAAAAACACAAAACAAAACTACATAGACCATGATCCTTTGCTCCATTTCAGTGCAGACTGCATGAAGAGTAGTTAATAAGCACTTTTAAATCTTAGCTCTTTGGATTATAACAGAACCAAAGTCTTGTCAAGGCATTTTAAAAGCAAAAAGTGGCATATTCACAATATTTTAGCCTCTACAAAATATCGCAATAAATATCATACTGTGAGATGCACATGGTGAAAGTATCGAGAGATTTGGATATTGTTACATCCGTAATTCTGAGAGTGGAGATGTTTTGCTGCTCCTTTTATTTTATTATTTTTTTATGCATTTATTTATTTAATTTTTTTTTTTTTTTTGCATTTTATTTTTTATTAATTTTATTATTATTAATTTTATTTTTTTTTTCTTCTTTCTTTATTAGAATCAATTAAACTCATCAGTCCAGTATAAAGCACAGACCTTCAGCACAGCCACACCATCCGACAGCTTGGCCAGCCTCTCGTTGAGTTTCTCCTTTTCATAGTCGCTCGTGGTGTTGTCCAGCTGCTCTGCGATTTCTGCGGCGCGTTTCTCCACATCGGCCGGGCTGCCTCCTCCTCTCAGCAGCAGCGTGTCGTCTTTGGTGATTTGGACTTCGCCGACTTTCCCAAAGTCATGAGGCTGAATGTCCTCCAGAGCCAAACCGATGGCCTCGTCTCCAAACACCTGCAAATGTTAAAAAGGTCTAATCAAGTTGTTTTATAATCACACAGATGTTTTTTTTTTTTTTAAGTCAGGGTTAGTAATCGCGTCGTTTACAGCTACTTTTTCAAACAAAGATGTAGTCCAAGAACGTACCTGTCCACAATTATAATCACATTTAAACATATTCTCTTTGTATTGCTTTGTATATTTAGACACAGACGTACAGAAATCAAATATTTCTTGTGGTGAAACTCAAATTTAAACAGAACATTGGCAGTAAACAGAAAATACTTGATTTCAGAAGTTAGTATGTTTGGGTTCACGTGCGTCTTCTAATGTAAAATAAAAAGGTGAAGGGGAGATTTGGCTTCCTCCCAAGATATTTTGTCGAAATTAGGTGTAATTTCCTGCATTTTAGTGGAGTTTTGCAGGTTTTTCAGGTTTAGAACACGTGGGAACCCTGTGATTGTGCATTAGACTCACAGTGTGTGACTTAAAAGTGAAGCCCCATCATGTTAGTCCATTACCCCAGTGTAAAGAATAAACTTACAGTGCCCCCAGTGGCGATGGCCATGTCTCGCAGCTGATTTTTTCTGTTGTCACCAAATCCAGGAGCTTTTACGGCTACGACCTGCAGCCCAACTTTGAGCCTGAAGGAGAATCAAGTAACATCAGTCAGATACAGAAATATTTAACACACAATCTGAGAAATAAAAAAAACATTAATATTTCTGTCAAACCTGTTGAGGACCAGTGTGCTCAGGGCTTCTCCATCGACGTCTTCAGCCACGATGACCAAAGGTTTGCGGTGTTGATTTGCAATTTCCAAAGCTGGGACGATGCTCTGGACACTTGAGATTTTTTTCTCACTCAGTAAAAGGTAAGCATCTTGAAACTCACATTTCTGACCTGTTGGAAAAAAATGTTTTAACTGAAAAAGTCTCAAATTTAAAGTTTCAGAAGTGAACTCTCTGAGCGCTTTACCTTTGGCAGTATTGATGAAATAAGGGGAAATGTAACCACGGTCAAACTTCATGCCCTCAATGATTTCCAGCTCATCGTGGAGAGTTTTTCCGTCCTAAATAAAAGCAGTGACATGAGCAAATGCAATGTTAAGACACAGTAAGACTACAAAATAATCACTATAATAAGAAGATTCTTTTCTACCAACCTTGACAGTGATCACTCCTTTGCGACCCACTTTCTTCATTGCATTTGAAATTATGTTACCGATCTCCTCATCTCCATTGGCGGAAATGGTCGCTACCTACAAGATTCAAACGAGACAAAATGTTCAAGTATGTGCACAAAGTCATATTCCCTTTATGATGCTACTACAAATACATACCTGTGCAATCTCCTCTGGTGTTGTGACTGGTTTGGAGAGCTTTTTCAGTTCACTTATAACATGCTCCACAGCCATCATCACCCCCCGGCGGATCTCCACAGGGTTGGCTCCTTTACTGATGGTATCGAAGCCCTCTTTGGCGATGGCTCGTGCCAGTACCGTCGCGGTGGTCGTGCCGTCTCCAGCCTCTTCGTTGGTGTTGTTGGCCACATCCTGAACCAGCTTGGCTCCAATGTTCTTGTACTTGTCCTTCAGATCGATGGCTTTAGCGACTGTTACGCCGTCCTTGGTGACCTTAGGACTGCCCCACGACTGCTCGATGATGACAGTGCGACCCTGAAACAGATTGGGGAAAAAAATGAGTTTGTATTTAGCAAATGTTTTAATACTTTAAGTCAAATTAAACAAGGCAAGTTTATTTGCATCGCACAACTCGTATACAAAGTCATTCAAAGTGTTTTACAGAATAAGAAAGACACTAAAAACAACACAAACTAATCAAAACAAATAATCTTCATAAAAATCAAGAGTAAAAGAGAAGATTGCAGAAGAATAAATTTAAAAAGTTACCTTTGGACCCATAGTAACAGCCACTGTATCAGCCAGCAGATCCACTCCCTGCAGCATCAGAGCTCGGGCATCTGCACCAAACTTGACGTCCTTGGCGTAGGCTCGTGTGAGGTGAGGTGCCAGCGCCCGGCACACGGGCCTGACCTGCTTCATGACTGTGGGTAGACGGAACATCTGCAAGAGACACAAAGAACATAGTGTTTAATGCTCAAGTTTTCAGCTTCAATAATGCCTCTAGTGGTGACTGGTGGCACTGCGACAAATGAATGAAATGAGAAGGTAATTTATCTGTGCTGTAAAAAACATAAAAGTCTTACTAACCTGAGCCAATGCAAAAGATGAAAATATAAGAGTTTGGTAACATCATGCTACTACAAAAGTAACACCATTAAAATGATTATTTCACTCATTTAATTTGAGCAACCTACAGTATGAGTGTATTTCACCAGTTTGACAAAGCATCTTTACTGCTTTTGTTTTACTAAAGCGAATAGATTTTTAACATTTTTATTAATTATTAACCTCCTAGGACCCAAGTTCTTGCATGACAAACAATTAAGTCACATTTGAATAATGATTTGCAAAAACTATTAAGTTCCTGAAACAGCAAAATTTGTAAAAACAAAATTAGAAACAACAGTTGTGTCTCTTGTAACAATATGTCTCAGTTGAAGAGCTGCAGACAGGTGAGCAGACAGGTGAGCAGACAGGAGAGCAGACAGGTGAGCAGACAGGGGAGCAGACAGGTGAGCAGACAGGTGAGCAGACAGGTGAGCGGACAGGAGAGCAGACATGACTTTAACAAAGTCCATCTGGAATCTAAACTATAATGTGTTCAGCTATTCTGTCACCTTTAAGTGACAGTAATAGTGTTCTCATATGTGGACACCAGGACCTTGAAGAGAACATTTGTATTGTGGCTTAGATAACCCAAAATGTGTAGTCCACATGTGGACACCAGGTCCCTGGATGGTAATGATGATAAAGATTTACTACATGTGTGGTGCAGTAGAAAAGTTCCACAATTAATAGTCAGAAAAGACGAAGTATTACATAGGAGAATGCCAAATTTTAATTGGGTTTAATCAGTTCCTTGTTACCCCACGTGTCCCTCAGGTCGTGCGTCACAAGGTCAAACTGAGAAGCACGTGCGGAAGTGTCTCCATCCAGAGCAGGACAGAGCAGGACAGAGCAGGACAGGACAGACTCATTCATTCTCTGCACTCTGTACAGCTGTCATATACGACAACAAATGATGCAAATGAAACCCTCCGCACTGTCTTCATGTTATTAAAATCACCCTGTTCTGTTGTTAGCTGCACTGTTACCTCAAGTTTCAATGATCTGATAATGTTTTACTGCCACGATCTGATTCATTATAACCCTGATCTGTGCTGTACATAAGTGTTCACAAGCAGCTGCCACTTAAACACAGTAGGACGTCTGTATGCTCAACAAACGCTAGCTAACAGTGAGTAAAATGAGCAGGGACACAGCGTGATCAAATCAAACACATGTGTAAAGCTCCAGAACACAGACTAAACGCTCACAGCCACGTGCAGGTTAATGCGTAACATCCTCTGCATTATAGAAAGGAAAGAGTAAATGACAGTCCTTACTTTTGCGGTAAAGTTGTGCTACAGGGTGCGAGTCTGCTCCTCGGAGTGATATAACGAGAGTAGCTGAGGACAGAGAGGAGCGAGGGGCTTTTTCACATCGGGCTGCACATGGCCTTTCACATCCGGGTAACCTGCCGGCGCGCCCAGGACCATGAATAATACAAATTGCCAACATATATTTCACCTAATACGGGTTTATTCGAGTATTTTAAACATTACAGTGTTCTTTTAGATATAATTAGTAACATATATGGAAATATCGGGTGATACTTTAGCTCACTTTATACGTAAATAACCCAGAGTCCTTGGTTATGCTCATTCCGGGGCGGATGGTTCCAGAATTTTCGTCAGTGCCATTGGAGGAAAGGGTGGAGGTCAAAGTTCACATTGTGCAATATTGCTCTAACTAAACATGATTAAAAATGATTTTAAAATTCGTCTCGTGTCGTTATTTTCTGTTTGTGTATGATATCAGCCACGGAACAAAACTTTAATCTACAAATGACAGTTATTTAATGTGTCTAGAATTTTCGGGAAACGTTGAAGCCCTTGTGCGCATGCGTACTTGGGTTCTGGACGTTTCTTCACGTGTAGGACTCCCTCAGTGTGTCTCATACATCCACGCTGTGACAGACCCCAAGCTCCAGCTCTGCCTTTATTATAAGACAACACTCGTCCACAAATGGTAAGAAACCTTTAACAAAGCCCTGTTGTTGTTAAGTCTCCTCCACAGCCGAGAATCAGAGAAAATGTTCAGTTAGCTTCAAGATGCTAACAGTTTGATATGGCTAACTAGAACTTAGCCAACATCTGCATGACAAGGTCACTCTGGAGACAAGGCTGCAAGTAAAGGATCCTCTTTTTCCAACATTGTATTCATAATTTGCACTTAAATGTTTCATTCAATGTTATTAATCCCGTGTTTCAAATGTAAAGAGGAGAGATACTGGTGTGGACATGGTGAGCTGTGTGGAAAACTGGGGTTACTGCACAGTTTTGTCACTTATGAAGGTAAAAGGTGTTGTGTGTGTTTTTTTGGGTAGATCTTGTTCAGGGAGATCATATCAATTAGCTATAAACTTTTTTTCCCCATGTTTTATATTCCCATACGTACATTAATCTTGAATTAATTTTCTAAATCACTGTTATAACTCACTTCTTCATTGGAAACCTGGCAGTAGTGCTGTTATTTAGACACTAGCCCATACACACAGTTTGTCCACTGATCTGAAGGTTGACAGTTCAAATCTCACTCCTACTCATCACTGGTTGAGCCGGTCAGATCAATGAATGCTGTTGTTGTGTCCTTGGGCAAGACACTTAACCCACCTGTCCCCCAGTGTCTGTGTACACCGGTGTATGTATGTGTGTGTGTGTGTGTGTGTGAGTGGTTCTTTGGTGTAAAGCACTTTTGAGTGACTTGAAGGGGGAAAGCGCTGTATAAAAATGTGACTTTTACCATTTACACCCTGTGCAGTTTTAAAATTGACATAAATTACATCTGAATTGATTTAGTGTATGTTGTCACCATTTGGTTGTAACATACTAAACCAAAGTGCTGTTCTTCAGTTTCCTAAAGTCCATGTTAAAGACCTTGGAGTCGTATGCTGTAATGTCTTAGATCTTTAACTATGTCTCCTTGATTTGTCAAACTCGTCAGTGTTATCTTTTGGCCAGTCCTTGTCCCTCTTAACCCTTGGATAAACATTCACCTATGAAAAATCTGTCCTGCAGCCTTCTAACTTTACTCAACCATTACATCACATGACCTCCTCCCCCTCATCCCTCTCTCAGACGACCTTCACCCAAGGTCACCCACATCTGTTATCAAACTATTGTCTTGTCAGATTTTACCTAATGAGCCTCTCCTCTGTGACACGAGGGCAGAATTACCAACATAGTGAAGATCTGTTGTTTTGAGGAGGAAGCTGCAAATCATGAGCAACCAGTGGCCACTTAGCTTTAAAGAACAGCCTCTATTCACTGAGCGTTTTTGGCTCTTTAATCGGATCTAAATCTTTTGGTTAGACTAGACGTTCAAAAGTCCAGCATCTGTCATATTAAAAAAAAAGTATAAAAAGTGCCAAAGTGAGAACTCCTCTTAATCACAGGGAGAGAGGAGCAGAGGAGGGAGAGAGGAAGGAGGAGCAGAGGAGGGAGAGAGGAAGGAGGAGCAGCAGAGGAGGGAGAGAGGAAGGAGGAGCAGCAGAGGAGGGAGAGAGGAAGGAGGAGCAGAGGAGGGAGAGAGGAAGGAGGAGCAGAGGAGGGAGAGAGGAAGGAGGAGCAGAGGAGGGAGAGAAGGAGCAGCAGAGGAGGGAGGAGCAGAGGATGTTATAAAAATGTGTTATATAATGTTTATTATGATGATTATTACTAGTTAAATCATGCAGAATCTAATTTAAATGTTGCACTACAATAATAATATTTTTTAAACTGTTATTATGATGCTAAATGTGTTTTTCTCATTTGCCTTTCTTCTTCTTGTGTGGAAATTTGGTTCTTTTAAAAAAATGACACCTGATTCAAACTGTTCATGTTAAGGAACCGTTGAAAAGAGCCGGCTCGTTCACAAACGTCACTGAAACATTTTATCTTCTACTTTTGCAGTCCATGTTGTGTTCATAAATAACACTAAATATAATTGTTTTAACTTCCTGGTTCCTCTCAGGCCTTCAGAAAGTTCCTCCCCCTGTTCGACCGGGTGCTGGTGGAGCGTTTAACAGCAGAGACGGTCACTAAAGGAGGGATCATGCTGCCAGAGAAGTCACAAGGCAAAGTGCTGCAGGCCACAGTCGTCGCCGTTGGGCCTGGTTCTGTAAATCAGGTAAAACACTTTTTATTAAGGAGCTGAGGGCAGTTTTATGTGTGTTTCTATATAAATTTATTTTCTCCTCAATGTCTGATGCTCTCCAGAAAGGAAATGTGCAGCCAATGAGTGTAAAAGTGGGAGAGAAAGTCCTTCTACCGGAATATGGCGGAACTAAAGTTATTCTAGACGACAAGGTAACAGGGTTAATAAGATTGTTTTGTTTTTTTTAAGTGTATATCTTTTTAATAAATCATAATTGTTATTTTGTGAACTCCCTGTAGGACTATTTCCTGTTCCGGGACGGAGATATTCTTGGCAAATACGTTGAGTGAATCTGCTGCTTTGATACTCATCGCTGTACGACGTGTTTTTGTCCTTTTCATAGATAAGAAAATTATGTCGCCTCATTCATGTTTTGTTTTCTATCTTATTGCCATTGTAAATAATTCTAATCACATTTTGTTACAATAAAACTAAAGTGTCTAATCTTGCGTCCTGGAGTGTTGGTCACGAGGGGCTGAGGTGATCTCGGGTGAGTCTAATAAAAGAATGTGTCTGTTAATCTGTCTAATCTGGGGTTTATCGCGTCAGGACCACACACTGAATACACGTCTTTATACAGTTTAGGAGAGAGCGGAGCAAAGAAGGGAGGAGCAGTGGAGAGAGGAGCAAAGGAGAGACACGGGGAGGAATGGAGGAGAGGAAGGAGAGAGCAGAGGAGTGAAGGAGGGAGAGAGGAGTGGAGCAGGGGCAGAGAAGGGAGAGAAATAGAGGAGCAGTGGAGGGAGAGAGGAAGGAGAGAAGCAGGGGAGAGAGGAGCAGAGGAAGGAGAGACGCACGGGAGAGAGGAGCAGAGTGCTATAAAAATGTGTCATGTCATGGTTATTATGATGATTATTACTAGTTCCTTTTTATGTATCATGCACTAATACAACTACTAAATAATGATAATGATAATAATAATTGAAAATAATAAATAATAATGACATAAATGTAATAAAAGATGCGCGGTGACGTCACAGAGCGTCACTACGGCGCAGCGCGGGCGGACATCCGGGTATTCTGTCGCGATGGTCATGGCGGAGGGCACTGCAGTTCTCAGGAGGAATCGGCCTGGAACCAAGGCAAAGGTAACACTTCCACACCGAGCACACACCGACATGTGCTCCACGACCGTCCTCTGCGGCCCGGTTCACCCACACGGGTTTGATCATCACCTGTTTTATCTGTTTGTCCCGAACCAAAGCTGAGAGTGAAGGCCCGAGTTGCAAACAGGCGACATGCTAACGCGAGCTAGCACTGACTTCCACTTCCCGGAGGATTGTTACTAAAGAAATCCACGAGTTTAATGCACAGATCGAACATAACGCGTTTTATTGACGTGTAAAAAGTGGAAAAAAGCACAAACTTTCCACTGAATCCGCACCACTGTGAATGTTATCCGCTCAGGAGATGATCGGGTTTCATGCTAACTGCTAACTTTGATGCTAACTTTGATGCTAACTGCTCTGCTAGCGAGTGTTAAACGTCGCCAGGTTTGCAGATAGGTGTGTTTTACCTGAGCTGAGCCGCTGTGGAGGAGTTTGTGTCAGTAGTTTGAGTGTTAATGTGAAACTCGGCCTCATTTGATCTGAAGCAGCTCTGGAGTCTGACTGACACACTGCTCTTATTTTGGTTTTGTAGTTGTGTTAAAATGTTCAAGTGACAGATACACCCTGTTTGTCCACAGACTCACACACTCACTCTCACACACACACTCACTCTCATACACACACACACACACACACTCACATGTTTGCTCTTGTGCAGGATTTCTACAACTGGCCCGATGAATCATTCGAGGAGATGGACAGCACCCTGGCTGTTCAACAGGTGTGTGGACCGTGTGTGTGTGTGTGTGTGTGTGTGTGTGTGTGTGTGTGTGTGTGTGTGTGTGTGTGTGTGTGTGTGTGTGTGTGTGTGTGTGTGTGTGTGTGTGTGTGTGTGTGTGTGTGTAGACCCGTGTGGGAGGGCATCTGTCACACATTCACTCTGCTCTTGGACAGCCCTGGACACTAAAGCCTTGTTCCGTTGGTTGGAGTTGCAGCATTTACACTAACTGTCAAAGCATTGGACACACTTCTCATTCAATGTTTGTTTTTTCTTATTACTTTCTACATTTTATAAACAGACGACCTCAAATATGTGAAGTAACATATATGGACTTATGTAGTAAAGGAAAAAAGTCTACTACATATTTCCCAACAAAGTAAAGGGTGAACACCTTAATGATTTGAATATGAAATGTAAAAATATACATTTTTTTAAGTTATTTACCTTTTTCTTTACTACATAATTCCATATTTCTTCATATATTCGAGGTCTTCTGTTTGTGTATAAAATGTGGAAAGTAGTAAAGCTAAAAAAAAAACAACATTGAGAGGGTGTGTCCAGACTTTTGACTGGTAGAAACTGATCCTTTTGTTAAATCAGAATGTTCACTGTCATATGAAGGGTTAATAATGTCTACTGTCCCACGTAAACTCTGGGTTTAAATACTATAATCCATTTGTTTTGTATATATTGTTTTATGTATTAGTTGAATAATCGGTGCTTTTTCTGTTGCAGTACATACAACAAAACATTCGGTCAGATTGTTCAAATATTGACAAAATCCTAGAACCTCCAGAGGGTCAAGACGAGGGAGTGTGGAAGTACGAGCACCTCAGGTATGAACGGTTACACCTTTGCATCAACAGCGACAATACCCCAACGCCCCTTACCCCCAAAACCGCAATACTATCTGACCCCAGTGCTGACCGGAGCTGTTTTCTGTAACACACAGGCAGTTCTGCTTGGAGCTTAATGGGTTAGCTGTCAAACTGCAGGTATGTAACCAGATTATCGTCCATTTGAGGTTGTATAAAATAAATTGAATAATGGAATAAACGTATATATCCTGTATCATATTCTGCTGCACAGATCTGCTTTAATGTTTTATATAAAGTCATTCCCGGTGTTTTGTGTTTCCTGTTTTCTCCTCAGAGCGAGTGCCATCCCGACACGTGCACCCAGATGACGGCCACGGAACAGTGGATCTTTTTATGTGCTGCTCATAAGACACCCAAAGAGGTAACTGGGACACTGTACGACTTTGTAATAGTGTGACTAGTGTTTTGACTTAAACTTGACTGTGTTTAACCTCCAGTGCCCTGCCATTGACTACACCAGGCACACGCTGGACGGAGCTGCCTGCCTTCTTAATAGCAACAAATACTTTCCGAGCAGGTTGGTCATTATTTACACACAGACACACACACACAAGTTTGTTTTTATATTAAGACTTTCCTCTTCTAAGGGTGAGCATCAAGGAATCATCCGTGGCCAAACTCGGCTCCGTGTGTCGTCGCATTTATAGGATATTCTCTCACGCCTACTTCCATCATCGCCAGATATTTGACAAGTATGAGGTGGGTCACTTATGGAGAAAACGCACTCGCTCGTGGTCCCAAAACAAACGTAAACTACAAGCAGTTTTTGATATTTGTTCATGGCCTTGTTGTGTCTGTCTCCAGAATGAAACGTTCCTGTGTCACCGGTTTACTCGTTTCGTAATGAAATACAATCTGATGTCCAAGGACAACCTGATCGTGCCCATTCTGGAGGAGGAGGTTCAGAACACCTCATCAGCCGGAGAGAGCGAAGCCTAAACACACAGCAGCTGCCATAAAGGAGAAATATAGAAACACGATTTGTACGGCGATGGTTGACCCGAGACACACATACTCACTCATACTGGACACACACTACAGTGCATTTAGGCGCTCGTCTAGCATCACTGTCTGTCGACCTCCTCTTCCCTTATCCCCCGTGTCTGTCTGAAGGTACGGCTGTAGGATAGGACTAAACCAGGTCTGTGTAGATGCCAGACTTTCATTAGCGTTAACAATTGCTGTTCAGAGTCATGCTGTACTTGTTCCACTAGGGGGCCACAGCTGCTTCTGGACGCAGACCCGCTCTCACCACTTCTCTAGGGAACCTTTTTGTTGAATCTTTTGAGCAGCTGGATTTGCAAACTTGATGTAATCATGGTGACCTGTATCGATGACAAAGGCACAGTGGCCGCCTCCCTCTGTAAATATCCCGCCTTTTTCTCTTTTTCACAGCGGATTTTCTGACGGTGCTTCTGTTCTATATTTGCTTGTGTTGCCTCCTCCTGTTTGGGGATGTCTCATGTTATGGATCACTAAATTAGCCTGCTGACCTAATTATGCTTAAACACAGTGTAGGTGTGGTGTGTGTGGTAGTGAACAAAGCTTTGTACATGTAATAGCAGCCAGATAATCTCCCCTTTGGGCTCTATTTAGAAAAACGTCTTTGCCAACTGGGATCCTGCTTTGTGACACGCCCCTGTTCTAGTGTAAAATGTGCCCAGTAACTCTTTGCCTAAACGGATCAGTAATCGTTATGAGACTGCGCTCCTCCAGCCCAGTTTTATTGCTTTAAACGTTAAAAAAAAACCTCCACAAAGGATGGAACATTGGCTACACTGAGCACAACCTCCCGTCTCTTCCCCTCTCCCTCATTAAGTTATTTTGTGGGAGGAGTCTTGTCAATCCAACCCACTGTTTTTTTAATGAACTAAAAATTTTGTTACTGTCGACATTTTCATGATGTCTTAATAAAAAAGACCTATTATTCAAATGTTTTTATGTTTTACTTTTTTTTTACTCGAGTTACAACAAAATGGCATTCATCATTTTCTTAATATAAAAAGCACAATTGAATAAAATATACAACTTTCCCATGAAGCATCACAAATACTGTTCAGTGTAAACATTAGTATTAGAAATGCTAACGGAGAATGTGTCACCTTCTCGTCCAGGTCTGAGAGAAAAGCTCAAATCTGTAAATGGACAAGCCGCTTCTTCAGTTCTGGTCAGATTCCTGCTGGACACTGACTCATATCTGTCTGAAGGAGGCGCTAACGACACTGAAACTTCTCAACACTTAGCGAGGGGCAGATTTTAGCCAAAGAAAAATGGTTTGAGGAGTTAAAGATCAGTTTTTGTTAAGACAGACAATCCATCTTTGAACAGGAATGAGGCCTTAAACATCTATCTCCTGTATAACTCCATCCTCAGACCTAAATCTAAACAAGGAAACAATGGGTCTAGCCAGTATGCTAATAGCCAGTATGCTAATAGCCAGTATGCTAATAGGTGTGAAATCATCCATTAGGGGCCTGAATGATTATGCTAAACCCGATTCAGGCACAGTTCACACTTAGTGACGCTCATTAGACCGAGCAACAAACTGAACAGTGGAGCCTTGTTGGATCAGTGAGTCTCAGTCGTGCAGTTGGTTTTTCAGAGTCAGGCTTGGATTTTTTTCATAGTCAATATATTTAAAAAGAAAAGAAAATAAATATAAAAATTAAAAAAACTGCATTTATGTGTGTGACCCCTCACTCGTCTACATCTGATACAAGATCTTTTGAAGAACTACAAGCAAACCAGCCTCAAACTGTTAAGAAGCTTCAAGATAACATCAAGTTTAGTGTAGCTCAACAGACTGAGCCAAAAAACAAACAGGAGTGTCAGGTTCAGTGTCGTTAGCGCCCCCTTCAGGCTGATAACAGGCAGTGTCCAGCTAGAATCTGACCACAACTAAAACCTTTTGTCCAGTTGACAGATTTGAACTTTTCTTTTCCATACATCCTTTTTCTTCCTCTTCTCCGGGGGCAGCAGTCTGAGCAGGGACTCCCAGACCTCCCTCACCCCAGACACTTCCTCCAGCTCCTCCTGTGGGACCCCGAGGAGTTCTCAGGTCAGAGAAACATAATCCCTCCTTTTCTTTTGCCAACTTAACCTGTGAAAACACTAGTGCTGACGCCTTAAATAACAGTTCTAAATCTCTAACAAACTGTATTTACAGAATGTACAAAGCTGCACAACATCAAATACTCACAGAAATGATGACGACGTTTAACACTGAAAATTAGTACCATTTAAAATAGAGTCCAAAGAATACTGACAATGAAACCAGTTTTAACCAGTCAATAAAATAAAAACAGTGAAACATCAAGCTCATTTTGGGACAGTACCAGAGTGATGAGGAAACAAACCCGTCACAATAACACGTCTGGAAGCTCCACGTGTCGCTACAGAAGAATACTGCCATAAACGATAATACTCAAACTGAAATAAACCAGGATCATCCCAGTGAACCATCTTAAATCGACTGTTTCATTTAAAGACATGAGCTGGAGCAAATAAACAACATAAAAGAGACATTTTCACTTCTCCACAGCTCAAATCTGATCATATCACAACAAAAACACTCCACATCGCTCCACTTTTGCAAAGAAAAAGCATGATAAATATTCAGACTCGTTGATAAAATAGATGAATTAGATTTGTTCTGTTGTTCTCTGTGTTTTAGAAGTTTGTGTGGGATTATGTCCAGTCTAATTATGGTCCATTTTTCATTTATCTCGAGCTTTTGTCTGAATCTGTGGCACCGTAACTGCACCAACCTTCAACCAACCAGTGTTCTCCAGCAGATGGCGCTCTCCACACTGAGGTCTGTGTTTTCAGGAGCTCCTCAGACATTTCCAGAGCGTCGGGTTAAAGGGCTGGACCAGGTCAAACACAGAGAACAACAGAACAAGTGTGAGTAATATGTCTGATCTACTGCCTTTGTAATAAATGTTTTAAACTGTACAGAGACTTTACGGATCTATTATTCCATCTTATATCCAGACGACAGTGACATCGTGACAAACGACGCTGCAGTGACCAGAGAACATCAGCTCCATCAACATAAACCTCATTATGGCTTTGTGGAAAAAAAAGTGCTTGAATCAAAAGGAAACGATCAGGAACTTGATGAAAACTAAACAGTCTTATCAGCACCGTCCAATCAGGACAATCAGGAAGAGGCGTCCCCGCTGTCCCCTGCTGTCTCCCGCCCCGTCCCCATCCCCCCGCTGTCCCCCGCTGTCCCCCCGCTGTCCCACCCCCGCTGTGCCCCCGCCCCGTCCCCCACTCTGTCCCCGCCCCCGTCCCCCGCTCCGTCCCGCTGCTCTGCTCCGTCCACATCCTCTTCCTTGGTTCTTCTCGAGTCCCATTAAAAATAACTCCAGGTTTACACGACGGTCAAAGGTTTGGACATAACATCTCAATGTTTTTTTTTCTTTATTTTTATATTTCATAAACAAACAGAAGACGTCAAATATATGAAGCAAGATGTAAAATTATGTAGTAAAGAGAAAAAATTAAATGGCTCTAGTAAATATTTTTCATGGCTACTTTGTTTGGACGCCCATTTCTGCCACGGAAAAAAAAAAAGATTATAACTCCTAATTATGAGTTTTAAATCTCATAATTATAAGTTTTAAACTGATAATTACCAGTTTTAAACTCATAATTACGAGTTTTAAACTCATAATTGGGAGTTATAATCTCTTAATTATGAGTTTAAAACTCAAAATCTCGACTTCCTGCTTTTTTTTTTTCCATGCCTGAAACAGACTTCCATAACTCTGAGGTTTTGGATATAATTAAAAAAAAAAAAAAAAAGTTCAGAGTCATTTTATTTTTTTCTGTACTACATAATCTCACACATCCTGCTTCATTTATTTGATGTTTTCTGTTTTTTTATAAAACATAAAAAGTTTAAAAATAAAGGAAAAAAGAATCATTGAGTTTTGCCCAGTCGTGTAAAGAGGTGAGGTCAGGGGCCTCACGTACAGGTGACCTCGGGGGCCTCACGTACAGGGGACCTCGGGGGCCTCACATACAGGTGACCTCGGGGGCCTCACGTACAGGTGACCTCGGGGGCCTCACGTACAGGTGACCTCGGGGGCCTCACGTACAGGGGGCCTCACATACAGGTGACCTCGGGGGCCTCACGTACAGGTGACCTCGGGGGCCTCACATACAGGTGACCTCGGGGGGGCCTCACATACAGGTGACCTCGGGGGCCTCTCGTACAGGTGACCTCGGGGTCCTCACGTACAGGGGGCCTCGGGGGCCTCACGTACACGAAAGCCTCGCCTCGGGCCCCCGACGTACAGGGGACAGCCTCGGATGGGGCCTCACGTACGTAGGGGGCCTCGTGTGGAGGTGACGCTGCTCACGGAGCGACTCACGGAGCGACTCACGGGGCGGCCGGACACTTCAGTGTGAACAGACTGAAACACAAAAGTTTATGATCAGTTTAAAATGAGCGAAGGGCCTGTGGATTTAAAACATTCAGACAGGAGCAGGTTGGTTATAAATGATTATCTCATTATTAAAGTTCACAAGTGCCTCCAGTTTGTCCAGTTTTGTCCAATCAGGAGCCAGGTTTATCAGGGGGCGGGTCCTTAGCAACACTGTCAATCAAACCTGTTGCTAACGCTAACAGGAGCGATTCTGGGGACAGAAGGACCTGATGTGTCTGTTATTAATGTTCATATGTGTTGATTTACAGGACACAGACGTGAAATAATAAACCCCAGGATCATGTAAGGGTTAATACGAACATTTAAGACCAACATGAGTCTGCAGCAGCAGGGACAGAGAGAGAGACACAGTTTTAACACAGAAAGTGAATTGGAGCCAGAGTCTTCCCGTTTGTAGCGCGGCGTTAGCAGGTTAGCTCTGTGGCTCGTACCTTGTTCCTCTCCGGCGCTGCGGTCGGACCTCGCACTGGTCGCTGTAGAAACACGACCTGCTTCGTGGCCAAGTTCCCGTCACTTTAGTTTAAAAAAAGACAGAATCAGTGAAAATCACAGATGGAAAAATGTGGAGTTTTTCTGCATTAAAAACAAATAAAAACATGATTCATCGATAAAATGGTTGAAAATCGATGGTGGGACTTTTTATATAATGGTGAGAGTCGTCAGTCCTGCTCATTCTGATGATGTAATAACTCCTGATGTTCTCTTCTACAAAGTGTTTTGCTCAATGACACAACAGCAGCGTTCATGTGGGAGCTGGAATCGCACCACCAACCTGGATCTGATCTGACCAATGATGCATCTCCTCTCCCTCTGTTCTCTTCCTCTCTCTAACCTTTTTCTCTTTTCCTCCTCTCCCTCGCACTCACCCTCCTCTTTCTCTCCACCATCTCTCCTTTTTCTCTCTCCTCCTCCTCTCCTCTTCCTCTCCTCTTCAGCGTTCATTTCTATCGTCTTCCTCTCTTCTTTCTCTCTCCCTCTCCTAGTTCTCTCTCCAATTTCTATTCTCTTCTCTTTTTTCTCTACTCCTCCTCCTCTCTCCTCTTTCTCTCCCTCTTCCTCTCTTCTTTCTTTCTCTCTCCTCTTTATCTCTCTTCCTCTCCTCCTCTTCTTATCTCTCTCCTCCTCCTCTCTTTCTCTCTCTTCCTCCTCCTCTCTTTATCTCTCTTCCTCTCCTCCTCCTCCTCTTTATCTCTCTTCCTCTTCCCTCTCTTCCTCTCTTTCTCTCTCTCCTCCTCCTCCTCTTTCTCTCCTCTCCTCCTCCCCCCCCCTCCTCCTCCTCTCCTCCTCTTCTCTCTCTCCTCTCTCCTCTTTCTCTCTCCTCCTCCTCTCCCCTCCCCTCCTCCTCCTCTCCCTCCTCCTCTTTATCTCTCCTCCTCCTCCTCCTCCTCTCCCCTCCTCCTCCTCTCTCTCCTCCTCCTCTCTCCCTCCTCCTCTTTATCTCTCCTCCTCCTCTTTATCTCTCCTCCCTCCTCTTTATCTCTCCTCCTCCTCTTTATCTCTCCTCCTCTTTATCTCTCCTCCTCCTCCTCCTCTCTCTCTCCTCCTCCTCCTCCTCCTCTCTTTATCTCTCTCCTCCTCCTCTCTTTATCTCTCCTCCTCCTCCTCCTCTCTTTATCTCTCCTCCTCCTCCTCTCTTTATCTCTCCTCGTCCTCTCCTCCTCTTTATCTCTCCTCGTCCTCTCCTCCTCTTTATCTCTCCTCCTTCTCTCTCCTCCTCCTCCTTCTCTCTCCTCCTCCTCCTCTTTATCTCTCCTCTCCTCCTCCTCCTCTTTATCTCTCCTCCTCCTCTTTATCTCTCCTCCTCCTCTCTGGATTCAAACCTCAGACCTCCACCTCTGAGAGTGCGAGCTCCGCCCTCTGAGTCGTACCTGTCGTGTCTGATGATGGGCGTGGGCAGGACGCAGGTGAGCAGCCACCCGAACTCCGCCAGCGTGTGGAGGAGCGGCCCGTAGTCCGTCTTCACGTTTGAGCCCTGTCCAAAAAAAGTCACAGAAAAGACAGAAATATTAAAAACGTTTCCATCACCTAAACGTTTAAACGCTGCGTCACACTGACCTCGATGACCGTCCACTGCTCCACCACTATCGTGTCGTTGGCAGGGGGCGCTGTGCTCCGCTCCTCGTACACAAACAGACCCTCCAGGGACCGCGGGACGGGCTCTCCTGTAACAGAGTCGGACTCCTCAGGGTGGAGTAAACAGGTGGAGCAGACGGAGGCGCTGCTGTGATTTTGTGTTTATTATTTCAGATTCCAGACGTTCAGATGTTTACAGATTCGGGTCCGGACTCTTCCTCCGGGGAACAGGAAGTGAAGCTCCCGGGTCAGAGCGACAAATCCAAATATAGATGTGAGGTGAGAGCTGCACCAGGGGCAGTGTTGGGTTTGAAAATAGATAGAGATGGTTTTCTGTGGGTTTTTTCTGTCCCGCTACATCAGCTTTTACCTCGTCTTATTGTTAGATTTGTCTGTTTTTAAAGCTCCCATGATGCACTGCTCTGATCTGTTCTGACGTCGTTTCCTCGTCACAAACAGACCTGGAGTTGTGTTTTTTTTTTTCACATTTTCACGTTTAACAAACAAACCCTCCAGATTTAGCCCGAGTTCTTCTCTCAAACTGAAAAAAACACTCTGTTCCACCTTGTGATGTCATCATGTGGTAATACAGGAAGTGCTTCACCGTGTTTTTAAACTCCACACGCCTTCATTTATACAATCATTTGGATCATTTCAGCCAATCTGGAATTGTCAGTCTCGACTGAACTAAAGGTAAAAGGAGCTGTTAACTGAAAACTACCACTTCATGACATCACAAGGTGGAACAGAGCGTTTTGAGCTTAAGCTTTGAGCCTTAAAACATCCAAAGTTCACATATTTATTATATTTTTTCTCCATCCGTTTAGAGGAGGTGGTGTGGGCTGAGACTGAGGTGGTGTGGGCGGAGTCTAAGGTGGTGTGGGCGGAGTCTGAGGTGGTGTGGGCGGAGTCTGAGGCGGTGTGGGCGGAGTCTGAGGCGATGTGGGCGGAGTCTCAGGTCAAACTCACCTTTAGGCGTGTCCCAGTAGACGAAAGAATCCACCAGTGACCAGCCTTTGCGGTAGTACGCTGCCGTCAGCTCCAGCCAATCAGCTTCCAGAGCACTGACCACCTGACCCTTTCTGGAGACGCGCATGGACAGAGCTCCCTGATGATACTGACAGCCCAGAGAGTCCAGCGGAGCGCACCCTGGAGCCCAGGAGTGGAAGAACACCAGCAACCGCAGGTCTTCAAGACAACCAGAACAAAGAATTATGGGAAATCTATGAGCTGGGGTTTTATTAACGGATACTGATGCAGCTGATGTCATCAACTTTCCCTGGCTGTGTGATGCTAACTGGAAGAACTGCTCTGTCTGAGGCTTTATTAGAGTTTTATTTGAACACAATCTGACCAGAAAGAGCTGATTTATCTGAAACTCCAACAGGTGAGCTGATTTGTGCTGGTCCCACTCAAACTACAGTCACAAGCTAGCATTAGCGTTAGCATTAGCATTAGCATTAGCCAACAGTTTAGTCACTCATCTTTTTGCGTGAAATCTAAACAGGACCATGAGCTCGGACTGATCACAGGCTCCTGCTCTTTAAATCACTTTTGGATTTTTTCTTGAGTGGCAGCGCTTGTTAATGTGTCTATTGTGTCACCATGGTAACTGCTGAACATTCCACCAGAGATGTACATGTAGCACCCCCCCAGCATGGCGTCCCCTCACAGTAGTAAAAGTGAGTACTCTATCGGTAGTAAAAGCGGCCGTACCTGGGCTGTAGGTGTGCTCGTCCGGCTCTCTGTCTGCAGGGGGCGTGTGAGGCGGGGTGTGAGGGGGGGAGCGGCAGCCTCGTTTTGGGCTGTGGACCCGACCGTTACTGACCCCGCCCACCTGCTGCAGGACGGAGCCGACGAAGCGAACGCCCCCACGAGCGCTGCTGTTCACCTGCAGACGGACAAATCTGTGTGAGCTCCTGATGAGGCACAGTGAGACCTACAGCATTTAGAAAAGACTCGAACCAGATTTTTTGGGGTCAGTTTATTTATACTTTTATGATACTTTTTCTTTGCATTAGAGGGAAAATGTTCTTTTCTCTCTGTGACATGATCAGATTTGAGCTGTAAATTATGACTTCCTCTGATGACTCTGTCTATGTCTCTCGTCCCTCTCCCCTCGTCCTCTCTCCCCTCTCCTCTCTCTACTCTCTCTTCCTCTCTCTCTCTCCTCTCTCCCTCCCTCTCCCCTCGTCCTCTCTCCCCTCGTCCTCTCTCCCTCTCTCCCCTTGTCTCTCTCTCGTCCCTCTCTCCTCTCTCTCTCCCCTCCCTCTCTCCCCTCGTCCTCTCTCCCCTCCGTCCTCTCTCCCCTCCGTCCTCTCTCCCCTCCGTCCTCTCTCCCCTCGTCCTCTCCCCCTCGTCCTCTCTCCTCGTCCTCTCTCCTCCTCTCTCCTCGTCCTCTCTCTCCTCTCTCCCCTCGTCCTCTCTCTCTCTCCCCTCTCCTCTCTCCTCTCTCCCTCTCCTCGTCCCTCTCGTCCTCTCTCTCCCCTCGTCTCCTCGTCCTCCCCCCTCCCCCTCTCCTCCCCTCCCCTCTCTCTCCCCTCGTCCTCCCCCCCCGTCCTCTCCCCTCGTCCTCTCCCCTCGTCCCTCCTCCCCTCGTCCTCCTCCCCCTCGTCCTCCTCCCCTCGTCCTCCTCCTCCCCTCGTCCTCCCCCCTCGTCCTCCCCTCCTCTCCCCTCGTCCTCTCTCCCCTCGTCCTCTCTCCCCCTCCCCTCCCCTCGTCCTCTCCCCTCTCCCCGTCCCTCTCCCCTCGTCCTCCTCCCCTCGTCCTCTCTCCCCTCCCCTCCTCCCCCCTCGTCCTCTCTCCCCCTCGTCCTCCCGTCCTCTCCCCCCCGTCTCTCCCCTCGTCCTCTCGTCCTCTCTCCGTCCTCGTCCTCCTCCCCTCGTCCTCCCCTCGTCCTCTCTCCCCTCGTCCTCTCCCCTCGTCCTCTCCCCTCGTCCTCTCCCCTCGTCCTCTCTCCCCTCGTCCTCTCGTCCCTCCCCTCGTCCTCTCTCGTCCTCTCTAACTTAAATCATCTGTGGTCTTTTTTCTTGGACGATTCAAACCTAACATAAATGTTTTTTTTCCGTTCTCGTTGCAGTGAGCACTGACCCGGTCGATGAGCGCTCGGACCGTGTCTCCGGTCAGCGAGTCTCCAGGTAAAGGCCACTCCTCCACCCTCAGGACGGGGACGCTGTGGCACATGGCAGCCGTCTGTTTACTGCAAAAAACAAACATCCTCCTGTTTAAACTCAGGGAAACTCAGACGAGAGACATTTTTATACAGCGCGTTTCCACATACTGCTCCACAGCGCCCCCTACACCTGCTCCAGCCTCGATGAGCTTCATGTGGAGCTGAAGCTGTGACGTCTCACTCACTTCTTTACACAGTCTGTGGGATAAACACTATTCTTCGAGCTGCAGCTGTTTATAGTTCAGTTGTTATTGTCGTTTAACACCAGACACAGGTCCATGAATCATTAATGAACCCAGCGGGACATGACCACAACAAACTGAGCCACTGCACATGACACATAAACAGTGATTAGTCTGATCTGTGGAGACGACAGCCTCTAAACACACTGCTATTATTACAACAGTCAAAGCAAAATGTAATCCTGACCCAACATGAGCCACAAAGAGACAAACAGAACAGTCTTCTTCAGGTTCATCTCATCTTCTGTTTTGTATTTTAATAGATTCTTTTTCCAGATTTCACCCCTGACAGTTTGTTCTGCTCTCTAGCGCCTCACAGTGGTCACGTGATGTTGCTGTGGCGTGTCCGGTCAGCTGGTTTAAACAGAGCCGTCTTGGAGGCAGGACGACAGCGCCATCTGCAGTCCGACCTCTTCAGGACAGTATCTCAGGTGTGTGAGAGTAAAACAGCCCCTCGTCCCGGTTTAAAGGCCCGTGGGCACGTTTCTGTATTTCCTGCCTCCACCAATAGAAAGACAGCGCCAAAACCTGTTTAAATCAGCTGATTGGACACGCCACAGCAACATCACATGACCACTGTGAGGCGCTAGTGAGCAGAGAAAACTGTCAGGGATGAAGCAAACTGAAGCTTGGTCTGGAAAATAATCACAAAAACTGACTCTTGTAGCTTTAATCTATGTTAGAACATTGTTAGCGCATTAAAATCAGACCTGGAGTTGTGTTTTGTTTCATTCACATGTTTGAGTAGCACTTTATTATTAGTTTGTTACATCGCCAAAGCTCAAAATGCGACGTTCCACCTTGTGATGTCATCAAGTGGTAGTTTTCAAGTGAACAGCTCCTTTTATTTTTACCTTAGTTCAGTCGAGATAAGTGGCAACTCCAGGACTAAAATGATCCAAATGATTCTAGAAATGAAGGTGAGTGGAGTTTAAAAACACAGTGGAGCACTTCCTGTATCACCACATGATGACATCACAAGGTGGAACAGAGTGTTTTCAGTTTGAGAGAAGTGTGTGTTTGTGTGTTAAACAAAAAAACACGACTCCAGGTCTGTTTGTGACGAGGAAACGTTAGGACAGATCAGAGAACAGAGGAGTACGGCTCTTTAATCTTCCCTGAATCAGGATTTTAAAAATAAATTAAACGATTATGCCGCAGAGACGTGCCACAGTTGAACCTGATTGGCTGAGGGAAATCGCTTGTTGCCGGGTGTCCTCGTCCAATAGGAAGCCTCCGTGTTTCCTCCCGTCGCACCTCTCTGACCTCCATGTTTCTCATTAAATATGCAGCTCTCCGTCTGTATCATTTATTCATTTACGAGACGGTATCATAGTAAATGAGCCGGCTCTGTGGGAGGGCGAGCGCGGAGGCGGCAGAGTCACGAAGCTTCAGTTTAACCTGGAATATCTGAAAAACTGGATCTAAAAGTTTGACTCTATTTTCTGATCTGTTCTAATGTTTCCTCGTCACAAACAGACCTGGAGTTGTGTTTTTTTGTTTCATTCACACAAACAAACACTGCAGATTTAGGCTGAGTTTTTCTCTCAAACTGAAAACACTCTGTTCCTCCTTGTGATGTCATCGTGTGGTAATACAGGAAGTGCTCCGCTGTGTTTTTAAACTCCACACAGCTTCATTTCTAGAATCATTTCAGCGAATCTGGAGTTGCCACTTATCTCGACTGAACTAAAGGTAAAAGGAGGAGTTAACTTGAAAACTACCACCTCATGACATCACAAGGTGGAACACAGACTGGCCCCTGTGGTGACGTCACTCTCTCCGTCTCTTCTGCACATATTTGGTGTGACGTAGGACCTTGTACCTCAGTCGTGGACGGGCCAGAACAGCCCGGTACAGGAGGCTGAAGGGCAGAGAGCGGGTCCGGCCCACGGACAGGATGATGGGGTGCAGCGCCGTCAGGACGTAGCCCTGGGTGTAGTACGGCTGCAGCGCCTGGGGCAGCTCCGACAGGGACGACACGTACTGCACCGTGGGACGACTACCTGCGACACACGGGACAATGTCTGCGGTAAGTACGAGGTGGAGTTTTACACAAAGAAACTGTCTGAGAAGAGTCGGATTTGGATAATAACAGGAAGTGGCACTTTTCAGATTTAGATTTAGGCTTTAGCTGATAAAACAGGAACAGAAAAAGTGAAAAAGTTGTAAAAAACAAAAGGAAAGAGTAAAAGAAACAGTCAGTGTGAATGAGGCTGGTCATCAGGACGAACAAGTACTTCAATTAGTTACTGAAGTAAAAGTACATGTAGAGAAATGACCCGTTTAAAAATGTACTTAAAGAGTAAAATGTCAAAGTATTTCTCACAGATTTTGAGTCGTATAAAGCTTCAAATGTGGTGATTTTCATAAAGATTTGAGCTGAATTTTGTTGAACAGAAACAAATGACTATCTTTTGGGGTTTTTTAACTGCTTTTATCTGTGTATTTTTGTACTTTACTACTTTTACTTCATGCTGCTGGTGATGAAGCTCATAAAGAAACATTAAAATCACACAAATCAAAACATAATGACAAAAAATCATCATAAAATTACCATAAAAGCAGAAGAGGCAGAATAAAAACCTTTGAGTCGTATTTTTACTCATCATAATCTGTGTTTTCCCTCGGCCCGGGCCCCAAACTCATCAGCCCTGCCTCACAAGAACGTGACACAGTGACAGACTCGGGTCACACGATTTAAGTGAAAAGCAGCGTTCAGGCGTCAGAGCGTTTCTTTATCGAGTCACATCTGTGGGATTAGAGATTCTGACGGTTTAACGACCTGTTTATGTAACGATGCTCATTCACTGAAACTAAAACTAGAACCATCACCAACAGGGGGCAGTGTTTAGTGGTGTCTCAATGTCCAGTGAGTGAGAAGATAATGCACTCAAAATTTCCCATAATGCATCTTGAAAAGCAGTGTGCATCAGTAGAGCGGTCAGTATATCCCACAATGCACTGGGAGAGTGGGACAGACAGGACTAAACCGGGTCTAAACCAGAGACTAAACCGGGTCTAAACCGGGACTAAACCAGAGATTAAATCGGGACTAAACAGAGACTAAACCAGAGACTAAACCGGGACTAAACCAGAGATTAAATTGGGACTAAACCGGGACTAAACCAGGACTAAACCGGGACTAAACCAAACCAGACTAAACCAGAGACTAAACCAGGGACTAAACCAGAGACTAAACCAGAGACTAAACCAGAGACTAAACCGGGACTAAACCAGAGACTAAACCAGAGACTAAACCAGAGACTAAACCGGGACTAAACCAGAGACTAAACCAGAGACTAAACCAGGACTAAACCAGGAAAAAAACAGGAAAAAAACAGAGACTAAACCAGGACTAAACCGGGACTAAACCGGGACTAAACCGGGACTAAACCAGGACTAAACCAGAGACTAAACCAGAGACTAAACAGAGACTGAACCAGGGACTAAACCAGGACTAAACCAGGACTAAACCAGGACTAAACCAGGACAGAGACACGTCTTCTCTTAACTGAAGCAGAAGCTCTGGTTCATCTTAAACCGTTGCAGTGTAAAGGTTTTAGCTTTAGCCACTTTAGCTCGAGCTGTGAACAGAGACTTTCCACGTCTCAGATTAAAACATGAATCCTCCAGTTTGACATGAACCTGTCACATTATTATTTATCCATAAAGACTCGAGGACGATACTGAAATTTAGTTTTGCGATTCTCATGACAAAAATAAGTACAATTTAAAATATTATGGATATGAATCATTATAACTTTAATCTTATGAATAACTTCCTTGTTTTAGAACTGTTAGTTTTGTATCAGAAATTGGTTTTGAAAAGTGTCACTGATCTAGAGAACTTCTGGATGAGCAGGGCCGTCAGCTGAAATGTCGAGGGGGCCCGGGGCAAGAAGTCTCACATGGGCCCCCCCTCTAAAACAAATTAATAAGAACAGACTCCAATTCTGGGCCCCTAAACCTGGGACAAAAAACCTCTTTGAAGGAGTCGCTCCCTGTGGATAAGTGTTTTTTTGCACATCTGGACATTCTCCAGATTACGATTATGTGATGTCTCACGAACCGATTGTGTGTCGACCCTTTTTATTCACAAATGTAACAAACTCAAAGTATTTCTGCGACACAAAGACTGTAATCCCTGACGCCATAAAGACTTAGCAACCAGTCCAATCTGAGAGCAGTATTAGCATGCTGTCAATCAAACCCGTTTTCTAACGCTTTTTAGATGTTTGAACTAGTTTTTCTGAATCTCTGAGTCTCTACAGAGTCTGATACAGAGGGCAGGGCTGTGGGGTCACGGGTTCGGACACAGCTTAAAGGGTTAAAAGAGAAAATTATAAAAAAAAAAAAAAGAAAAACTGAAAAAGCAAAAAAAACTGGACAGATAGTTGTGAACCACATGGTTAACATAGAAAAACATTAACTATAAGGCTGAGTCGAAACATTTTTTGCGTGTCAAGTTTTTCATTCATTGACATAACTGTGGTTCTAGTTTCCTGGTTTCGAGGGACAGTGCTAGCACGTTAGCTACGTCCATTTATATATAACATGGTAGTATGTTTCTTAAAAAGAGAAGGTAGAAAAATGTTTTAGCTTTGTTTTCTTTTTGGTGTAAAGTGTGTCTTATAGGTGTATTTTAGACTCCAGTAGTTTTTAGTGATCCCTGGAGGAGGCTGTGGTCTGTGTCTCACGAGTCAGAAATGTAACAAACTCAAAGTATTTCTGCGACACAAAGACCGTAAAGAAGTGACGCCATCCGCATAGCAACCAAAGAGCCTCTCTCCTCGTTTGTCATCGACCTTAGCAACGCTGTCAGGCTCAAACCTGTTTCTAACGCTACAGGGAGTGACTTCAGGGAAAAAGTCCTCCTTTATTAGGTTCATATGTTACTTTACAGACACAGACGTGACTTTGAAACAAAAACCCCTACTCATGTAGACTACTAACTACGAACACTACTACTACAACTACTAGTACTACTACACTACTACTACTACTACTACTACTACTACTACTACAGACCACTACTACTACTACTAAGTGAACTGAAGCCTGACTCGATGGAGCAGGAAGTTCGGCATGAAGTACCTTTTGACGCAGTGGCTACTGCTGCGTTAGCTACTACCATTGCTACTAAACAAATACTTTTCTTAAAAAGAGAATTAGATAAATGTTGTACTTTGTTTTCTGTCACGTGTGTCTTATATCTGTCCCGTAGTGTCCAGTAGGTTCATAGTGGACCATAGACTGCTGCTTCATAGTCCTGGTTTAGTCCTGGTTTAGTCCACGTTTATTCCACGTTTAGTCCTATAAAACAAAAAAAACTGCTGCTCTCTACTTACTCGTTTGTCTTCGACCTAAAAGTGTCTCAGGCTCAAAGTCCCACTGCTCCACTTTCTCTACTACTACGAAAAAACTACTACTACTACTACTACTAAACTACTACTTACAACACCACCCAGAAGTACCTTTAGACACACAGACTACTACTACTACTACTACTACTACTACTACTACTACTACTACTACTACTACTACTACTACTACTACTACTACTACTACTACTACTACTACTACTACTACTACTACTACTACTACTACTACTACTACTACTACTACTACTACTACTACTACTACTACTCCTGCTCGTCCTTCACTCCCGTTTGTCTTTAGACTCAGTGTGTGTTTGTGTTTGACTCTGTGGAGACAGGAAGTAGGACGCCGCTCACTGGAGTTTCCACAAACTCTCGGCTCAGAGATGTTTAAACTCTGAATCGTTCACACTGTGTGACACGGGGGTAAAAGGGGGCGGGGCTAGGGGGCGACGATGAGGTAACGTGTGAATGAGACACAGAATGAAAGAATGCATTCCATCACCAGCTCCACCCCCTCCCTCTCTCACAAACACGCCGTCGCAGAGGTCAGAGGTCACAGCGAACACGACCCAACGATTCAGAAGAGACGTCTGGACGGATCAGTGACGAGGCTAAAAACACCAAACGAGGAAAGTGTGGAGTCAAAACACGACAAGCGGCTTCAGTTTATGGCCTATTACTGTGGGGACGGAGCCTCACACTGCAGGGGGGGTTTACATGGGAGGCTATGGTCCTGTTTTCAACTCACATTTAAAACTAAAGTCAACACAAAACAAATATAACACGATAAAACACCTGTATATCCTACAGAGTGTTAAATACCAGGGAGAAGAGGTGAGTAGTTTTCAATCTCGTCTGACAATGGGAGGATCTGACAGGCAGGGGGCGCTGTTCCAGAGTCCGGATGCACACACATTGTTTTATTTTCAAATCCTCAAAGTAAAAATATAGTAATGTAAAAAAAAAAAAAAAAGTTTAAAAATACTAAATATAATTCCATATATGTTACTTCATATATTTGATCTCTTCTGTGTTTATAAAATGTAGAAAGTAGTAAAAATAAAGAAAAAAACTTTGAATAAGAGACACTGTCGAATATTTAAATGAATCCTGAACAAGTTTAAGTTTAAAATTCAACCTAAACCTTCACAGTTATAAAAAAGAAAAAAAAAACTCAAAATAACAAAAAAATACATAAATGAACTCAAGATAACAAAAAGATTAAAATAAACTCAAAATAAAAAAAAAAAAAAAAAAAAAAAAAAAAAAAAAAAAAAAAAAAAAAAAAACTAAAAACAGGAAAAAACTCAAAATAACTAAATAAATAAAAGAATATAAAAAAAGAATTCAGAATTAAAAAAAAAACAAAACCCTCAAAATAACTAAAAAAAAAACAAACAAAAAAAAAGCCCCTCAAAATAACTAAATACGAACATTTAAGACCAAAACGACGAGTCTGAGCAGCAGTTACAGAGAGAGGGGACAGTTTTTCAACGTAAAGTGAACTGGAGCCAGAAGTGCACCATGCTCACTTCCTGTTTGGAGCGCGGCGGCGGCGGCAGATTAGCCTTGTCCATTTATATAAACAGTGTGTGATTGTTCCTGATTCAGAAGTATTGATCCAAGTTTTTCTTTGCTATAAGACGTTTTTAGTATTTGACTAAACAGCATAAACCTGCAGCTCGACACATTTTCAGGACTGTGTGTCGGGCTTTTGTTCAGTCTCACATGTTCTGGAGCCTTCACACCCCCAGCTCCTCCTCCTCCTCCTCCTTCATTCTGCTGCCACTCGTCCCATGAAGGGGCCTCTGTGAGAGAAGGGGGCGGAGGGCGGAGGCAGAGTGCTGATAGGTGGGACTCGGTGGTGCTGAGACGGGGCAGGAATCGCCAACGAAAGAGGCACAAGGAGCGTTTTAAAAGAGCCGTGTTCCTCTAACGTCGTTTCCTCGTCACACACAGACCTGGAGCTGTGGTTTGTTTCATTCTCACATGTTTAACACACAAAACAGTTCTTTTCTCAAACTCAAAACACTCTGTTCCACCTTGTGATGTCATCATGTGGTGATACAGGAAGTGCTCCACTGTGTTTTTAAACTCCACCTTCACTAGAATCATTTGGCAATTCCACAGATGAAATAATGATCCAATCTCCCCTCTCTCTCTCTCTCCGCCCTACTCTCACTCCTTTCTCTGCCATCTCTCCCCTTCCCTCTCTTTCCCTCTCTCCTATCCCTCTCTTCTCTCTTATTATCTCCTCTCTCCCCTCCTCTTTCTCTCTCTTATTATCTCCTCTCTCCTCCTTCGTTCTCTCTCTCCTTCTCTCTCCCCCCTCCTCTCACTCCTTTCTCTGCCATCTCTCCCCCTCTCTCCTCTCTTATTATCTCCTCTCTCCCCTCCTCTTTCTCTTTCTCTCTCTTATTATCTCCTCTCTCCTCCCTCGTTCTCTCCCTCATCATGTGGTGATACAGTGAGTGCTCCTCTGTGTTTTTAAACTCCACACACCTCATTTCTTCATTTGGATCATTTCAGCTCCTGGAGTGACTCATTTTGACTGAAGCTGTTCACTACCACGTCATGACATCACTAGGTGGAACGGAGCATTTTGAGCTTTGGAGATGTGTTTTGTTTCATTTATTATTAGTCTGTCACAACTCCAGGTCTGGTTTTGATGCGCTAACAATGTTCTAACATAGATCAAAACTGACTCTTGTAGCTTTATCTTTTTAATCGAGACGTTAGTTATTTTGAGTTTACATATTCATTTTATTTCATTTTATTTTCTTCATTTTTGAGTTATTTTGAGTTGATTTATTTTTGTAAAATTTTGAGTTTATTATTATTTTGATTTTTTTTTTTCATATTTTGAGTTTTTGTTGTTAGTTTTTTTTTTTTGTTATTTTGAGGTTTTTTGTGGTTATATTTTTATTTGTATTTTTTTTTTTTTTTTTTTTTTTTTTTTTTTAAATCTCTCTGTACCTGCTGCTGTCAGAGTCATTTTGGTCTTAAATGTTCGTATTAACCCTCTACATGATCCTGGGGTTTTTATTTCACGTCTGTGTCTGTAAATCAACATATGAACATTAATCACAGACAGATCTCGCTCCTGATTGGCTCTCTGGTTGCTATGATACTCACTCAGTCACTTCTTTACTTTTATTGTCATTTAAAGGGAATTTATGTTGTTTTTCGTCTGAACTGGAGATAAAAGTATTGTATCGAAACAGTATCTTTGCTATTTTTGTGTTTTAAATGGAAATGATTAAAAATTCTACTGAGAACTGTTTTTATTTGTCTTTAAAAGGACAAAACTAAAACGTCCTCTTCACGTTTAAACTCGAGTCTGTTTGTGGAGGAGTCACATGACCTCAGCCACACGGAGAAAAACAGTTTTATGGGACAGGAAGTGAAAGAGAGAACGTCACAAGTGTGAGTGTGACCTGGCAACGCCGAGCCGACACAAAACCAGCCAGGAATCGTTAAACAGCTCGATGACGTCGGGAAAAACGCACAAAAATGTTTGAGAAGGAGAAACGACAAGATTTAAGGATGAGATTAAGGACGAGGGATTTACTCTCGAAGTGTGAGCGGCTCAGATAGTGGGCAGTAATTAGTACAATATAAGTACAGACGCACAAAAACACACACAGATACACACAAACACACACAGATACACACACACACACACACAGATACACACAAACACACACAGATACACACAAACACACACAGATACACACAAACACACACAGATACACAACTCACAGATACTCAGACTCTGAAATGAATCAAATATAATCTAATATAATCCAGCAGAGGCCTGAGATTATCAGATTATGGAGCATTTCATTCATGACAAAACAAATCAGAACAAATCAGACAAATGAAAGATCAAGAAACCAGGACAAGTGTGTGTGTGTGTGTGTCTGTGTGTGTGTGTGTGTGTGTGTGTGTGTGTGTGTGTGTGTGTGTGTGTGTGTGTGTGTGTGTGTGTGTGTGTGTGTGTGTGTGTGTCAGTGTGTATGTGTGTGTGTGTGTGTCAGTGTGTATGTGTGTGTGTGTGTGTCAGTGTGTATGTGTGTGTGTCAGTGTGTATGTGTGTGTGTGTGTGTGTGTCAGTGTGTGTGTGTGTGTGTGTCAGTGTGTGTGTGTGTGTGTCAGTGTGTATGTGTGTGTATGTGTGTGTGTGTGTGTGTGTGTCAGTGTGTGTGTGTGTGTGTGTATGTGTGTGTGTGTGTGTCAGTGTGTATGTGTGTGTGTGTGTGTGTGTCAGTGTGTGTGTGTGTGTGTGCGTGTGCTAGTGTGTGTGTGTGTGTGTGTGTCATGTGTGTGTGTGTGTCAGTGTGTCTGCGTGTGTGTGTGTGTGTGTGTGTGTGTCAGTGTGTGTGTGTGTGTGTGTGTGTGTGTGTCAGTGTTCAGTGTGTGTGTGTCAGTGTGTGTGTGTGCTGTGTTAGTGTGTGTGTGTGTGTGTGTGTGTGTGTGTGTCAGTGTGTGTGTGTCTGTGTCAGTGTGTGTGTGTCTGTGTCAGTGTGTGTGTGTGTGTGTGTGTGTGTGTGTGTGTGTGTCTGTGTGTGTGTCTGTGTGTGTGTGAGTCTTTATATGAATATTAGATATTTTCACATTTAGACCAGACGTGTCCAAACTTTTCTCTTATTTCTCTGTTTAGTTTAAGTCGTTTTTTTGAACAGAAACCTGCACAAACTCGACACACGGCTGCTGTCGGACGACACGTCTGAGATTAAACACTGAGGAGTTTGGAGTCAATTTAAATCATCAAAATGGGCCCAAAATATCAGGCCAAGAAAATGGGCAGATGATCTAAACTATTTAATCTATAATCTGTCATTATCGGATCCACTTTTTAGTGACTGGAGCATCTTATTTAAACCATTTCAGCATCTGAATTTATATTATTTCTGTTTTAAATTCACATTTCCACTGCTTTCTGTCAGATTTATGCCACAGATTTTAACACTAGACTGAAATGAGATTAAATGTTCTACTTCCAGGATTATGTTTCATTAAAAGTCCTTAGATTCATATATATATAGAATACTGTGAGTACTGTAATACTGTGATACTGTGAGTACAATGCTTCTGTAGAGCTGCTGTAACATGAACCTTAAGCAATTCAACGATCAATAAAACCTCCAGAGTCTCTTACGCACACACACACACACACACACACACACACACACACACACACACACACACACACACACACACACACACACACACACACACACACACACACACACACACACACACACACACACACACACACACACACACACATATATATACATATACACACTCTGTGTACAAGTACAAGCTCTGAGCACAGCCCCAGGACCAGAGTCCAGACAGAGACGAGTGAAACCAGGACACACGAGGAAGAAGAGACACGCACATGAGGAAGCACACAAGGAAGCAAGGAAGGAAGGACGAGAATGACCTCTGAGCTCGGCTCCAGGACCAGAGAGAAGAGAAGAGAGGCACATGAGGAAGAGGAGAGGCACATGAGGAAGAAGAGAGACACATGAGGAAGAGGAGAGGCACATGAGGAAGAGGAGAGGACACATGAGGAAGAGGAGAGAACACATGAGGAAGAGGAGAGGCACATGAGGAAGAGGAGAGGCACATGAGAAAGAGGAGAGACACATGAGGAGAGGAGAGGCACATGAGGAAGAGGAGAGGCACATGAGGAAGAGAGAGACATGAGGAAAGAGAGGAGAGGCACATGAGGAAGAGGAGAGACACATGAGGAAGAGGAGAGACACATGAGGAAGAGGAGAGGCACATGAGGAAGAGGAGAGGCACATGAGGAAGAGGAGAGACACATGAGGAAGAGAGAGACACATGGAGAAGAGGAGAGACACATGAGGAAGAGGAGAGACACATGAGGAAGAGGAGAGACACATGAGGAAGAGGAGAGACACATGAGGAAGAGGAGAGACACATGAGGAAGAGGAGAGACACATGAGGAAGAGGAGAGACACATGAGGAAGAGAGAGGCACATGAGGAAGAGGAGAGGCCATGAGGAAGAGGAGAGGCACATGAGGAAGAGGAGAGGCACATGAGGAAGAGGAGAGGCACATGAGGAAGAGGAGAGGACCATGAGGAAGAGGAGAGACACATGAGGAAGAGGAGAGACACATGAGGAAGAGGAGAGACACATGAGGAAGAGGAGAGACACATGAGGAAGAGGAGAGACACATGAGGAAGAGGAGAGGCACATGAGGAAGAGGAGAGGCACATGAGGAAGAGGAGAGACACATGAGGAAGAGGAGAGACCATGAGGAAGAGAGGAGAGGCACATGAGGAAGAGGAGAGGCACATGAGGAAGAGGAGAGACACATGAGGAAGAGGAGAGGCACATGAGGAAGAGGAGAGGCACATGAGGAAGAAGAGAGACACATGAGGAAGAGGAGAGGCACATGAGGAAGAGGAGAGGCACATGAGGAAGAGGAGAGACACATGAGGAAGAGGAGAGGCACATGAGGAAGAGGAGAGGCACATGAGGAAGAAGAGAGACACATGAGGAAGAGGAGAGAGCACATGAGGAAGAGGAGAGGGCACATGAGGAAGAGGAGAGACACATGAGGAAGAAGAGAGACACATGAGGAAGAGGAGAGGCACATGAGGAAGAGGAGAGACACATGAGGAAGAGGAGAGACACATGAGGAAGAGGAGAGGCACATGAGGAAGAGGAGAGAGGCACATGAGGAAGAGGAGAGACACATGAGGAAGAGGAGAGGCACATGAGGAAGAGGAGAGGCACATGAGGAAGAAGAGAGACACATGAGGAAGAGGAGAGGCACATGAGGAAGAGGAGAGACACATGAGGAGAGAGATGACACATGAGGAAGAGGAGAGGCACATGAGGAAGGAGGGCAGAGGAGGAAGATGAGGAAGAGGAAGAGGAGAGACACATGAGGAAGAGGAGAGACACATGAGGAAGAGGAGAGACACATGAGGAAGAGGAGAGACACATGAGGAAGAGGAGAGACACATGAGGAAGAGGAGAGGACACATGAGGAAGAGGAGAGGCACATGAGGAAGAGAGAGACACATGAGGAAGAGGAGAGACACATGAGGAAGAGGAGAGGCACATGAGGAAGAGGAGAGGCACATGAGGAAGAGGAGAGGCACATGAGGAAGAGGAGAGGCACATGAGGAAGAGGAGAGGCACATGAGGAAGAGGAGAGACACATGAGGAAGAGGAGAGACACATGAGGAAGAGGAGAGACACATGAGGAAGAGGAGAGACACATGAGGAAGAGGAGAGACACATGAGGAAGAGGAGAGGCACATGAGGAAGAGAGAGGCACATGAGGAAGAGGAGAGGCACATGAGGAAGAGGAGAGACACATGAGGAAGAGGAGAGACACATGAGGAAGAGGAGAGGCACACATGAGAAGAGAGGAGAGAGGCACATGAGGAAGAGAGAGGCACATGAGGAAGAGGAGAGGAGACACACACACATTTCCTCTTCATACGATTCAACATTTCTAGGACGAGGAAAAGTAGGGAATGAGGACACAAGCTCACACTGATCACACTGATCACACTGACTGACACTGATCACACTGATCACACTGATCACACTGATCACACTGATCACACTGATCACACTCGACACAGGGACACACACAAGGACCAGGAGGAGGAGTAAAAGTAGCTTTAATAATAGTAACAGTAGTAGTAATAGTAGTAAAAGTAGTAGTAGTAATGATAGTAGTAGGCTAGTAAGGTTCTACATTAACAGGTTAACTGAACCCTTGAAAACCTCAGGGCCCCCGTCAGGGCCCCCCCCCCTCAGGGCCCCCCCCCCCCCCTCAGGGCCCCCCCCCCCCCCTCAGGGCCCCCCCCTCAGCTCTCCCAACCAAACCTGTCTGGCTCCGCCCCTGACCACCTGCCGTTTCCTCACACGACCCAAGATCAGAGAAAATGTGTGAACTGAGCTTCATTTAAAACAGACAGACTCCAGGAAGGAGCTGAAAGTACAGGCTCTGAAAACTCACTACGGCTGAAATCAAACAGATATAATCAGTGAGAAGATATAAAACCAGCTGCTGTGGAGATTTTAACTTCACCGAGTCACAGGAAACGCACAACAAACACTGAAAGAACCGTGAAGTTTTAATCCTATTTTGTGTTTTTACTCGATGTAACAGTATTCCAAGTATTCAGAATGCAGTACTCTGTAAAGTTTTCTGGTACATGGTTCAGTCAAAGTACATTTTACTGTAGATATTCAGGATTCTGTAACTCAGGTGATTGGGGGGTGTAGAGCGCCCCCCTCAGGTGTCTGGGGGGTGTAGAGCGCCCCCCTCAGGTGTTTGGGGGGTGTAGAGCGCCCCCCTCAGGTGTCAGGGGGTGTCTGGGGGGTGTAGAGCGCCCCCTCAGGTGTTTGGGGGGGGGTCTGGGGGGTGTAGAGCGCCCCCCTCAGGTGTCTGGGGGGTGTAGAGCGCCCCCCTCAGGTGTTTGGGGGTGTAGAGCGCCCCCCTCGGGTGTTTGGGGGGTGTAGAGCGCCCCCCTCGGGTGTTTGGGGGGTGTAGAGCGCCCCCCTCGGGTGTTTGGGGGTGTAGAGCGCCCCCCTCGGGTGTTTGGGGGCGTGCTGGGACACGTGCTCATTAACGAGGCCTGGAGCTGTGGAGCCGCTGAACAAACCGTCTTCAGTCGTCTGCAGGGATCTCGCTGAAACACGCAGCTTTAGCCGCGCTATGCTAGCAGACAGGCTCAGACAGCTCGCTTCATTTTTCATTAATCTTTGTTCAAACAGAGAGAGTCTGATGAGAGAACCAGACTCCACAGGGATGAAAGGAAATGAGCCGTTTTCAGTCTGTCCTGGTATCGGATCATATCAGATACTCGTATCAGAATCAGAATCAGAGCCACAGACTTTATGAAGAAGTGACTGAGTGAAACGTCACCACAGCTTCAGCTCCAGATGAAGCTCATAGAGGCCGGAGCAGGTACAGGGGCTAATCTGGAGCAGAAGTCTGACCACAGTATCATAGCAACCAAAGAGCCAATCAGGAGCGAGGCTGGTGAAGGTAACGCCCCTTAACAACACTGTCGATCAAACCTGTCGCTAACGCTAACAGGAGCGACCTCGGGGAAAGAAGGACCTGATGTGTCTGTTATTAATGACAAACATTTAAGACCAAATGATGAGTCTGACCGCAGCAGTTATAGAGAGAGACACAGTTTTTCAATGTAAAGTGAACTGGAGCCAGAGTCGATGGAACAGGAAGTGCGCACATGATCACTTCCTGTTTGGAACGTGGCGCTAGCAGGTTAGCTACGTCCATTTATATAAACTGTTATCAGAACTGAAAAAGTTGGATCAGTGCCTCCCGACTGTTTTCAGTTTTAAGCGGCAATAATTAAATGTTTATTATTTAATTTGGTTTAAAAAGGACAAAACAAAAATGTGATGGATCAAAATGAGTACTTTCGCCATACCTTCATCCTACCTCCACCCTACCTCCGCCATAAATTTACCCTACTTTTACCATACCTCTGCCCTACCTCCGCCATAGCAACACCCTACCTCCACACTACCTCCGTCATACCTTCAAAAATACATTTGCCCTACTTTTACCATATCTTCACCCTACCTCCGCCCTACCTTTACCATACCTTTGCCATACCTCCACCCTACCTTCGCCATAAATTCACCCTACTTTTACCATACCTCCGCCATAGCAACACCATACCTTCAAAAATACATTTGCCCTACTTTTACCACATCTTCACCCTACCTCCGCCCTACCTTCACCCTACCTCCGCCATAGCAACACCCTACCTTCACCCTACCTCCGCCATAGCAACACCCTACCTTCACCCTACCTCCGCCATAGCAACACCCTAGCCTTAACCCTACCTCCGCCCTACCTTTACCATACCTTTGCCACACCTCCACCCTACCTTTGCCATACCTTTGAAAATACATTTGCCCTTCTTTCGCCATACCTTCACCCTACCTACACCCTTCCTTCACCATACCTCTGCTTTACCCCCGCCCTCCCCCCTGTTGTACGTTCGGCCTGTTCCGTGTGAGTAGGAGGCCCCAGGCTGCACATGCACACACTCCCACCGGGGGCACTGTCAGCTCTGAGCCAACTGGATCTGGATGTTCACACCTTCAGAGCGAGGCCTGTTTGCACGTTTTTAATCAGGCAGGAGTGAGAATAACGCAAAAGTGAAGTAAGAAATCAGTGTTTCTGTCTCCTGCAACGCTGAAAAGCTATTACAAAAACAAGAATCTGCACAGTGAGCGCTCCAAGGCTTCCACTTTGTGCACGAGTCAAACCTTTAACGACTGGACCCTCTTTAAAACTGGAGTCAATTTAAAACATGTGGCTCATCAGTGAAACATCCAACGAGCTTCAGGGCCCAGATTACACCATCTCAATGTTTCCTCATCACAAACAGACTGTTCTCACATGTTTAACACACAACCTGCAGATTTAGGCTGAGTTCTTCTCTCAAACTGAAAACACACTGTATTACCACATGATGACATCACAAGGTGGAACAGGAAGTGCTCCACTGTGTTTTTTAAACTCCACACACCTTCACTAGAATCATTTGGATATGTATATTTCAGCTCTGGAGTCGCCAATCTACAACTGAACTAAAGGTGTTAACTTGAAAACTACCACTTGATGACATCACAAGGTGGAACAGACTGATAATAAAGTGTTACTCAAACGTGTGAATGAAACAAAACACAGCTCCAGGTCTGTTTTTGACGCGTTAACAGTGTCAGAACATGGATTAAAGCTCAGAGAGTCGGTTTGTGTGATACAGGAGCTTTAAAGAAAACTCGATGCTCTCGTGACTAGTTCCACAGACGACCTCCAGGGGGCGACAGCAGTGTTCAGGTCACAGTATAATCAGAAAAACTACAAATATATATATAATCGTGCAAGTTTTAGAGGCAAAAATACGTCTAACAGTGTAAAAACATGGACCCGAGTGTGAAGTGTTTCCATGTGACACTTTCAGCTCCAGATGATTCAAAGATGGAGATTTTAACACATTTTAAACGTGGCGTAAAGTGGGCGTGTCCCTGTGACGTTGGTTGAGTTTTTATATGTGACTGTTCTGTCTGTAGGAGTTGGATCGGATCATAAATCAGATGGTCCATGTGGCTGAGTATCTGGAGTGGGACTCGACAGAACTGAGACCGGTGAGTTCTGTTACTTCTGTCCTTTTATATAAGAGCCACCACACGATGACATCACAAGGTGGGACAGAGTGTTTCAGTCTGAGAGAAGAACTCAGCCTAAATGTGCAGAGTTTGTGTGTTAAACATGTGAGAATGAGACAAAAAAACACAGCTCCAGGTCTGTTTTTGAGGAGTAACGGTGTCAGAACATGGATTAAAGCTACAACAGTCAGTTTAGAGTCGCGCAGGAGCTTTAAAGACGACAGAACGAGCTCACATTCTGGACTCGTGAGCTGCGTTTGAAGTGACCGCCGGCTCCTTTCACCACCTCATACTCGACAGGCCCGGACCCCTCGCCTCGTTCTGGAGAGCCGGACTTCCTCATGATTCATTAGAGCGGCTCCCTGCTGGTTATGTGCCAGGCTCCATTCAAAACCTAATCACCGTTTCCTTCCAAATAGGTCAGAGTCAAAACAGAGAAACCGTCCAGCGCCGGATCAGCCTGAGCCGCACGATTATCTCACCTTTAAATCAGATCTGGAGGCATGAGGTGGATCTGCGCCTGGTTTACTCTCTACTCCAGTTTGTAAAAGTACAGATACTGGAGCAAAAGATACTCAGTACTCAAGTAAAAGTATCACAAACATCTACGTAATTAGAAGTATTAAAGTATCAGTTTAAAAATGTACAGAAACAGTAAAAAGTCAAAGTATTTCTCACAGATTTTGAGTCTTATAAAGCTTCAAATGTGGTGATTTTGAGAAAGATTTGAGCTGGATTTTGTTCACGGCTCTAGCAGGTTAGATACGTCCATTTATTTAAACAGATTATGGTCTCAAACTGTAACTAAAAAATACTTTTACGTTTCAGTCCTCTTCAAAAATGTAGTGCAGTAGAAAGTACAGATACTGCTCTCAAATGTACTCAAGTAAAAGTAAAAAGTACAAGTACAGATAGCACTGGTCAAACGGAGGAGGAAGAGGAGGAGGATGAGGTGGAGGAGGAGGTAGAGAAGGAGGAAGAGGAGGTAGAGGAGGTAGAGGAGGTGGAGGAGGAGGAAGTAGAGGAGGATGAGGAGGAAGGGGAGGTGGGGAGGATATAAGAGGAGGTGGAGGAAGAGAGGTAGAGGATGAGGGGGGGAGAGGTGAGGGGGAGGAGGCGGTAAAAGAGGATGAGGAGGAAGAGGAGGAGGAGGAGGTAGAGGAGTGGAGGAGGAGATAGGACGTGCAGGAGGTAGAGGAGGAGGAGGATGAGGAGGTGGAGGAAGTGGAGAAGGAGGAGGAGGAGGTAGAGGAGGAGGAGGATGAGGAGGAGGGGTAGAGGAGGAGGAGGAGGATGAGGAGGTAGTAGAGGAGGAGGAGGAGGATGGAGGAGGATGAGGAGGTGGAGGAGGAGGATGAGGAGGAGGTAGAGGTGGAGGAGGATGAGGAGGTGGAGGAGGAGCAGGATGAGGAGGTGGATGAGGAGGATGAGGAGGAGGATGAGGAGGTGGAGGAGGATGAGGATGGGAGGAGGTAGAGGTGGAGGAGGAGGAGGAGGAGTGGAGGAGGAGGAGGAGGAGGAGGTAGAGGTGGAGGAGGTAGAGGAGGAGGAGGTAGACGTGGAGGAGGTAGAGGAGGATGAGGAGGAGGAGGTGGAGGAGTAGGAGGAGGTAGAGGTGGAGGAGGAGGAGGAGGAGGAGGAGGAGGAGGAGGAGGAGGTGGAGGTGGAGGAGTAGGATGAGGAGGTGGAGGAGGAGGAGTAGGACTTGTTGGGGAAAATCTCCCGTGACCTAGTTTCTCGCGGCTGTTTCCAGGACGTGGAGACACTGAGACTCTGTGATTTTTATCAATGGACTGAAAGTAGAAAAAACAAAAGGCTCAGTGTCCGGCTCTGGTCAGGACCACGGCACAAAGCCTCATGGGAAAAATAAAGACTCTAAAGAAGCACGTGTGAATGAACAGCCCCAGTCTGCACCTCCTGCAGCCGTCCGCCTCTAAAAGTCACCAACTACAAGAAGAACTCTGGTATTTACAGAAACTACACAAGTATGCAGAGTGGAGTGCGCATGCGCAATAGGACAGACCACTAAAATACATTTATTAAGTTACTTTAAGTTAAACTGTAGTGATCAGACGTCCCTGTTTCCCCGGGACAGCCCCAGTTTTCACCCCCGTGTCCCCTGTCTCAGCAGAAATCTCCAAAAACACCGATTTATTTAAATTTTACGCAAGAACTGTCCCACGTGTCCCTCTTTTGGACCAGTCTGAGTCTGTCCAAGTGCAAACACAGGACATAGAATCTCTTTTTTTCAGCTAAACTACAGGAAAAGCGTAAAAATGAGCAGAATGAGGCTGAACAGAGGCACTTTTGCAGCTGCAGGAATCAGACGTGGAGAAGGGGCAGAGTCACGCGCTGTTTGCACTTTTCTTTATCCAAACCAAACCAAACCAAACCAAACCAAACCCGGGCGTGTCCCTGATATTTTCACCTAAACTCATCACGTCCAGACTGAAAACAACACCCGAGTCTCCGAGAGTCTAACCCAGAGCGTGAAGAGCCGCAGAGACGCGTGGACTTCACCAAACGGCTCCTTGTCCGAACAGAGGGACTCACCTTCCAGGCTGAAGTCCAGCAGCACATACTCATGCACCAGCTCCACCTTCGTCTCCACCTGAGCTCTCTTCAGGGTGGAGTAGATCTTCCCCGGGCTGCTGTCCTCCGGGTCCTCCAGTTTCCTCAGGCCGCAGCCCATGCTCCAGACGCGGGGAGAGGCGCGCGCAAAGAGCCGCTGGATCTGCACCAAACCTGGCAACCAAACCTGGCAACCTCCTCAAACTCCTCTCCTCCGCTGCGCTTCACCAGCAGCTCCTCTCCACCTCCATGTCCCTGTTAATCCTGAGAAAACTCCGCGGATAATCTGGCAAAAAGTGCAGAACAAAGACCCGAGATCCGGCTCCTGGACAGAGCAGTGCCTCCAGTTGTGATGAACTTTTGAAATGACCAGATCCAAAAGACTCGGATCCCATAAAAGAGCCGAAAGTCCCATCACTAGTGAGGAGGAGGAGCCGAGTTTCCTCCTGTTAAAGTGAAAGAGACAAAACTCCACAGAGAGAGTGAAGTGCGCCTCCTCCTGGTGAAACCGCGTCATTACAGGCCCTGAGGTTTGGTCTGATTCATTTTGTCTTAAGGGGTAAAAGGGGCATCAGAAGGGCATCAGAGGGGCATCAGAGGGGCATCAGGTCTACAGGGGGTAAAAGGGGGTCTACAGGGAGTAAAAGAGGAACTTCAGGGGGTAAAAGAGGGACTACAGAGGTAATAAAAGGGGGTCTATAGGGGGTAAAAGAGGGACTACAGGGAGTAAAAGAGGGTCTACAGGGGGTAAAAGGGGTCTACAGGGGGTAAAAGAGGGACTACAGAGGGTAAAAGGGGGTCTATAGGGGGTAAAAGAGGGACTATAGGGGGTAAAAGAGGGACTACAGGGGGTAAAAGAGGGTCTACAGGGGGTAAAGGGGGGCTAAACGGGGTCTAAGAGGGTCTAACAGGGGTAAAAAAGGGGGTCTACAGGGGGTAAAAAGAGGGTCTACAGGGGGTAAAAGAGGGTCTACAGGGGGTAAAAGGGGGTCTAAGAGGGGGTAAAAGGGGGTCTATAGGGGGTAAAAGGGGGTCTATAGGGGTTACTAAAGGGGGACTATAGGGGGGGTCTAAAAAAGAGGGACTACAGGGGGTAAAAGAGGGTCTACAGGGGTAAAAGAGGGACTACAGAGGGTAAAAGGGGGTCTATAGGGGGTAAAAAGAGGGACTACTACAAAGGGGGTAAAAAGGGTAAAGAGGGTCTATAGGGGGTAAAAGAGGGTCTATAGGGGGGTAAAAAGAGGGTCTACAGGGGGTAAAAGAGGGTCTATAGGGGGTAAAAAGAGGGACTACAGGGGTAAAAGAGGGAATACAGGGGGTAAAAGAGGGAATACAGGGGGTAAAAGAGGGAAAAGAGGGATCTACAAGAGGAGGGGGTAAAAGAGGGAATACAGGGGTAAAAGAGGGAATACAGGGGGTAAAAGAGGAACTACAGGTGTAAAAGCGGGTCTACAGGGGGTAAAAGAGGGTCTACAGGGAGTAAAAGGGGTCTATAGGGGGTAAAAGGGGCATTACTCATGTCCAGAGGTTCACAGCCTCGTTTCAGGCTCCAGTGTCTCTCGCTCTTTGTTGTGGTCATAATGTTTTGCTCCGAGCGGCTCCTCTTTGGGGGGAGTCGTTTGAACGATTCAGAGACACAAACACAGCTGCAGAGTCTGTGTGACTCACATTTACATTCACGCCCGGCTCCGGCTCACGGCTCCGGCTCACGGCTCACGGCTCACGGCTCACGGCTCCACAAACACAAACCAAACGTTATTCTCTTTATTATTAACAAAAGAGTTAAGTTAACAAAAGTGTTGAGTTAACAAAAGTTACTACTAGAGAATAAACTCATTTTAATCTGAAAATGACATTAAAGGCTCAGATTACACAGTCTGATCTCAGATGGAAACGTCCCGTCTCTGAGCTGAAGGTAAAAGGAGCTGTGTGAACTACCACTTCATGACATCACAAGGTGGAACAGAGCATTTTGATCTTTGTAGATGTTACAGACTGATAATAAAGTGTGACTCAAACGTGTGAATGAAACAGACACAGCTCCAGGTCTGTGAGTCTCTGTCAGGACTCGTGTTCTGGTTTGTTTTTCACAGTTTCGTTGCTAATGTTGAATCTTTTTGGGACAGGAAAAACAAGAGGAAGCAGCAGAGAGGAAAAAACAGGAATCTGTAAAAACTCACGTTCCAGCAGCAGGAGCCGTGAGCCATGAGTCTGACTCTGCAGGAGCCGCGAGTCTGACTCTGCAGGAGCCGTCAGCCGTGTGTGTGACTCTGAAGGAGCCGGGAGCCGTGAGTCTGACTCTGCAGGAGCCGTGTGTGACTCTGCAGGAGCCGTGTGTGTGACTCTGCAGGAGCCGTGTGTGACTCTGAAGGAGCCGGGAGCTGTGAGTCTGACTCTGCAGGAGCCGGGAGCCGTGTGTCTGACTCTGTAGGAGTCGGGAGCCGTGTGTGTGACTCTGCAGGAGCCGTGAGCCGTGTGTGTGACTCTGCAGGAGCCGGGAGCCGTGTGTGTGACTCTGCAGGAGCCGTGAGCCGTGTGTGTGACTCTGCAGGAGCCGTGAGCCGTGTGTGTGACTCTGCAGGAGTGACTCCTGCGGCTCCTTTCAGATGATCTTAAAACTTTTTTGGCTGTGTTTGCTAACATGTGTATCACCATGGTAACTGCTGAACATTCCACCATAGACACACATGTAAAAGGTGTATTTGGTGAGTTCTGTGTCCAGACATGAAACGGGCTGATTTTGTGTTGCTGGACTTTCCCTGAGGTGAAAGTCGAGTTTAAAAATAAATCCAAAAACTGGTTGAAAAACTCGGAGGTTGGAGCAAGAAACACTGTCTCCAGCTCCACCCGGACGAGACGCTCAGGGACGGAAACGAGGCTCCCCGCTTCAGTAAACGAGGCTCCCCGCTTCAGTAAACGAGGCTCCCCGCTTCAGTAAACGAGGCTCCCCGCTTCAGTAAACGAGGCTCCCCGCTTCAGTAAACGAGGCTCCCCGCTTCAGTAAACGAGGCTCCCCGCTTCAGTAAACGAGGCTCCTAGCTTCAGTAAATGAGGCTCCCCGCTTCAGTAAACGAGGCTAAAATGTACTTTAAGAGTAAAAAATAAAAGTATTTCACACATTTCTTAATTTTCCTTCTTAATTTTGTGTTGTCATTTTTGTTTTGCTCAAAGTTGAAGCTCAAACTCTTAAACTTTACTTGAACATGGTAAAAATAACTCCTCAAATCAGATGAAAAGTACTTTTACTTTTCAATCCTGTTCAAATGTACTCAAGTAAAAGTAAAAGTACACACTGTAAAATGTACTTAAGTAAAGCACAGATACCTGAAATGTTACTTAAGTACAGTACTTTACTCCCTGTACGTGTCCCCCCCTCCTCTGGGTGTTTTATTCTAACATGTGAGAGAGAACAGCGCCCTCTAGTGTTCACTCATGAAACAGCTCAAACATTGTCCTGTTTGTTGCATCTCAACCTGGACTTTTTTTTTTGTTTGTTGCAGAGATAAAATTGAAACTAAAGCGAGAACTAAAGGTAAAAGGAGCTGTCCACTTGAAAACTACCACTTCATGACATCACAAGGTGCGTTACAGTTACTTTATGTCAGTCCCAAGCCTAAATAAATGACATTACATGAGCAAAACTTTTCCCAAACCCACAGATTCTCCTCGTCCCTGATCGTCCTGAGAGCTTCAGTGTCGCTGTGACCTCAGACCATCTAAAATAAACCTCGGACAAAACAGGGCCCCGTGTTCCAGCGAAGTCGTACCCGTCTGGTGAACGAGGAGTGCCTGGGAGTGCAGGTGTGAGAGGCTGGAGTCACTCTGACCCGACGCAGACGCACAAATGTGGAGAACAGGTGGTGCAATGTGGAGTAATTACACAGCAAACGAGCAGAAGAACAGACAGTCCAGGGTTAAATACCAGGGAGAAGAGGTGGAGTTTGAGGACCTGACAGGCAGAGGGCGCTGTTTCATAGTCAGAAAAGGCTCCGTCACCTCTGGTTTTAAGCCTGGTTTTAAATAGAGACGATAAACGATAATATTAAGAGCAGATTTAAACCACAAAAACTATTATAAATCTACAATATTGTTCAAAATCATCATAAACAGCAGATTTAAACACTTTAGTCGTTAGTTTGAGTCAGACAAGTGATTTATTCAAACTTTTACGGCTTAAATTGAACCAAAAATGTCCCAGTAGTGCAAAGAAAATGTAAATATTCTATAAATGGATGTAGCTAACCTGTTAGCCGCCGTGTTACAAACCCCCCCCCCTCTCTCTGTCCCTGCTGCTGTCAGACTCATGTTGGTCTTAAATGTTCGTATTAACCCTCTACATGATCCTGGGGTTCTTTTTTTTTTTAGTTATTTTGAGTTTTTAATTTAATTTAATAAATTATTTATTTTAGTTATTTTGACGATTTTTTTTTTTTTTTTTTTAGTTTAGTTTATTCATTTATTTATTTATTGTGAGAGGTTGAGGGGGTTTTTTTTTTGTTATTTTGAGGTGTTTTTTTTTTTCTTTTGAGTTTATTTTATTTATTTTTTGTTATTTTGAGGTTTTTTCATTGTTATTTTGAGGTTGTTTTTTTTCTTTTGAGTTTATTTTATTTTACTTTTTTGGTATTTTGAGGATTTATTTTTGTTATTTTGAGGTTATTTTTTGTTTTGAGTTTATTTTGTTTTATTTTCTTTGTTTTGTTATTTATGTTATTTTTTATTTATTTTTTTTTTTTTATTATTTATTTTTTTAGCTGTGGTGACGTCACTTCTTTACACAGTCTTTGGTCCCAAATGTACAAAACGTGGAGGAATGTCGAGCCCCTGGGATAAAACTCAGTAAATATTTAGTTAGTTCTTCACTTTTAATAAGAAAGTGGCACATTTCCAACATGAGGCAAGTTCAAATATAAAAGAAACTTAAAACTGGAGATAAACTTAGACTTTTTAACATAATCAGTGAATTTAACACTGTTTAACTCACTTTACTCGAGTAATACTGTTTTACTCAAGTACAATTATAACCTCGGCGGCTCCGGAGGCACAGTTCAGTTTATTTGAGGTTCTGGAAGAGGATGGTCTGTTCTTCAGTTTGTTTTCTTCAAGGTCGATTAGCACAAACGCACAAACGAACACACACGAACACACACGAACACACACACACACACACAACGAACACACACAAACACACACAAACACAAACACACACAAACACACACAAAAACACACACAAACACACACGACCACACAAACACACAACACACACAACGAACACACACGAACACACAAACAAACACACACAAACACACACAAACACACACAAACACACACGACCACACACAAACACACAAACGAACACACACGAACACACACGAACACACACGAACACACACGAACACACACGAACACACACACGACACACACACGAACACACACGGACACACACAAACACACACACACACAACCACGAACACACAACGAACACAACACACGACCACACACACGAACACACACGAACACACACGAACACACACAAACACACAACACACACACAAACACACACGACCACACACGAACACACACGAACACACACACACGAACACACACAACACACACGAACACACACAAACACACACAAACACACACAAACACACACGACCACACACGAACACACACGAACACACACGACCACACACACACACGAACACACACACGAACACACACGAACACACACAAACACACACAAACACACACAAACACACACACGAACACACACGAACACACACGAACACACACGAACACACACGAACACACACGAACACACACAAACACACACAAACACACACAAACACACACGAACACACACGAACACACACGAACACACACGAACACACACGAACACACACGAACACACACAAACACACACAAACACACACAAACACACACGACACACACGAACACACACGAACACACACGAACACACACGAACACACACGAACACACACACACACACACACGACCACACACGAACACACACGAACACACACGAACACACACAAACACACACGACCACACACGAACACACACGAACACACACACACACACACGACCACACACACACACACACACACACACACAACACACACGACACACACACACAGGAACACACACACGAACACACACGAACACACACGAACACACACACTACACACGAACACACACAAACACACACGAACACACACACACACACAACACACACGACACACACTAACACACACACAACACACACACGACCACACACGAACACACACAACACACACGAACACACACAAACACACACGAACACACACAAACACACACACGAACACACAGGAACACACACGAACACACACGAACACACACACAACACACACGAACACACACGAACACACAACAAAACACACACGAAAACACACGAACACACACGAACACACACACACAACACACACACAACACACACAAACACACAAAAACACACACGAACACACACGAACACACACACACACAAACACACACGACCACAAACGAACACACACGAACACACACGAACACACACGACCACACACGAACACACAACGAACACACACAACACACAACACACACGAACACACACACACACACAAACACACACAAACACACACGAACACACACGACCAACACACACACACACACACACGACACACACGAACACACACGAACACACACGAACACACACAACACACACGAAACACACCACACACACACAACACACACACGAACACACACACACACACACACACACACACGAACACACACGACCACAACACGAACACACACGACCACACACACAACACACACAACACACACGAACACACACCACACACAACACAAACACACAACACACAAACACACACAAACACACACGAACACACACGAACACACACGACACACACGAACACACACAACACACACGACACACACTACACACACACACACACACACACGAACACACACGAAACACACACAAACACACACAAACACACACAAACACACACGACCACGGCGTTTCTCACACTCCAGCGACAGAATCTCACCGAGGCGCCACATTCAGCAACTTCACCATCGATTCACAAAATAATTTCCATCTCTGCAGCGTTTAACTCCGCCGTATGTCACTCGCTCTCGGAGTATGAGGCCCCCTGGTGGCACGTACATGTAATAAACTCCATTTCATTCACTTAAAGCGGCGGGGAGTCAAACGGCGCTGTTCACTCGGGTTTGACAGAGACGTCGTACCTTTAATAAAACTTGGAAGATTATTTTTTGGTCTGTGTCACAGTGAAATGTGACGTTTTTCAGGTCAAAGAGGCAGAATCTGTTCAGTTTGTAGTAAAAATACTTCCTGATCCGTTTGGGAGGAGGCGTGAGGACCAAAAAAAATTGGTCTGAGGGCCGTTTTTGGCCCCGGGGCCGTAGTTTGGACAGCCCTGAGTTAAAGAGACGACTACACAACTACGAGCTTTACATCTTCTTCTCCTTTTTCTCTCTATTTCTCTCTCCTCTTCTTCTGCTCTCCCTCCTCTCTCTTCTCTTCCTCTCCTCATAGCTCTCCCTCTTCTCTCCTCCTTTTTCTCTCTCCTCTCCTCTCTCTCTCTCCTCTTCCTCTCCTTCTCCTCTCCTCTTCCCTTTCTCTCCCTTAATTCTCTCCTCTTTCTCTCCTCTTTCTTTCTCTTCTTCCTCTCCTTTTTCTCTCTCCTTTTTCTCTCCTCTTTCTCTCCTCCTCCTCTTCCTCTCCTCTTTCTCTCTCGTCTTTCTCTCCTCTCCTCTTTCTCTCTCCTCCTCCTCGCCTTCATCTCCTCTTTCTCTCTCCTTCTCCTCTCCTCTTCCTCTCCTCTTTCTCTCCTCTTTCTCTCCCCTAGTTCTCTCCTCTTTCTCTCTCCTCTTCCTCTCCTCTTTCTCTCTCTCCTTTCCTCTCTCCTCATCTATCCTCTCCTCCCCTCTCCCCTAGTTCTCTCCTCTCCTCTTCCTCTCTCTTTCTCGCTCTCTCTCCTTCTCCTCTTCCTCTCCTCCTCTTCCTCCTCTTCCTCTTCCCTTTTCTCTCTCCTCTTTCTCTCTCCTCTTCCTCTCCTCTTTCTCTCTCCTCTTCTCTCCTCTTTCTCTCTCTCTCCTCTTCCTCTCTCCTCTTTCTCTCTCTCTTCTCTCCTCTTCCTCTCCTCTCCTCTCTCCTCTTTTCTCCTCCTTCTCCTCTTCCTCTCCTCTTCTCTCTCCCTAGTTCTCTCCTCTCCTCTCTCCTCTTCCTCTCCTCCTTCTCATCCCTCTTCCTTTCCTCTCCTCCTCCTCTCTCCTCTTCCTCTCTCTCTTCTCTCCTCTTTCTCTCCTCCTCCTCCTCTCCTCCTCTCTCCTCCTCCTCTCCTCCTCTCTCTCTCCTTCTCCTCTCCTCTTCCTCTCCTCTTTCTCTCCTCCTCCTCTCCTCTTCCTCTCTCCTCCTCCTCCTCCTCTCCTCTTCCTCTCCTCTTCCTCTCCTCTTCCTCTCCTCTTTCTCCTCTTCCTCTCCTCTTCCTCTCCTCTTCCTCTCCTCCTCCTCTCCTCTCCTCTCCTCTTCACACATTCACACACCAGAGACACACAGTCACTGGGACAAACTGTGTAAGTGTGTTGCTCAAAGACACAAGGACAGTTTTCATGTGGGAGCTGGAATCGCACCATGAGCCCAGAGCCACATCGTCCTTAATCCTCCCAGAGCCTCAGTGTCGCTGTGACCTCAGGACGAGCCGGAAACGAGCCGGAAACGAGCCGGAAACGAGCCGGAAACGAGCCGGAAACGAGCCGGAAACGAGCCGGAAACGAGCCGGAAACGAGCCGGAAACGAGCCGGAAACGAGCAGATCGTCTAAAATAAACCTCGGACAAAACAGGGTAACATGCTCCAAACCGCTGGAACCGCTGGAATCGCACCGTCAACCTGCGGATCAGCCACAAACGAGCCGCTGTGACTAAACATGAAGAGTTATGTGGAAAACACTTGTGGAAAGTTGGTGCTCGTCCCAGAGTCGTGTCTGAAAGTCGGACCTGAGTGAAAACGCCTCAGGAGCTAGCAAACACGTGCTAAATAGCGTAGCATCGTGTCACCGGCGTCTATGAGGTAAAAACACTCCACAAACACCGATAAAGTGTCTTAACCAACAAAACAAGAGTACACACTGGTCTTAGTTTGAAAACAGTCTGTTCCACCTTGTGATGTCATCATGTGGTGATACAGGAAGTGCTCCACTGTGTTTTTAAACTCCACACAGCCTTCATTTATAGAATCATTTGGATCATTTCAGACCTAGAATTGCCACTTATCTCTAGTGAACTAAAGGTAAAAGGAGCTGTTCACTTGGAAACTACCACTTCATGACATCACAAGGTGGAACGGGGCATTTTGAGCTTTGGAGATGTGACAGACGAATAATAAACACGACTCCAGTCTGTTTTTGAGGAGGTACAAGCCAAAACGTGCAGCTGTCAGCGTCTTGCCATAACGATGTATTAAAATAAAAGTTTTGTGGATTTATTTTTCTTCACCTTAAAATGTTCTGACAGTTGAGGCTGGAAGCTCATTGGTGACATTAACTCGCCGCACAAATCCAGAAAACAGTCGTCCCTCGCTACATAACACTTCACCTTTCACGTCTCGTTGTGTTGCAGATTTTTTTGTGTGTAATTTAGTGTTTTGTCCTGTGTCCTGATTGGCTGAGGGACTGTAGACCATTGTCTTCCTGATTGGCTGAGGGACTGTAGACCATTGTGTTCTGCGTCCTGATTGGCTAAGGGACTGTAGACCATTGTGTTCTGCGTTCTGATTGGCTGAGGGACTGTAAGGGCGTCCTGATAGGGGACCATTGTGTGTTCTGCGTCCTGATTGGCTGAGGGACTGTAGACCATTGTGTTCTGCGTCCTGATTGGCTGAGGGACTGTAGACCATTGTGTTCTGCGTCCTGATTGGCTGAGGGACTGTAGACCATTGTGTTCTGCGTCCTGATTGGCTGAGGGACTGTAGACCATTGGACTGCGTCCTGATTGGCTGAGGGACTGTAGACCATTGTCCATCAGTCTCCTCCGTGTCTCCTGTACAGTACAGAATGTGTCAGACAAATTTACATAAATGTTGGATCAGTGTGACTCTGAAGTGCTGTATGTTTGCAAGTTTTCTCCCCGACAAAACCCACAATGTCGATGAAACGTTCTGCACCGACAAAGGCACCGACGAAGGTTTGAACTTTGTGTTTAAACGAGAGAGAAATGTGAGAAAATGTTAAGAGAAAAGTGTATAAAGTGTGTGGTGAGGGGTTTTACAGACAAGAAACATATAGAAAATAAAACTTATTATTGCTGGTTATTTTTAGAACTTAATCAAAAAATACAAGCATCACCAACAAAGATCATCGCTGTTATATCTCCAGAATGTTCCATGAAAGATGCTTAACCACAGGGGAGTTGACAGAGGGGGACAAAGGCGTCTGTTGTCCCAAAGTCTTAGGGGGGCTCCTATTCATTTGTATTAGAGGGGGGCCCATGTGAGTTTTCTTGCCCCCGGCCCCAAAACTTTCTGTCGACAGCCCTGTTTGTCGGTAAATGATCACGTTTTTATACTTTACACACATTCAAATCAGTTTAAACATAGAACTTACTCATAACATCCACGTTTTAACTGGATTTGTGGCAGATTTACGAGGCTGATTTGTGACGTCTATTCTGAGTTTTGTTCTTGTCATGAGAAAGTGAAAGTTTCCAGCGCGGCGGAGGTGAGGTGCGATGCTCAGGACCTCGTGCTAATGGGCCTCACTCACTCACAACATTCCACAGCTGCATGGCTCAAGGTCCAGCAGCACCTCCACCTCCACTGTTTGTGCTGGAAGAAGCTTCAAAACACCAGAGAATTCAGCAGTTAGATGCAGTTTGGAAGAGCCGAGCGAAGCGTGCGGCGTTTTAAACTTTGTGTTTGTAATTTTATCTGCGGTTTAAAGATCACTGCAGAGAGAACGTGTTTCTTCAGCCGTTTTCTTCTCATGGAACGAGGTTTTCACTGAGGCGTTTGATGTTTGCAGTGAGTCAAATCTGGACAAACTGACAAACTAAATGCTTCAGCCACATTAAAGCCACAGTGTGCAACTTTTCAGCCAAAAATAGACCAAAATAAAAGCAGATTTTTAAACTGATTACGGCTTACAGCTCCAGAAACCTGACTCCGACTTAAAGTTAAGGTTATGGTCAAAATTTAAGGCACAAAACGCATCTTTGTCCACGGTGAATGTTCCGAAGTGTGGTTTTAACTTTCTGTTTCCATGGGAACAGGTGACTTTGTTTTAGAGATCCCCAAACTCTTAAACTTATTTGAAATCAGCTGTAAAGAAACCTCCATTTTGTATCTTGAGCTGTGTTTTCTAAGAGTCGATGGAACAGGAAGTGCGGCGTGATCACTTCCTGTTTGTAGCGCGGCGGCTAACAGGTTAGCTCTGTCCATTTGTATAAACAGGCTGTGGTCATGTCTGTTGGTGAAACTGATACTGGTTTGGCTGCATTCTGTGGACGTCCTGAATCGGTGATAAAATCTCATCTTTTTGTTCTTTCGTCGTCTCCGTCGTGTCGTCTGGCTCCTCCCTCCTGGGCGTCGCCTGCTCTGACGCTGACTCACCTGGAGCACATTTCCTCGTTACCTGCAGTAGAAGAATCCGGGTTTTTCAGTGACGTGTTTGGCTCCACAAAACAACTTCACTTTTGTTTTTTTTAAACTATAATTTGCTTTGTTTTGTCCGGATGCGTCTGTCTTATTTTTGGAATGCTGTCTGTCTGTCTCCTCACCTGTCTCTCTCCGTACCGCTACCTGTCTGTCCCTTACTTGTCTGTCTGCCTACCTGCCTGTCTGTCCCCTAGCTGCCTGGCACATGTCTACCTGTCTGTCCACTACCTTTCTGTCCCTTGTCTACCTGACAAGGTAGACTACCTGTCTGTCTGTCTGTCCACTACCTGTTTACCTGTCTGTCTGTCCCCTTACTGTCTGTCTGTCCCTTACCTGTCCCTTGTCTACCTGTCTGTCCTTTACTGTTCACTACCTGTCTGTCTGTCCACTCCCTTACCTGTCTGTCTGTCTGTCCATTACCTGCCTGTCTACCTGTCTGTCTGTCCGCTACCTGTCTACCTGTCTGTCCACTACCTGTCTGTCCCTTGTCTACCTGACTGTTCACTACCTGTCTGTCTGTCCCTTACCTGTCTGTCTGTTCTGCTCCTCTGTCTGTCTGTCTCTTACCTGTCTACTTGTCCGTCTGTCTACTACCTGTCTGCCCCCTACCTGTCTGTCTGTCCCTTACCTGTCTGTCTGTCTGCCTGTCTGTCTGTCTGTCTGTCCCCCTTACCTGTCTGTCTGTCCCCTACCTGTCTGTCTGTCTCTTACCTGTCTGTCTGTCTGTCCTGTTACCTGTCTGTCTGTCCTTTACCTGTCTGTCTGTCCTTTACCTGTCTGTCTGTTTGGCTCCTTTAGTAAAACAAACTTCATGTTTTTCTCTCTCAAACTGAGACTAACTGTGTAAAAAGTTTCCCGTCTAACGTCAGAACATTTATCTCTGAAATCACATGTTCGGTTCCTCCGCCGTCTCCCTGCGGCCGCCCCCGAACCGCAGGGTCAGAGGTTTAATCCTCCGCTGATGTGTCCTTGAGCCGGACACTAAATCTGTCCAGCTGAGGGGAAGCGGCGCTGGGGCTGACCCTGAGAACCCCCCCTCTGCCACAACCGCCACAAAACACCACATTTCAGCAGGTCCATAAATCAAACGCACCCTGTCCCTGGCCCCGCCCCCTCATCACCTGAGAACCAATCAAAATCCTGCTCAGCACACTGGGTTTGATTGTTTTTTCCTTTTACATCACTGTTATTTCTGTTATGTTCCTGCTGCTGAGGCGGACGCTCGTTCACTTTACCGGAGTTTAGAGGTGACGGTGGCTCAGCTGGTAGAGTTTTTGCCCCCTCATCTTAAGGTTGATGGTTCAAATCCCGCTGTCAGACATAAACGTCGCTGATTGAGCAGTCGACCCGGCCCTGGAAAAAGAAAATGGATGAGTGGACAGATCTGCAGGTTGACAGTGTGATTGTAGATGCCACAGATGAACACTGTCGTCGTGTCCTTGGGCAAGACACTTAACCCACATCGCCCCCAGTGAATGTGAGTGTTTCCTTGATGTAAAGCGCTTTAAAAATGTGATTATTTACCATTTAGAGTTTGATTAATGTGGAATTATAACTTCTGTTCTGTCTCGTGTCTGTTTCAGAGTCAGACCAGGCGCTCGACGGCACAAAATGGATCGAAAGAAAGAAAAAAATGATCCAAAACCTTTCGCTCGTCGTGTTTACTCATTTAAATCTCACCGGAGACTTCGAGACTTAACCAGGGACAGAGCTCGTTATTCCTGTGATGAATAAAAGATCAGTGTTTTATTAAACCTCCAGCCTCCTGCCTCATAAACCTGACGTGACCCGCCGACCCCGACACCCACAGGTAATATCCAGAGGTCAAAGGTCAGGTCAGGTTAGAGCGTCTCATTTAGGGCAGGATGCATATGCGGTAGAGCTGAAGGTTTGGCGGCTCCGGTCCAGCTCTCCACATCTTTAGCAGAGCGTTCACGGGTTGACGGTGCGATTCCAGGCGTCACAGATGAGTCCTGCTGTTGTGTGTGTCCTTGAGCAAGACACTTAACTCACCCACAGCGTCAGTGAATGTGTGAATTTGAGCCCTGACGGTTCAAAAGTTTAGTTTTAGAGATGTGTCCACAGAGTCAGAGCTTTTTCTGTGCAGGAAAAGCAGGTTTTCTGAAATCATTTGCAGAACGAGAAAACAAAATGTCCTCCGAGGCACAAGGCGTCCCCCGTATTCAGAATAATCAGTGTTTTGTTGCCATAGCAGCTAATTAAGGAGCGCCTCATTATAACAAAAACGCTTTTTTAAAATAGGCTCTGCAGCTATTTCACAACATGACTCTGTATCTCAGCCTCTGGGATCAGGACGGGGGTTATCTGCGTCTGTGTCTGTGGCTGTAATGGACACAGACGACGTAACCAGTCAATAAACACATGAACAACAGCAGAGCATCGACTGAAAATGTGAACCATGTAAGGACTGAGCACATTAAAGACCATTAAAGCCATAAAAATCACGTTAAAGGAAATATCAGCCTGTGCTTTTGCATTTTTTTCACACAACTACCTTTATTTTACACCTCAGTCCAGCCTTATTTTTCCTTTATTGCATGAAATAAATGTGTAAAATCAGTTTAAGTTTAAGAAAAATATAAAAATAAACTATGTGACAAGCTCAGAAACACTTTAAATGACATATCTGAACAATAAGAAGATGCAGGTTGTACTGAGAGTTGGGTGTTCCAGTCCTTCTTGATTTTTCAGGGTCATATTTTTGCAGTTTTAAAGGTTATTTTGACACGATTCCATTTGTGAACAGCAGGTGGCGGTAGACTAGTGTTTGCAGAGTGTTTATCTGAACATGTGCACTACTGTTTGTGTTTGTAGATTATAATAAAACATTTCTCCTGGTTTTATCTTTTGCACAACTGTGTAAGACGTGAACAAGATCAGATTTGTGGTAATTGGAATAATAATAATAATGATGACCATAATAATAATAAAAATAATAAAATAAATAAATAAAATAATAATAATAATAATATAAAAAAATAAAAATAATAAATAAAAATAGTAATAAATAATAATAATAATAAAAAATAAATAAAATAATAATAACAATAACCATAATAACAATCAAATAAATAAATAAAATAATAATAATAATAATAATAATAATACTATAATAAAAAAATAATAATAAAAAAATAAAAATAATAATAAAAATAGTAATAAATAATAAAAATTAAAAAATAAATAAAAATAATAATAATACAAAAATATAAAAATAGTAATAAATAATAATACAAAATAATAAAATAAATAAATAAAATTATAAAAAATACTAAAAAAAAAAAAAATAATAGTAATAAAAAATAATGATAATAATAATAATAATAATAGCCTAAATCCTCTTTGTGTTTTCTTTCTTTTAATATGTGCAGGAGAGCAGAGACAGTTCCTCTGAGGTTTTGGTCCATGCATGTCCCTGTCCATGTCCCTGTCCCTGTCCCTGTCCCTGTCCCTGTCCCTGTCCCTGTCCACGTTCCTGTCCACGTCCATGCGCGCTCCAGAGCCTTTTACGCGCGCCTCTGTCTCTCTCCACCTGTCAGCGCGTCCATGTGCGTGTCTCTTGCAGCTCATTGGTCGGTGCATGTGTCAGTCAGAGGTTTTGTGGCGGTTTGTGGGCGGGGCGCGGTGGAGGAGGAGGTGGAGGAGGTGGAGGAGGAGGCGGTGGGGCAGAGGCGGCGCGGCTGTCAGCTCTGTTCCTTTTCCTCGTCTAAAGTCTGCTGCTGGTGGTGTTGTGGGTGGTGTGGTTGGTGTTGTGGATGAGTCTCGGGTGGAGGGATGTGCAGAGCGCGCGCCTGGAGCCTCCGTGTCCGTGGAACCCGCGTCAGACCCACAAACTTCTGCTGTCCTCCTGCGCGTTGTGACACTGACATGTTTCGGTGCCAGGCTCGGTGATTTTTTGGCTCGTTTTTGGGGCTCGTGGACAAACAGGTGCAGAGACAGAGAGATTCTCCTCCGCAGCTCGGTCCGTTTCACCTGGACTCGGGGCTGACGCGCGTCGTGCCGTGAAACAGTCGAGAAAAGGACCGGACTTGTTGCGCGTGAGGAGAGCGCAGAGTTTGTGGAGTTGGTGCGGTACCTGCCCGTGCGCCGCGGCTCTGAGCGGGGAGGGTCCGCGCGGGGCACACATAAACCCCCAAAACCCTCCGCGCGCAGCACCGGGAGAAGCACCGGGAGAAGCACCGTGAGACCCACCGTGAGACCCGCGCACAGACTCAAACTGGGTCGGGTTATTTCCTCCAGTCAGACGCAGAGCGGGATGTAGGAGCGTGTGGATCCTCGCTCCGGAGAGGGAAACTTTCTCTGCTTCGACCACTTCACTCATCTCCCCGCGCGTAAAACCACCGAAAACCCGGAGTCTACTTCAGCCAAACATGTCTGAGCGCGACGGCTTCGGAGACGAGCTGTGCGGGGACGGAGCTCCAGACTGTGTCCCGCCCAGAGCGTCCCGCGGCCGGAGGAGCGGGGTGACCGTCCCCGGGGGAGGCCAGGACTCGGACACCATCCTCCTGGAGTCCGTGAGAGCGGCGCCGCGCAGGAGCAGCATCATAAAGGTACAGTTCACCCACACGTGCCGCGCTATGATGGTTTCAGGAGTAAACATGGCTCCTGCGCGTTAATCTCGAGAGATGTTCATCCAAAAACGTGACTTTACGCGCCCCTCAGTGTTTGTTTGTGCTGTTATGAAATAGACTGTACATTCTCAGAGGATTGGGGAGACTTAGGAGGTGGAAGGATATTTGTGATTTGTAATATTTGTCTGCAGGGGCGGCGCCAGGGGGGGTTTGAGGGGCCCACGCTGCTCCTCACAGCTCCTCCAAATTTTGACTAAAAATGTTGAAATGGCAGCTGCAGATTACAATAAAAAAAAAATAGTAGTGCGTGCGCTCAATTGTTAAAAGACTCTATATTTATTTGTTAACTGAGCCCCCACATCGAAAACCTCAGGGCCCCCTAAACTCTTCCGCCCCAAAAATATCTCGTGCCGCCGCTGCTGTTTGTGATGAAATACACTGTACATTCTCAGAGGATTGGGGAGACTTAGGTGGTGGAAGGATATTTGTGATTTGTAATATTTGTCTGCAGGGGAGGCACCAGGGGAAACTTGAGGGGGCCCGAGCTTCTCTTTATTTTTGCACATCCAGTTTTGATTAAAAATGTTGAAAGGGCAACTGCAGAAATGTTCAAAATGAGACTACAATAAAAAAAAAAAAGTTATGTAGTGATTTGTCTAAAATTTAACTACATTTCAAACTTCAATTTCAAATTTCATCTTAACTGAGCCCCCACATTGAAAATCTCAGGGCCCCCTAAACTCCTCCGCCCAAAAAATGTCTAGCACCGCCCCTGTTGTTTATGAAATAGACTCTACATTCTCAGAGGACTGGGGGGCGTTTGGTGGTGTTTTGTGAGCAGGGGCGACGCCGGGGGGGGGGGCTTGAGGGGGTCCTAGCCTGTCCTCGAATGGCCCGCCCAAAAAATGTCAAGCGCCGCCCCTGTTCGTCAGCAGTACTGCGCAGAGTACTAGTGGTGTTGTGAGCTCTACTTTTGTCAGTTTGTCACATAAAATCCAAACACATCCAGCGCCATCTGCTTCTGGCCTTATTTAGCCTTATTTTCTGTTGGCCTATATACGTTTCAATCTAATAATAATCTATAATCTTCCTCGTTCTGAAATATGCACATGGAAACAGTTCTGAAACGGCACAGAAACTCCCACATGTGGAGGAAAGGTGTGTGCGCACGGGGAGGGTCACATCCCGTCTGTGAATATAAAGAATCGGTTGTATCGGCCGGAGGGACCTGGTACCTCGAGGCCACGGGGCGGACGTCATCGTGATGTTTTTCCACGCTGACCCGTGCTCATGTTGCGGGTCAGGGTGGCACACAAACGCCGCACAAACGCAGCGGGGCCCGGGGACCAGAGACGGGATCATGTTTTCGGGCGGGATCACACGGGACATCCTTAGGTTTCACGTGTGACTGGACGGATCCGCTTCAGGTCGAGTGTCACCTGTCCAGGGAATTCAATTAACACGAGCAGATGGGATTGAGATGGAGAGAGGATGGACAGCTGTGATGATTGACACGTGGGGTTAAGACCGATATGTTTTACAGATATTGATCTGTCTCTAATGGTGTTTATGATCAGACTGTGTAAAGACGTCACCACAGCTTCAGCTCCAAATGACGCTCATCGAGGCAACCAAAGAGCCAATCGGGAGCGAGGCTGTTGAAGGTAACGCCCCTTCCACTTAGCAACGCTGTCAATCAAACCTGTTGCTAACGCTAACAGGAGCGACGTCGGGGAAAGAAGGACCTGATGTGTCTGTTATTAATGTTCATATGTTGATTTACAGACACAGACGTGAAATAAAAACCCCAGGATCATGTAGAGGGTTAATACGAACATTTAAGTGCAACATGAGTCTGACAGCAGCAGAGACAGAGAGAGAGAGGGGACAGAGTCGATGGAGCAGGAAGTGCACCATGATCACTTCCTGTTTAGAACGTGGCGTTAGCAGGTTAGCCATGAATAGCTGCAGATCACACTAATGAGTATGAATGAATGGAATTTTTTTCATTTTGTATCAAAATGACGATGCGACGCTGCTGAATCCTACGAGTATCAACGATTAAGAAAATAAAACTGGAGAAAGAAGTGCAGATGTCACAGTGGGCGTGTCGCAGTGGGTGTGTCACAGAGGGCGTGTCACAGGGGGCGTGTCGCAGGGGGCGTGTCGCAGTGGGCGTGTCACAGGGGGCGTGTCACAGTGGACGTGTCTCAGGGGGCGTGTCACAGGGGGCGTGTCGCAGTGGGTGTGTCGCAGTGGGCGTGTCACAGGGGGCGTGTCGCAGGGGGCGTGTCGCAGTGGGCGTGTCACAGGGGGCGTCGCAGTGTGGACGTGTCACAGGGGGCGTGTCACAGTGGACGTGTCTCAGTGGACGTGTCTCAGTGGACGTGTCTCAGGGGCGTGCGTGTCGCAGTGGGCGTGTCACAGGGGGCGTGTCACAGGGGGCGTGTCACAGGTGGAGGTTAAACAGTGTTAGTTTGACAAAATGTCGTCTTGAAAATAGTGGATTAAAGATTAAACTTTAAATAGAACTTCAGAGGAAAATGAGAAGAAACAAGGTTAAATCTTTGAAAAGTCCATTTTGCAGAATCTGATTTGAGTCATGAATCTGTTCATATCTGAAGTCGCCAAAAGTCAAGTGTAAATCACAGCCCTTCACTTTCTCTGTTTGTTTTTTATTGAAGCTCGTAGTTTCCAGAATGTTGTGCCTCTCAAACGCAAGGCATTGTGGGTCAGTGAGTCAGAGCCCCATCTGGAAGAACACTGAGCCCTTTGACAGATGAGGAAGTGAGAGGACAGAGGACGGAGAGAGGAGAGGACGGGGGAGGACGGAGGGGAGGACGGACGGAGAGAGGACGGAGGGGAGGACGGAGGGGAGGACGGAGGGGAGGACGGAGAGAGGACGGAGGAGAGGACGGAGGAGAGGACGGAGAGAGGACGGAGGGGAGGACGGAGAGAGGACGAAGGGGAGGACGGAGAGAGAGGAGAGAGGGACGGAGGGGAGGACGAGGGGGGAGGACGGAGGGGAGGACGGAGGGGAGGACAGAGGGGAGGACGGAGGGGAGGACGGAGGGGAGGACGGAGGGGAGGACGGAGGGGAGGACGGAGAGAGGACGGAGGAGAGGAGGAGGAGGAGGAGAGAGACGGAGAGAGGACGGAGGGAGGACGGAGAGAGGACGAAGGGGAGGACGGAGAGAGGACGGAGAGAGGACGGAGGGGAGGACGAGGGGGAGGACGGAGGGGAGGACGGAGGGGAGGACAGAGGGGAGGACGGAGGGGAGGACAGGGGAGGACAGAGGGGAGGACAGAGGGGAGGACGGAGGGAGGACGGAGAGAGAGGACAGAGGGAGGACGGAGGGGAGGACGGAGGAGGACGGAGGGGAGGACGGAGGGGAGGACGGAGGGGAGGACAGAGGAGAGAGGACAGAGGAGAGAGGAGAGGACAGGAGAGAGGACAGAAAAGAGGAGAGAGGACGGAGGAGAAAGGACGGAGGAGAGAGGTCAGAAGAGAGGACAGAGGAGAGGAGTGGACAGAGGAGTGGACAGAGGAGTGGACAGAGGAGAGGACAGAGGAGAGGAGAGGACAGAGGAGAGGACAGAGGAGAGGAGAGAGGAGAGGAGAGAGGAGAGGACAGAGGAGAGGACAGAGGAGAGGACAGCGGAGAGGACAGCGGAGAGGACAGAGGAGAGGAGAGAGGAGAGGACAGAAGAGAGGACAGAAGAGAGGACAGAGGAGTGGACAGAGGAGTGGACAGAGGAGAGGAGAGAGGAGAGGACAGAGGAGAGGACAGAGGAGAGGACAGAGGAGTGGACAGAGGAGTGGACAGAGGAGTGGACAGGACAGAGGAGAGGACAGAGGAGAGGACAGAGGAGAGAGGACGGAGGAGAGGACAGAAAAGAGGAGAAAGGACGGAGGAGAGAGGTCAGAGGAGAGGACAGAGGAGAGGACAGAGGAGAGGACAGAGGAGAGGACAGAGGAGAGGACAGAGGAGAGGACAGAGGAGAGAGGACAGAGGACAGAGGAGACGCTGATGCCGGTGACAGCCCTGGACAGCAGTGACGTCTGCGGCATCTGAGTCGATGTGAAGAACCAACACGACCATGTGTCAATCAACAGAGTCCAAACAAACACAACGACTGAACCACAGACAGAGCTAACATGCTAACATGCTAACGCCGCGCTCAAACAGGAAGTGATCGCACTTCCTGCGCCATCGACTCTGGCTCCAATTCACTTTACATTGAAAAACTGTGTCTCTCTCTCTCTCTGTCCCTGCTGCTGTCAGACTCATGTTGGTCTTAAATGTTTAACCCTCTACATGATCCTGGGGTTTTTATTTCACGTCTGTGTCTGTAAATCAACATATGAACATTAATAACAGACACATCAGGTCCTTGTTTCCTGTTAGCGTTAGCAACAGGTTTGATTGACAGTGTTGCTAAGCGCCCGCTCCTTTAAACCAGTTACCTTCAACAGCCTCGCTCCTGATTGGCTCTTTGGTTGCTATGATACTCGAGGTCAGAAACTACTCCAGATTAGCCTCTGTTCCTGTGTGACGTCTCACTCTCAGTCTGGTCTTTTTGGTTTGTTCTGGGACTAAACGTGACCGAGTGTTTCGTTTGTTTCTTTAAAATCGCCGGTGTGTGTGGGAGTGTGTGTGTGTTTTGGCTGTGTGTCTTTTCAGCTGATGTAAAATCCATTTTCCGTCATGACTCTGCTCTTGAATCGACTTTATTTTGTCGTTCAAACGTGTGTGAGTTGGACCCGGGGTCACCAGCCAATGTCCAGTTTGATCTGACCTGAGAACATCATCCGCCAATCACCAGATCAATATTCAAATGAGCACAGACGGAGGCGGTGGAGCGGTGGTGCAGGGATCCAGGGGCGGAGTCTGTGTGCGCTGGTGTGTGAACGTGTGACTATTTACCATTTTAGAAAGTAGAGTTTTCTATGGCAACCTCGAAAACAAAAACTGGAAGTAAATATTTATAAACACACACAAAAAAAGATGAAGTTGAATCACAAGTTTGGCCCCAGCACTTTTGTTACGTGGCTGATCGTACATGTCAAATAAAGTATTTCACAGGTGTACGGAAACATCATAAAAACATCTTAAAACACAAACACCTTAAAACATCCCCAAAACATCTGAAAACATCCCAAAAACACCTTAAAACATCCCAAAAACATCTTAAAACATCTTATAAAACACCCAAAAAAAAAATATCCATAAACATCTTAAAACATCCCAAAAACATCTTAAAACATCATAAAAACACCTTAAAACATCATAAAAACACCTTAAAACATCATAAAAACACCTTAAAACATCCCAAAAACATCTTTAAACATCCCAAAAACATCTTAAAACATCTTATAAACACCTTAAAACATCCCAAAAACATCTTAAAACATCCCCAAAACATCTGAAAACATCCCAAAAACACCTTAAAACATCCCAAAAACACCTTAAAACATCCCAAAAGCATCTGAAAACATCCCAAAACACCTTAAAACATCCCAAAAAACATCTTTAAACATCCCAAAAACACCTTAAAACATCCCAAAAGCATCTGAAAACACCCAAAAGCATCTGAAAACATCCCAAAAACACTTTAAAACATCCTATAAAACACCTTAAAACATCCTATAAACACCTTAAAACATCCTATAAACACCCTGAAAAAACATTCTATAAACACCCTGAAAAAACATTCTAAAAACACCCTGAAAAAACATCCTGAAAACATCCCAAAAACATCCTATAAACACCTTAAAACATCCTTTAAACACCTTAAAAGATCCTAAAACACCCTGAAAAAACATTCTAAAAAACACTTAAAAACATCCCAAAACATCTTAAAACATTCTCAAATCATCCTAAAACCATCCTTAAAGCATCCTTAAACATCCTAAAAAATCCTGAAAAAACATCCTAAAAACCATCCTAAAACCATCCTTAAACACCTTAAATCATCCTTAAAACACCTTAAACATCCTAAAAACATCCTTAAACACCTTAAAACATCCTAAAAAAAAATCCTAAAAACACCCTGAAAAAACATCCTAAAAACTTACAAACATCCTTAAAAACATCCTAAAAACATTCTAAAAACACCTTAAAAACATCCTTAAAACATCCTGAAAAACATCCTAAAAACACCTTAAAACATCCTAAAAGCATATAAACCCCCTTAAAACATCCTAAAAAAAATCCTAAAATCACCCTGAAAAAACATCCTAAAAACTTACAAACATCCTTAAAAACTTCCTAAAAACATTCTAAAAACACCTTAAAAACATCCTAAAAACACGTAAACCAAAAACACCCTAAAAACTCCGCACCACTGCCCCAGAGCCAAACACTTGGGGCGACGTCACTCTCACTTAGTCATGTTTTTACACACAGTTTCTGCTTCATATTCATAACATTTTTAAACCGTCAGAAACTTTAAAACTTCTGGTGACGCGGTGGATAATCCCGGCGCTCAGACCTAGTTTAGATCTTTTTGGAGGGACCACCTAAACTGCAGCCTGGAGACTCCTTTGACATCTCGTGTTACTAAAACAACACAGTGGAGCGATTCTCTCACACACGGCTCTGTTTGTGCAGCTCCCCCCGTCGCAACACACATGCAGGTAATTAGGCCCAGGGAGCGGTCTGGGCACACGGCTCGAGTAATGCCATCGCCGGCTGAACGAGCCTCTGAACGTGCAGCTAATTCACATAATCAACGGCGCAATCAGCCTCGGCTCCGCTTGCGTCGCGGTTTGAGCTGTTGTTGACGTCGAGGTAACGACAGTCAGACAGAACGATACGGTTATTATCGTTTAAGTGGAATATGAGCCGTGACGCAAAGAACCGAAGAAATGAGTCAGAAGAAGTCGACGCTGAGAGTAGACGAACATCAAACGAAGAAAGACTTGAGGTAGAACGCAGACGGAACGTTCAGAAAGACTGAAACAAACTGGTCACGATGGTCTGCGGCAGTTTCAAACTGTTTATATAAAAAAAAAGATGTAGCTAACCCGCTAGCCGCCGCGTTCAAACAGGAAGTGATCATGTGCGCACTTCCTGTCCCAATCGACTGTTTGTATTCACCCGCTCTACATGATCCTCGGCTTAATTTTTTAGTTTGTTTGTTTATTATTTTTTTTTTATTTTGAGTTTTTTTTTTCTTTTGTTATTATTCATTTTTTTGTTATTTTGAGTTTTTTTTTTTTTTGTTATTTATTTATATTTTTTAGTTATTTTGAGTTGTTATTTTTTTTTATTTTTTAGTTATTTTTAGGGAAGGGGGGGATATTATTTTTTTTATTTTTTGTTATTTTGAGAGGGGGGTTTTTTTGTTTTTTTTTTTTTTTTTTTTAGTTATTTTTTTATTTATTAATTTTTTTGTTATTTTAAGGGTTTTTTTTTGTTATATATTTATTTTGTTATTTTGAGTTGTTGTTGTTTATTATTATTATTTTTTGTTATTTTTAGGGAAGGGGGGTACTATTTTATTAATTTTTTTGTTATTTTGAGGGGTTTTGGGGTTTTTTTGTTGTTTTTTTAGTAATTTATTTTTATTTTTTTTTTGTGTTATTTTGAGTTAAAAATAAATCAACATATGAACATTAATAAAACAGACACATCAGGTCCTTCTTTCCCCGACGTCGCTGCTGTTAGCGTTAGCAACAGGTTTGATTGACAGCGTTGCTAAGCGCCCGCTCCCTGTTAAACCAATGGAGCGGGCGGGAAGGGGCGTTACCTTCAACAGCCTCACTCCTGATTGGCTCTTTGGTTGCTATGATACTCATGGTCAGAATTCTGCTGCAGATTAGCCGCTATAAACCGCTCCGGCCTCGATGAGCTTCATTTGACTGAAGCCGAACTCTTCGTCACTTCTTTAAACAGTCTGTGGTTTGAAGAATATTAATTAATCTGCTCCGTCTGTGTTAAACATTTTAAACCTGTGGAATGTCGTGATGTAATCTGACGTCGTGTTTTGGACGTGGTCAAAGCTCAAACTTGTTCTCACCTTTTGACCTGCGATGCCACAAATAACTCTCCCCCTTTTTAATTTAATAAGAAAATATATTTACGCCTGTGACCTTTCGGGAAATGACCTTTACTGATATTCTAGATAAATTATGCCAGAGAAACTTTACCAAAACTTTGCAGATCGCACTAACAATTTGACCTTCTGTAATCTGAACTCCCTCATTCCAACGGCAGATGTATTAGCTCTGTGAGCAGCTAGCTAGCGCGCTATGTCTCAAAACTAGCACTTTTATTCGAATGAGAAAACGTAAAATAAACAAAACAGATGTATTAAAATAAAAACTACCCAGTTGTTTTTATATGTGGTGTTTTGTTTTTTTTTGGGGTTTTTTTTTTTTTTTTTGTTTGTTATACCTCAAAGTTAGCATTAGCATTAGCATTAGCATTGAGACACAAACAACGACTTTCTAAACAGAGATTCACTGTTATGATGCAGCAGTAGTTAAAAAAACAGAGGGAACTACATAGACCATGATCCTTTGCTGTTTCAGTGCAGACGACATGGAGAAAGTAACAAACTGATGTTAATTGTCGAGGCATTTTAAAAGAAAAAATGGCATAGTGCCTGATCCTAACCCCCTAACCTCTGAACCCTGACCCCTAACCCACACGACGCTCCCTGTCCACTGCCTCGTCTTTAAATATTTATTCATTTTAGTGTGACTCTGCAAAAATAGAGATTAAACTAAACAGAAAGTAGTGCATGCTAACAGGAAATAGTGATGCTAACAGGAAGAAGTGATGCTAATAGGAGATAGTGACGCTAACAGGGGGTAGTGATGCTAACAGGAGGTAGTGACGCTAACAAGAAGTATTGATGCTAACAGGAGGTAATGAGGCTAACAGGAGGTAGTGACGCTAACAGGAGGTAGTGACGCTAACAGGAGGTAGTGACGCTAACAGGAGGTAGTGACGCTAACAGGAGGTAGTGACGCTAACAGGAGGTAGTGACGCTAACAGGAGGTAGTGACGCTAACAGGAGGTAGTGACGCTAACAAGAGGAAGTGACGCTAACAGGAAGAAGTGATGCTAACAGGAGGTAGTGAGGCTAACAGGAAGAAGTGAGGCTAACAGGAGGTAGTGACGCTAACAGGAGGTAGTGACGCTAACAGGAGGAAGTGACGCTAACAGGAGGCAGTGACGCTAACAGGAGGCAGTGACGCTAACAGGAAGAAGTGACGCTAACAGGAGGAAGTGACGCTAACAGGAAGAAGTGAGGCTAACAGGAAGTAGTGACGCTAACAGGAGGAAGTGACGCTAACAGGAGGTAGTGACGCTAAAGGAGGAAGTAGTGCTAACAGGAGGTATTGAGGCTAATGAGGCTGCAGTTATTACACTCTTTTTTTTGGTTTTGTTTCATATTTCAGTTGACTAGCCTATTTTCCTTTTACTTTCTGGCCGATGCTCATCTCGGGGCATCTGGTCTTTTCCGGCGGCTCCAGAAATGCTTCATCTTCATATTAACCGGGACTTAACGAGACATTAAACATAATCACGTTACATGCGTTTAGCCTGGGTTTTATTAATTCTGTCCCACAGGATGAACGGGGCTGATCCTGGTCACGGGGTAAATGCTCCGTGTCTGTGGGAGTGTTTTTAAAATCCAGGCAAAAGTCAAATTCTTTTCATTTGAATATGTTAAGCTTGAGCTGGCGTCATTAGCATTACAGGTCCAACAGAAGGCATGCTGGGAGCTCTGCGTCAGACCTGGGGAGAGGGGCTGGTTTAACAATACAGCTCTGAGACACGCACACGCACACGCAACATGCACACGCATACGCAACACGCACACGCAACACGCACACGCAACACGCACACGCAACATGCACACGCACATGCACACGCAACGACACCGCATTCCGGTTTTCTGTGCTTTCTGAGGACGTCACACTGACCTGCAGCTTGTTCTAATGTCGTTTCCTCGTCACAAACAGACCTGGAGTTGTGTTTTTTTTAAATTTCCTTCACACATTTAACACACAAACTCTGCAGATTTAGCCCGAGTTCTTCTCTCAGACTGAAAACACTCTGCTTCCACCTTGTGATGTCATCATGTGGTGTGTTTTTTTATTTCTAGAATCGCTTGGATCATTTATATTTCAGTCCCAGAGTTTCCAATTTCTACTGAGCTAAAGGTAAAAGGAGGTGTTAACGTGAAAACTACCACCTCGTGACATCACAAGGTGGAGCAGAGCGTTTTGAGCTTTATTCCCATCCTTCCCTCTCTCTTTCTATGTCACTACCATCTCTCCCTCCTCTCCTTCTCCTTTCTATTCACCACTTTCGATCTCTTATCTCTCCTCTTCTTTGTAACGCTCTGTTCCACCTTGTGATGTCATCAAGTGGTGATACAGGAAGTGCTCCACTGTGTTTTTAAACTCCACACAGCTTCATTTCTAGAGTCATTTGGATCATTTCACACCTAGAATTGCCACTTATCTCTAGTGAATAAAGGTAAAAGGAGCTGTTAATGTGAAAACTCCCACTTGATGACATCACAAGGTGGAACGTCGCGTTTTGAGCTTTGGAGATGTTACAGACGAATAATAAATGAAACAAAACACAACTCCAGGTCTGTTTTTGATGCGCTAACAACATTATAACATGGATTAAAGCTACAAGAGTCATTTTTTGTGTAATATGTCCCCTTTAATGACACACTGTGGAACATTTTAGACATTGGCAGACACAAAACTCTGCGTTAGAGTTACTTTATGTCAGTCCCAAGCCTAAATAAATGACATTATATGAAGAGATATTGCAAAAATGTTCCCCAAACCCAAAGATCCCCATGGAGATGTTACAGACGAATAAAAAATGAAACAAAACGCAGCTCCGGGTCTGTTTTTGAGGCGTTAGAACATGACTTAACGTCTCATTTTGTGTAATATGTCACGACGACCTGGTTTCTGTCCCCATAACGCTGACAGATGTGCATGAGTCGAGCGTGTACACAGATCTCGGTCCCCACACGGTGCTGAATTCGCGCCCACACACAGGTGTAGTCGGGTTGAGTGGAGCAGACTCTGGGGGAGCGTGGTTTGGACGTGTGGCTGACAGCTCTGCGTGTTGCCTGACTGCTCGAGGCCCCTCCCATCGCCTCGGCTGTTGTGTTTGGAGACTGGAGCATGCACCGGGGCGTCTGAGCGCCTCGTGTCCAGGCAGGGACAGAAACGGCCTGTTTAGTCTCTTCAACCTGCTGGTTTTAGGCACAGATGGAACAAAAAGCACAATATCAGGACGTCGTGTCGTCTAAAGTCTCATGATCGTGTCGTTTGGTCGTCACAATAGATGGAATTATTTTTCTTTGCTTAAATTCACTGTTATGGTTAAACTAAACAGAGGGAACTACATAGACCATGATCCTTTGCTGTTTCAGGGCAAACTTCTTTGGATTATAACCGAACCAACGACTCGCCGAGGCATTTTTAAAAGAAAAAGTGGTGTATTCAGAATTATGTCCACCTCAATAAATATCGTATCGTATTATGTTCTGCATCTTGATTGGCTGAGGGACTGTAGACCATTGTGTTCTGCATCCTGATTGGCTGAGGGACTGTAGACCATTGTGTTCTGCGTCCTGATTGGCTGAGGGACTGTAGACCATTGTGTTCTGCGTCCTGATTGGCTGAGGGACTGTAGACCATTGTGTTCTGCGTCCTGATTGGCTGAGGGACTGTAGAGAGAGAGAAATGTGAGAAAATGTTAATGTCTGTGTGAGAAAAGTGTATAAAGTGTGAGGTGAGGGGTTTTACAGACAAACATGTAGAATAGCTGTAAAAATGGCCTTTTGTCGGTTATTTTTAGCCTAAACATCAGACCACTGTACAGTGTGTTATTTAGATGTAATTACGTTTTGATTAAATGGATTTGGTTTGATTATAGATTCTACTTTTTTTTTTTTCCAGCCACAGTTTGGTTGTTTTGGCCAGTCCCAAACATGAATAAAAGTTGTTTTCATAAGTCAGAATAATGGACCTTCACCTTTTCACGTCGTGCCTCAGTTTTTTCAAAGCTCAGGTCTCAGGCGGACTGTGAAAAGCAGAATGCTGCGTTTTACTGAGTGGGTTGATGTTTTTTGGTACAAATTCACGTGGCCTTTTCATGTTCAGAGTTTTGTGAAGGTAAAACTGAGCCGTGTGAGTCAGAGGCGACGCTTTGTTCTGATCACGGCTCCATTTGTTACGAGATCGAGCCTCAAAACTTTAAGTGTTCTTCAGACGTGGGACAAGTACTCGGGTTTGTTATTTGAGTTAACGCACAGATACTAGAGCTAAAACATACTCAAGTAAAAGTAAAAGTATCACATACAAACAGCAACTTAAGTAAAAGTCTTTCACATATTTTGAGTCTTGTAAAGCTTCAAATCGATCGTTTTTTTTCAGTTTTTATTTGTATATTTTTGTTTTTTTGTGTTAAAATAAACCTCAGACTTTTCAGCAGCTTCACAAAATCAGAAAAATACTTTTACTTTTCAGTCAGGAGTAGAAAGTACAGATACTCCTCTCAAATGTACACAGGTAAAAGTAAAAAATACACACTGTAAAATGTACTTAACTACTTTTAATTATTTATGTTCCACCACTGTATTAGCCTATGTCCACTACTACTACTACTACTACTACTACTACTACTACTACTACTACTACTACTACTACCACTACTACTACTACCACCTTCTGCTACTACCTTATACCTACTGCCACTACTACCATTATTACTACGTTCAACCTAGTACCACCTACTACTACTACCACTACTTCACTGCCATTACTGCTACTCGTACTCCTCCTGATGTCTGTGCAGTACTTCCTCTCCTGTAGTAGTATTACTGTTACTATTACTTCATTCCTAACAGTTTAATGCCGTGTTGCGGTGACGGGGCTGATGGGATTTATCCTCACATTATCACTGTTCTGCTGGAGCTCTGGGTTTTCTGTGTTTTCTCTGTGTTTTCTCTGCGTTTTCTGCATTTTCTCTGCGTTTTCTGCATTTTCTCTGCGTTTTCTGCATTTTCTCTACATTTTCTCTGCATTTTCTCTGCGTTTCTGCATTTTTCTGCATTTTCTCTGCGTTTTCTACGTTTTCTCTGCATTTTTCTCTGCATTTTCTCTGCATTTTCTCTGCATTTTTCTCTGCATTTTCTCTGCATTTTCTCTGCATTTTCTGCATTTTCTCTCTGCATTTTCTACATTTTCTCTACATTTTCTCTGCGTTTTCTCTGCGTTCTCTGTCGAGCTCCATTGATAAGTTCTGGGTCACAGCTGGAGATCGTCTGAGTGAGTCACATCGACGTGGAAACGAGTCCCACATTAAAAGCTCATTCTGTTTGAACGTCTCATTTTTTTACTGTGATGTTTTTGTTTTCTGTGTTTATCCCAGAGATCACAGAGTCTCCGTAAAGGACAGATCTACTCGTGTTTAGATGTTTAGATGAAGATAAGTGGTGTCTTTGGTTTTTAAAGGGTCTGTTAGCTGCTTTTCAAAGTGTATTTTCTTGCTTCTGCTGTAGAGATCTGTGTGGTTGGAAATCCTTGGGTGAAAATGATGGTTGAGGTGTTTTCAGGGCCCGACTCAAACGAGACGTCTGAGCTTCTGAGTGAATCATCGACTGTGTAAAGAAGTGAGAGAAGAGTTCAGCTCCAAATGAAGCTCATCGAGGTCAGAGCAGAGACCACGAGTATCATAGCAACCAAAGAGCCAATCAGGAGCGAGGCTGTTGAAGGTAACGCCCCTTCAGCCCACACCACTGGTTTAACAGGGAGCAGGCCCTTAGCAACACTGTCAATCAAACCTGTTGCTAACGCTAACAGGAGCGACGTCGGGGACAGAAGGACCTGATGTGTCTGTTTTTAATGTTCATATGTTGATTTACAGACACAGACGTGAAATAAAAACACTCAGGATCATGTAGAGGGTTAATACGAACATTTAAGACCAACATGAGTCTGACAGCAGCAGGGACAGAGAGAAAAAAACAAAAGCAAAACTAAATAACAAAAAAATAATAACAAAAAAAGCTTAAAATAATAAAAAATAAATAAATGAACTTAAGAGAACAAAAAGATTAAAATTAATAAACTCAAAATCACAAAAAATAAAATAAATAAAACCCTCAAAATAACTAATACAAAAAAAATAAAATCTGAATAACTCAAAAAAATAAAAATAAAACTGAAAATAACTCAAAAAAATTAAGAAAGTACACAAAAAAGTATAAATTAAAAAAAAAAAAAAAAACTCGAAATAATTAAAAAACAAACACTCAGGATCATGTAGAGGGTTAATATGAACATTTAAGACCAAAATGAGTCTGACAGCAGCAGGGACAGACAGAGGGGGGACATGGTTTTTTTTTGATGTAAAGTGAATTGGAGCCAGACTTGATGGAGCAGGAACTGCACCATGATCACTTCCTGTTTGGAACGTAGCGGCTAGCAGGTTAGCTATGTCCATTTATATGAACAGTCTGTGGGTTTTATGTGTCTGTTTCATATAATTGTTCTGGAACTTCAGGTCAAATGAGATTATAAATGTGTAAATGTGGATTTGACAGAGATTTGAACCTAGCGTAGCACTGACACAGCATGTAAACCAGCTCTTTGATAGATGGACCCACTTTATAAATGAGCTGGATCAGGTATCGCTTCCAAGTATCGGTTCAGTCGAGATGTGTAACAGCTACAAAACATTTACATCAGTTCTGTCTCATTTTTGTTTGTGTTTAAAGATTTAAACCAGCAGATTCTTCAGGCTCGAGTTTCAGAATTGGCATCAGGATTGAAAAAAGCTGGATCTTTACTTTTTATGACGTCGATACTAAACTATTTCTATCTCGTTCAGTGCCCAATCGCTCCAACAACCAAAACAGTTCTGCATATGGATGACGTCTGGTGCCATATGGAACATTGTGCTAATATTAGCCTCAGTGTTTTGACGGAGGACCACAGACCACACGGCCTCGCTCCCGGGACGGATTATTTTGCTTTAAACATGGCAAAAGGCGAAATTAGATCCGTCAACTGGACAAATGTGGGAGTGACGACGTTTCTCTGCTCGTCCAAGAAGCTTCTTCAGGTCTGAGCAGCGAAACAGCTTCACTCCTTCAACGATTTGTCTTTTGCAACGGATCAGACCTGGACGACTGAGGGACAGACACAAAAGTGAAAAACCCCAGGATCATGTCGAGGGTTAATCTGAACATTTAAGACCAAAATGACGAGACGGCAGCAGGGACAGAGAGGGAGACACAGTTTTTAAATAGAAAGTGAATTGGAGCCAGAGTCGATGGAGCAGGAAGTGCGCCCATGATCACTTCCTGTTTGGAGCGCGGCGGTTAGCAGGTTAGTTACATTTACACAAACAGACTATGTCCCTGATGCTTTTGATATTTTTCTGGGGAGTTGGGGAGGTTCATGTCGCAGCTCAGAGCAGGAGGTTATTTGTTTAAGACCCAGTTTATTTTGGTATTTTCTCCAGACGCGGTGCCATGTGGACTCCTCCTCCTCCTTCTTCTCCTTCTCTTCCTTCTCGTCCTCCTGCTTATTCTGCTTCTTCTCTCTTCTTCTTCCTTGTTCGTGTTCTTCTCCTTCCTTCTTCTCCTTCTTCTGCTTCTTCTTCCTTCTTTTTCTTCTTCTTTTGCTTCTTCTTCCTTCTTCTTACTTCTTCTCCTCCTTCTTCTCCTTTTCCTTCTTCATCTTCTCCTCCTCCTCCTCCTCCTCTTCTTCTTCTTTTTCCTTTTCCTTCTTCTGCTTCTTCTCCTTCCTTCTTCTCCTTCTGCTTCTCCTGCTTCTTCTTTGTTCGTCTCCTCCTCTTATTCTCTTCTTCTCCTTTTCCTTCTTCAAAACATCTACTTCTGTTAGTCCTTCTTGGTCCTTCTCCTTTCAACCTGAAGAGTGCTCTTTCAAAAAAAACTTCTTCTTCTTTACTTTTTATGACTTCAGGTACTAAAACTTCTTCTATCTCTTCAGTGCCCAATCGCTCCAACAACCAAAACAGTTCTGCATATGGATGAAGTCTGGTGCCATATGGAACATTGTGCTAATATTAGCCTCAGTGTTTTGACGGAGGACCACAGACCACACTGGCTCTCGCTCCCGGGACGGATTCTTTTGCTTTAAACATGGCAAAAGGCGAAATTAGATCTCGTCAACTGGACAAATGTGGGAGTGACGACGTTTCTCTGCTCGTCCAAGAAGCTTCTTCGGGTCTGAGCAGCGAAACAGCTTCACTCCTTCAACGATTTGTCTTTTGCAACGGATCAGACCTGGACGACTGAGGGACAGACGGACAGAAAAGTGAAAAACCCCAGGATCATGTCGAGGGTTAATCTGAACATTTAAGACCAACATGACGAGACGGCAGCAGGTACAGAGAGAGACACAGTTTTTACATAGAGAGTGAATTGGAGCCAGAGTCGATGGAGCAGGAAGTGTGCACATGATCACTTCCTGTTTGGAGCGCGGCGTTAGCAGGTTAGCTACATTTACACAAACAGACTATGTCCCTGATGCTTTTGATATATTTCTGGGGAGTTGGGGAGGTTCATGTCGCAGCTCAGAGCAGGAGGTTATTTGTTTAAGACCCAGTTTATTTTGGTACTTTCTCCAGATGCGGTGCCATGTGGACTCCTCCTCCTTCTCCTTCTCCTTCTCCTCCTCCTTCTTCTTCTTCTTCTTCTTCTTCTTCTTCTTGCTCTTCTCTTGCTCTTCTCGTTCTCCTTCTCTCCCTTCTCCTGCTTATTCTGCTTCTTCTCCCTTCTTCTTCCTTGTTCGTGTCCTCCTTCTTCTTCTCCTTTTTCTTCTTCTGCTACTTCTTCTTCCTTCTTCTCCTTCTTCTCCTCCTTCTTCTCCTTCTTCTGCTTCTTCTTCTTCCTTATTCTCCTTCTTCTTTTGCTTCTTCTTCCTTCTTTTTCTCCTCCTTCTCCTCCTCCTGCTTCTTCTTCTTCCTTGTTCGTCTCCTCCTCCTTATTCTCCTTCTTCTTCTCCTTTTCCTTCTTCATCTTCTTCTCTTCCTCATCCTTCTCCTGCTTCTTCTGCTTCTGCTTCTTCCTCCTTTTTCTTCTCCTTCTCCTTCCTTGTTCGTCTCCTCCTCCTTCTTCTTCTTCTCCTTTTCCTTCTTCTTCTCCTTCTCCTCCTCCTCCTTCTTCTCCTGCTTCTTCTGCTTCTGCCCTTCTTCTGCTTTTTCTTCTCCTTCCTTCTCGTTCTTCTTCCTTGTTCCTCTCCTCCTTCTTCTTCTTCTCCTTTTCCTTCTTCATCTTCTCCTCCTCCTCCTCTTCTTCTTCTCCTTCTGCACAGCCTCACCACTTGCCCCAAACCCTTTTGTCCTCCGCCCCTCCTCTCCGGTCCCTTCGCTAATGCTAATGTTGTTCTCTCCTGGAAGCTAATGCTAACAATGGCGTGTTTGTCGTGGTGGACATTGGTGCCAGTGTGGCCCGTCTCCTGGGCCCGTGGTGGGGCCCATCTCCTGGGCCCGTGGTGTCCTGCGTCTCCTGGCTCTGTGGTGTCCCCAGCTGCAGGTCAGGAGCTTATCAAAGAACAAGGAGAGCCACGCACAAAGAGACGTGTTACAAACGCTGGCTCCGGGACAGATCTGAACAAAGCACAAATATGTGATCAGAGACGGGACTTTGTGGATCCATGTGACTGAACGAGCTGCGACACAGGAAGTCTTTGAAGTGAACATCTCCAAGAACAAACAGTTACACAACAGTCGGCAAAAGTTGAGCGTTCAAAGAAAAGTGTTACAGTTTTACTCAGAATTACAACTTAAATGGCTCATACTCGGCTGTTTTCTGGACCTTTTTTAAAGTTTAAACAGAGCTGCAGTTGTGTATTTCCCGACCCGGAAGCAGCGTTTTATCAAATGTTTGGACTTAGAAAAGGAAGATTAGGAATTTTTGTGTTATTAAGAAAAACATAATTAATCTTTTTGGCAAATATTCTGTTTGTGTAACTGCTGGGAAAACATGGAGAAGCCAAATGCTACAAAAGTTGAAAATAAACGGCTTAAACTAAGTGACAGCGCCCCCTGCCTGTCACATCCTCTCAGGTTAAGACTAAAAAACTGAAAACGCAACTCTTCTTCCTGGTATTTAACACTACACACGACACACAGGAGTCGTTTCACTGGAGTTGTTTTAAATTTGCTATAAAAATAAACTTTGGTTCATGTTATATTGTATTTTCAGAGTCAGTGACATGAAAACAAGACACAAATAAAACCTAAAACAAAACTCACAAAGCTCACATCCGTACACTGTTTATGTAAATGGACAGAGCTAACCTGCTAGCCGCCGCGCTACAAACAGGAAGTGATCATGTAAAAACTTGTATCTTAAATGTTCGTATTAACCCTCTACATGATCCTGGGGTTTTTATTTCACGTCTGTGTCTGTAAATCAACATATGAACATTAATAACAGACACATCAGGTCCTTCTGTCCCCGACGTCGCTCCTGTTAGCGTTAGCAACAGGTTTGATTGACAGCGTTGCTAGGCTGCTGAAGCTCACTCCAGGGAGCGGCTGTTACCTTCCACAGCCTCGCTCCTGATTGGCTCTTTGGTTGCTATGATACTCGTCGTCTGAATTTCAAATATGGATCTCACTCCAGATTAGCCGCTACTTTGTCACGTCTTTACACTCTGTGGTCACAACCTCCCAACCCGCCACAGATAGGGGCAGATCTCTTCTTCTGCTTCTGCTTCTCCTTCTTCTGCTTCTTCTCACGTTTTTGCTTCTTCTGCTCGTCTTCTGCTTCTTCTTCTTCTGCTTCTTCTTCTGCTTCTTCTTCTTCTGCTTCTTCTTCTTCTCCTTCTCATTCTTCTGCTTCTCCTTCTTCTTCTCCTTCTTCTGCTTCTTCTTCTTCTGCTCTTCTTCTTCTCCTTCTCATTCTTCTGCTTCTCCTGCTTCTGCTTCTTCTTCTCCTTCTCATTCTTCTGGTTCTTCTTCTTCTCCTTCTCATTCTTCTTCTTCTCCTTCTCTTCTTCTCCTTCTCATTGCTTCTTCTTCTTCTCCTTTTTTGCTTCTTCTGCTGCTTCTTCTCATTCTTCTCCTTCTTTTGCTTCTTCTTCTTCTCCTTCTCATTCTTCTGCTTCTCCTTCTTGTTCTCCTTCTTCTGCTTCTTCTTTTGCTTCTTCTTTTGCTTCTTCTTCTGCTCCTCCTCCTCTTTTCTTCTTCATTATTAACACTTTAAGTCACCAGTTTTTCTTTCACCATCCCCCTTTCCACTCTCCGTTTATTCTTCCTCGTCGTATCCAGATCGATCTCGTCTGTGTCTGTAAATCAAACTCGGTCAAACGTGATCGTCCAATCAGATCCGTTTATTTCAGTGACACGTGTGAAACGAAGCAGCTCATTGGTCGACTGTGATTTACAAATAAAATCACATTTCTCTCTCCTCAGAGTCACACAGCTGAGGCTTCGCTCGTTGATTGTGCAGAAATCCGCCGTGTTTTTGAGCCTCTGTGATGGCGACGTGTTTGTTCTGCTCATGTCAGTGATGATGAAAAGGTCAAAGGTCACAGGTCATGAACCCGCCTCTTTTGTTCAGATATTACACAGAAGTTTGATAATGTGCAGCTGTTTCATTCATGCAGCACGAAGTTTAGCAGGAGGAACTGTTCCAACTGTTGTAAAAGCAGAAGACGGACGGCGGCAGTGTCAACGACGTGAGAACTGACCTCTGTAAATGCACCAACGCTCTACCGACTGAGCCACCGTCACACAAATCCAACACACGTCTCCACTTTTCACACTTTTCAAATGTGTTCCAGCTTTTTATCCGTGTTTTTCTGTCATAATGTCACAAGGATGTTATCAGAACAAGATCTAAACTGCAAAATAATTATAATTTAATCAACAAAAATAGCTCTGGGGAAGAAAAAAGTGATGCAAAAACTTAAAACACGAGGCTAAAATCCACCAGGAAACAAGACACAGGTGATTCACACACTTCAACTGTCGAAACGGGAAACGTGGAAAACACTGAAACAAAACGACGTGTGACTTTCATAATGCACCGCCTCAGTTTGTGGCTTCTTCTGTGTGAGCGCGACTCGTGTTCACGCCCAAACTCGTCCAGGGAGGAGCCGCGTTCTGTTTATATCACGCTCTGACTTCCTGTCGGGGCCCCTCTCTCGCTCCTCACAGCTGTTTGCGTCTCCGTCAGCGCTTCCCCAGAGACCTGCAGCGAGAGGCACTTTTACAAACAGACACGTGTCCACAAATGTGTTCTGACGGCTCCCGAGCGGCGAACACGGGAGGAAGTGTGGCGTGAGCGAGGGAGGAGCGGCCTGAGCGAGGGGAGGAGCGGCCTGAGCGAGGGGAGGAGCGGCCTGAGCGAGGGGAGGAGCGGCGTGAACGAGGGGAGGAGCGGCGTGAGCGAGGGGAGGAGCGGCGTGAGCGAGGAGCGCGGCCTGAGCGAGGGAGGAGCGGCCTGAGCGAGGGGAGGAGCGGCGTGAGCGAGGGGAGGAGCGGCGTGAGCGAGGGAGGAGCGGCGTGAGCGAGGGAGGAGCGGCCTGAGCGAGGGGAGGAGCGGCCTGAGCGAGGGGAGGAGCGGCCTGAGCGAGGGAGGCGGCCTGAGCGAGGGGGAGGAGCGGCCGTGAGCGAGGGGAGGAGAGCGGCGTGAGCGAGGGAGGAGCGGCCTGAGCGAGGGTAGGAGCGAGGAGCGAGGGGAGGAGCGGTTTGACCGGGAGGAGCGCGCTGCCTGAGCGAGGGGAGGAGCGGCTGAGCGAGGGGGAGGAGCGGCCTGAGCGAGGGGAGGAGCGGCCTGAGCGAGGGGAGGAGCGGCCTGAGCGAGGGGAGAGCCGGCGAGCGAGAGAGTGAGCGAGGGGAGGGCGTGAGCGAGGGGAGGAGCGGCGTGAGAGCGAGGGGAGGAGCGGCGTGAGCGAGGGGAGGAGCGGCGTGAGCGAGGGGAGGAGCGGCGTGAGCGAGGGGAGGAGCGGCCTGAGCGAGGGGAGGAGCGCGTGAGCGAGGGGAGGGAGCGGCCTGAGCGAGGGGAGGAGCGGCCTGAGCGAGGGGAGGAGAGCGAGGGGAGGAGCGGCGTGAGCGAGGGGAGGAGCGGCGTGAGCGAGGGGAGGAGCGGCCTGAGCGAGGGGAGGAGCGGCCGTGAGCGAGGGGAGGAGCGGGCCTGAGCGAGGGGAGGAGCGGCGTGAGCGAGGGGAGGAGCGGCGTGAGCGAGGGGGGAGGAGCGGCGTGAGCGAGTGAGCGAGGGGAGGGAGCGGCGTGAGCGAGGGGAGGAGCGGCCCCTGAGCGAGGGGAGGAGGCCTGAGCGAGGGGAGGAGCGGCCTGAGCGAGGGAGGAGCGGGAGCGAGGGGAGGAGCGGCCTGAGCGAGGGGAGGAGCGGCCTGAGCGAGGGGAGGAGCGCCTGAGCGAGGGGAGGAGCGGCGTGAGCGAGGGGAGGAGCGGCGTGAGCGAGCGAGGGGAGGAGCGGCGTGAGCGAGGGGAGGAGCGGCGTGAGCGAGGGGAGGAGCGGCCTGAGCGAGGGGAGGAGCGGCCTGAGCGAGGGGAGGAGCGGCCTGAGCGAGGGGAGGAGCGGCCTGAGCGAGGGGAGGAGCGCCGAGTCTGTTGTGTTAACCTCCGGCTGCAGAGATACGGCAGGACTCCGGGGACGCTCGGCATGCTGGGATCGTTCGGAGCGTCTTAAGAGCGAGGCAGATGCTAAATGATGTAACGATGTCTCCAGAAGTTCAGTGTCGAGTTCTGAATCCAGATAATTCTAAGTAGAGTTGGCACGAAGCGCAGACGTGACTTCAGCACAAACACTTTTATCTGTTTTTATCTGTTCACTGAGGCGGTTTCACTTTGATGGAGCAGATGTACGAGTGTGGACACGCCCACTTATTCAGCGCTTTCGTTTCTTTATTTGTACATCTGCATTTATACAGTGTGGCCCAAAAGTCACTGACACTTTTAAATCTTCAGTAGCTCCTTTAATTCTTAAGTTAAACTCACCAAATTTTAGCAGCAGATAAACTGAACCTTCACAGATTTTTGTCAATATAAACGGTTATAATCGTTCACTTACACTTGAACTTATCACGACTTAAACTAGGGGAAGTAAAAATGAACTAATCCGGCTCTTATTTGATCCTGATGTCACGTTTGAAGTGGTTTATCGTCTGAGGTTTATTCACAAACACCTTTTCTTTAAGATAGACCCACAGGAAGAAATCAGGACGAGTCAGGTCTGTGGAGATCACATACTGCCCCCTGTCTGTGAAAAACACTTATTATTCCTTTAATGGGGCATCTCTGGTATTAAAATGTGGACAGTAACACCGCTGGGTTTGTGAATTTGACCCATGTGACTCAAAGTCCCACTGTACAATGAGGGTTCGTTCCTCGGTGCTGGATTTGCTCAGATTAATGTGGGAAGAGTCGTTCTAAATGCTCTGAAAAAATAAAAGAAAAATAGTTAGAAACAAAAGAGTTATGGATTTTTTTTAACCATCAGTGACTTTTGGGCCACGCTGTATATACACAGAACACATCAGATATTCAGACTTATGTAGGAAAGAAAAAAAGTTGATTTTCTGTTCAAATCTTCATTGTGTCTTTTGTCTGGTGCATGTTTTAACAGCACCAGACAAACATGCACAAGATGTAAGAAAAAAGTGAAATAACTCCACTAAATATTCTTTTACAAAGCAAAAAGCAGAGTACGGGAAGGATTTGAACATAAAATACATATATAAAGAACAATAGCATTAGCCAGGATGCTAATGGAGTGAAATCACTCATCAGGGGCTTGAATGACTGAGCACACTTAGACTGAGCCTACAAACAAACTGTAAACAAACATGTGAGGAGCTGCTTCCATCTGAACTTTTTGGCTGAAAAAAATATGCCTCAGTATAACAAATATTTGTTGAATGACGAGGAGAACTGAAAGAAACACGTCACCTCCTAAATGTGCAAAAATATATAATGTGTTGATGATTCAGAGGCTTTGTCCAGAGACGTGTGAATGTGCTTCAACAAAAGTGAGAACTAATGTAAAAACTCCTGACACTGCACCGACATCAGGCCAGGGCTGTTCTACATGTATGTCTATGGTGGAATGTTCAGCTGTTGCCACGGAGACACGATGCACACATTAGCAAACACGCTAAAATAAGTTTTAAGATTGACTGAAAAACGGCACATTTCCAGGAGCCTGTGGTGAGTCCGAGCTCAGGTTTAAGAGTTTAATTTTACACAAAACGATGAGAGTGACTCACTGGAAAACTGTTGGCCAATGCTAATGCTAATGCTGATGCTGATGCTAATGCTAATACTAGCTTGTGACTGTAATGTTATTATAGGGACTCGTTTAACAGCACAGATCATCTGTTGTAGTTCAGATAAATCACTTATTTCTGGTGAGATTGTGTTAAGACAAAGATCAAAATAAAGTCTAATAAAGCCTCAGACAGAGCAGTGCCTACAGTTAGCATTAGAAAAAAAAATGAGGGACACTGCTGCTGTTGTTTAGTTAGATTTAAAGTAGTGAATGATCAGACCGACCTCGGGCCTCACACTGACCTCAGACTGACCTCGGGCCTCAGACCGACCTCGGGCCTCAGACTGACCTCAGACTGACCTCGGGCCTCAGACTGACCTCAGACCGACCTCAGGACGACCTCAGACTGACCTCGGGCCTCACACTGACCTCGGGCCTCAGACTGACCTCGGGCCCTCAGACTGACCTCGGGCCTCAGACTGACCTCGGGCCTCAGACTGGTGCAGTTGTTGGGTCGACACTCGCTGCGTTGCTCCTGTTTTGTTTTCACGGCTCTCGTTTCATAAATAACGTTGTTGTCGTGTGACACTTGGCTCTGACCCGAGCTTCAGAGACGTGAACATCTGAAACATCTGAAACATCTGAAACTTCTCCACGGTTTAGCCCCTCACCTGCCTCGTCCCTCAGACTCTCCTGTGTCTGCTCTTGTTTACATTTCGTGCTTTAGCTGACGACATCCTCACTTTTGCTGAGCTGTTGCTAACGTGTTGCTTACGTGTTGCTAACGTGTTGCTAACGTGTTGCTAACGTGTTGCTAACGTGATGCTAACGTGTTGCTAACTCGGGTCCAGGAGGCGTGTCCGGGCCGAGGTCACGGCTCCTGCAGACCTCCGAACATGAGCCTGTGGATAAATGTTGTTATGATCCTCGCTGAGAACGAGCGTGCGTGTTCGGCTGCTCAGGAATGCGCCGCCGCTGCCAGACAGGGCTGTAGGAAGTCCCGGGCATTACATACACATACACGCTGCCATGGCAACGCTGCGAACACAAATGACACAGGCTCCGCCCCCAAATCCAGAGCCCCAAACTGCACATGTGACTATATTTGACCACATTCCTACAGAGAGATTAACTGGAGCTGAAAAACGGTTTTCTTGAAGTCTGTCTCAGTCAGACTCACAGCACATTTTTGTTTTTTTTTTTTCCTAAAAGTTTGTGAAAATCAGGCATTTAAAAGTCCCAGATTAGATCATTCGTGCAAAGCATTGTGGGACTTGTGATTAGATTTGGTTCATTATCAGTTTTTGGTGATATACTTGTTCTTTCTGTGAGTGTTGTAAGGCTGTAGGTAAACTGACCCGGTGACCTTTGCCCTGGACCTGTGACCTGTGACCTGTCATCAGCTGATCTGGTTAGGCCTGTTTGACCTTTGACCTTTATCCTCTTAAGTGTTATCAGAGTCAACACCAGAGAAAACCTGGACATTTCTCCACGAAACTCACAGGTTTTTGAGTTTTTTTCTTTGGGTGGATGAGCTCTGTTGGTGTTTGGTTGTAGTAAACGAGAATTAGACGTAGTTTTCTTTTATTTAAATGTCATATTTGTTTAATATAACTGAGAATTTAAAAAAAAGACAAAATTGAATCTTTTTGTGATGTTTTAAAGCTTCTGTATGACACAAAACTGACTCTTCTGAGCTTTAAACCATGTTCTGATGCTGTTTCCTCCTCAAAAACAGACCTGAACTTGTTTTTTATTTCCTCTTTATGGCTTTAAACTTAACCATGGACACACAGTTTACTGCTCAGGTCCCCGGAAAGGCGAGCCTGCTCATAAAATGCATGTTTTTGGACTTCTGGAGCAGGTAGCCCACCCTCTCACACAGTGCAACTTGAACTTTATGACATAATCTGAAACTAAACATCGATGATCCTAGAGAAATATCTCTTGGGCCCATGTGTCTCCAAAGCTCAAAACACTCTGTTCCACCTTGTGATGTCATGAAGTGGTGGTTTTCAAGTTACCATCTCCTTTTACCTTTAGTTCAGTCGAGATCTGCAACTCCAGGAGCTGAAATGATCCATGTTGAGTCTAGAAATGAAGGTGTGGAGTTTAAAAACACAGGGGAGCACTTCCTGTATCACCACCTGATGACATCACAAGGTGGAACAGAGTGTTTTTCAGTTTGACAGAAGAACTCGGCCTAAATCTGCAGGTTTTTGTGTTAAACATGTGAGAATGAAACAAAAACACACGACTCCAGGTCTGTGTGTGACGAGGAAACATCAGAACAGATCAGAGAGGAGAGGAATATGGGCCCTTTAAAGTAGTTTGGGCCCTTTAAGGTAGTTTGGGCCCTTTAAGGTAATACGGGCCCTTTAATCAGTGCATTTATCTCCGTCATATTGAACCTGGCATTAATCCAGTGAAATGTGTGTGGCAGCGTGCCGGTGGGACGTCCTGCTCGTCCCGGAGCTGCAGGGACAGAGGTGCTTCCTGGAATCAGAGTCCTAACGGGATTACAGCTTTAATCATCTTTGGACATCTTTAAAGACAAACATGGCTCCTGCGTCTGCCTCTCGTCTCTCGTTCATAAACTAAACCTGTCAGAATCACTCCGTCCACTCACTGTCCACAATATGAAAGTTAGAATCATATTTGACTTAACATGAGACTTTTTCTTTGCTCTACAGCGACGTTTCGGGTTATTTTGTGTCTTTATGATCAGATTTAAGGCATAAAAGTTTGAATAAATAACTTGTCTGACTCATTACAGGCTCAAACTAACTAAAATTCTGCTGTTCATTTAAATTTTTTAACAATATTTCAGATTTAAAACAGGTTTTGTGGTTTAAATCTGCTCTTTTTGTGTCAGTTTGAATGTTATCGTTTATCGTCTATGTTTATTTCAGCGATATTTCGAACTTCAGAACGTGTTAGCATGACAGGGCTAGCATAAAGTCACGTCTGCAGCCCTGCGCTCAAACTAAGCCCCGCCCACACGTCCTATTGGTCAGTCTGTGTGAGTGACAGCTGCGTTTGACCAGTCGCATCAGTGAGAAACGTCAGATTAATAAAAGACTCGTTTTGTTATGTCAGGACAATGATACAAAATGTGTTGTACATGTGTGTCTATGGGGAATTGTTCAGCAGTTGCCACGGTGACACGATGCACACTTTAGCAAACGCTGCCAAAAAAGTTTCAAGATCGTCTGAAAATGCGAGAAAAAAAAACAAAAGTGATTTAAAGAGGTCGTGTTCAGGTCGTGTTCAGGTCGTGTGGTCAGTCCGAGCTCATGGTTCTGTTTAAGTGTTGGCTAATGCTAATGCTAATGCTAATGCTAATGCTAATGCTAATGCTAATGCTAATGCTAATGCTAGCTTGTGACTGTGATGTCATTTGAGACGGACGTGTTTAACAGCACAGATCACCGGGTGTAGTTCAGATAATTCGGCTCTTTCTGGTCAGATTGTGGTAAAATAAAACTCAGAGCCTCAGACAGAGCAGTGCCTCCAGTTAGCACCACACCCCAGAGATTTTTGATGACATCAGCTGCAGAGTCAATGTCTGTTTTCTGAAGATCTCGTATAATCTTTTAATGACTTAATTTGAAAACAGCAGCATGAAAATACAGAGAAACTGTTGAGTCTGAGACGAGTTTAACAGAGTCACAGAGAAACGAGGCGTCAACACCTGCACTGACCACTCTTCTTCCTCTTCTTCTTCCTCCTCTTCTTCTTCTTCTTTTTCTTCTTCCCCTTCTTCTTCTTCCTGTTCCTCCTCTTCCTCTTCTTCCCCTTCTTCTTCCTCTTCTTCTTTTTCTTCTTCCCCTTCTTCTTCCTCCTCTTCTTCCTCCTCTTCTTCTTCCTCCTCTTCTTCCTCCTCCTCCTCCTCCTCTTCCTCCTCTTCCGGTTTTGCACATTTCTTTTAACTGACAAGTGACACTTGACACTAAAGGTGTTGTTGAAAGTCAAAGTATTCTTCTTCTTCCTCTTCTTCTTCCTCTTCTTTCTCTTCTTCCTCTTCTTCTTCTTCCTCCTCCTCTTCTTCTTCCTCTTCTTCCTCTTCTTTCTCTGTCTTCTTTTTTCTCTTCCTCTTCTTCTTCCTCTTCTTCTTCTTCCTCTTCTTCCTCCTCCCACGTTTCCTCCTCCTCAGATTCATGTGAGTGACAGATGAAGAGTCCGTGTCCGTGTTGAGCGTCTAACCTTCAGAGTCGTTTCATGTATGACCCGTGTTCGTTCTCCGTGTCGTTCTCCGTGTCGTTCTCCGTGTCGTTCTCCGTGTCGTTCTCCGTGTCGTTCTCCGTGTCGTTCTCCGTGTCGTTCTCCGTGTCGTTCTCCGTGTCGTTCTCTGTTGAATCTGTTTCTGTAAATGCTGCGGTTCATTCACACAGAGCGGCTCCTTTAGCTCCTCTGTGTGTAGCGTGTTTTTGTAGCGTGTTTTTGTAGCGTGTTTTTGTTACGTGTGGCTCCAGTCGTCCATGTTCTGTTCTGGACCCGGGGTTAGAGTCTCTGTTTTCAGGTCCGATCGTCTCCAGACTCGTCCCTGCTCCTCGATGAGCTTCACCTGGATCTGAATCTGCTGATCCTCGACTGACAGAGAAACAAAGATAAAGACAAACCTGATCTGACTCTGGAGCTGTTCTTATCTCTTTGTGTAACGAGAAATTCAAACATTACGAGACTTTCCGGCCGACGAGCTGTAAACAGACTCATCACATCAGCCTTTTCCAGTATCGATGCCAGTATCGATACCGGCCGATATCAGGGTGAGTCTGGAGTTTATCGAGGCTGTTTGTCGGTGACTCGCTGAAACCTGCTTCAGATCAGATTGTGATTCTTTGTGTTACGTAATTTTGCTCCGTCTCTGAACAAAAGAAAAAAACAAGAAACAAACTTGGTGGATTTAACAAATATTTGAAGTAAATTAGTGAAGTTTATTTGTAAAGCTCCTCAGAGACGGCAGCTCCACCAAGTGAACGACAAGAAGAGAAACTCAAGGCTTCAAACAGGAGGCTCCAGCTGCTGTTTCAGAGTCACAGTCGCCCCACGGACAGAAAGGGGCGGAGCCACAGCCTGAGAGGTCACCGCGAGTGAGGAGGTCAAAGGTCGAGGATGTTCTGAGGGCTGCCTGTGGAGAGCTCGGGAAAGGAACTCAGAGTGAGGAGAAACCGGAGCGACGAGGAGAGAGGACGGAGCGATGTGGAGGGAGGATGGAGGAAGCGATGGGATTAACTGGAGGAGACGAAGGAGGGGAGACGAGGAGGGAGGATGGAGCGAAGTGGAGGGAGGATGGATTACTGGAGGAGACGAGCGGGTGGAGACGAGCGGGTGGAGACGGGCGGGTGGAGACGAGCGTGAGGAGACGGGCGGGTGGAGACGAGCGTGAGGAGACGAGCGGGTGGAGACGAGCGGGTGGAGACGAGCGGGTGGAGAACACTCAACCACCACGAATAAATCATAAATGAATCATCTCGTGACAATACAACAGAAGCGGGAAATGGAGCAGAACAGGTTTGGTTTTGTCGTGAGGGACGAGGGGACACGGGGACGAGGGGACACGGGACGAGGGACGAGGGGACGACGGGACGAGGGGACACGGGGACGAGGGGACGAGGGGACACGGGGACGAGGGGGACGAGGGGACACGGGGACGAGGGGACACGGGGACGAGGGGACACGGGGACGAGGGGACACGGGGACGAGGGGACACGGGGGACGCTCATCGTGAAATATGTAGCAGTCGTCTTGGTTTCCCATGATGCACTGCTCCTCCCGTAACAGACGTGGGACCACAGACACGACACCTCAGCGTTCACATTATAACGATAAATAAATGAACAAAAGTGGAGCTGCGTTTGGCGCCGCACGTCCCACCGGGTCTTGAAAAGTACCACTTCATGACATCACAAGGTGGAACACAGCGTTTTGAGCATTTGACTAAAAATAAATGAAACAAAACACAACTCCAGCTCTGTTTTTGAGGAGAGAACATGGATTAAAGCGACAACAGTCAGTTTTGTGTGAATCAGAAAACCCACGAGCTGAGGGTCAGATCTGTGGAGAGGAGAGCAGCACAGACCTCAGAGGATCCTCCACAAACCAGAGATAACTGGGGTCCTCTCCCGAAAACACGATAAAATGAAAAAATATTTACAGCTGTTCATGATTTTCTTTTATTTCTTTATTAGAGACGAGACTTTTTCATGAGATTCAAACGCAACAAACTTTAACTTTTAAAACATTAAAACAGAAACAGGTTTTATAAAAGTTTATCTCACTTTATTAAAACATTATTAAAGCTGCAGCGGCTCCAGTTTTTCATCAGCTTCAGTTTTGTTACATTTTTGTGAAGTAAAATGAACAAAAGCTTTTCTCCTCATTTCAGTTTTAGTTTGGACAGTTTCATGAGACCTGAGGTTAAAGGTTCTTCTCCTCTGCTCTTCCTCCTCTTCATTATGCTCCTCTCGCTCCTCCTCTTCTCTTTCCCTCTCCTCCTCTCCTGCCTCCTTTCATCCATCTCTCCTCCTCAACCTCTCACTCCTCTTTCTTACTTTCTCTCCTCCTCTTTCTCTCGCCTCCTCTCCCTCCGTCTTTTTCTCCTCTCCTCGTTCTGTGTCCTTTCCTCCTTCTCTCCTCTCCTCTTCCTCTCTCCTCCTCTCTCTCCCTCCTTCTCTCTTCTCCTCGCTCTGTGTCCTTCTCTCCTCTCTCTCTCCTCTCCTCTTCCTCTCTCCTCCTCTCTCTCCCTCCTTCTCTCCTCTCCTCGCTCTGTGTCCTTCTCTCCTCCTTCTCTCCTCTTCCTCTCTCCTCCTCTCTCCCCCTCTTTCTCTCCTCTCCTCGCTCTGTGTCCTTTTCTTCTCTCCTCTTCCTCTCTCCTCCTCTCTCTCCCTCCTTCTTTCCTCTCCTCGCTGTGTCCTTCTCTCTCTCCTCCTTCCTCTCTCCTCTCTCTCCCTCTCCTCCTCCTCTCCTCTCCCCTCCTTCTCTCCTCCTCCTCTCTCCCTCCTTCTCTCCTCCTCCTCTCCTCCTCTCTCTCCTCTCTCCTCCTCTCCTCCTCCTCTCTCCCTCCTCTCTCCTCCTCCTCTCCTCTCCTCTCCTCCTCTCCTCTCCTCTCCTCTCTCCCTCCTTCTCCTCCTCTCCTCTCTCCCTCCTCTCTCCTCCTCTCTCCTCTCCTCTCCTCCTCTCTCCCTCCTCTCTCCTCCTCCTCTCTCCTCCTCCTCTCTCTCCTCCTCCTCTCCTCCTCTCTCTCCCTCCTCCTCTCTCTCTCTCCTCTCTCCTCTCCTCTCTCTCCTCTCCTCTCCCTCCTTCTCTCCTCTCTCTCCTCCTCCCTCCTCTCTCTCCTCTCTCCTCTCTCTCCTTCTCTCCTCTCTCTCTCTCTCCTCCTCTCCTCTCTCTCCTCCTTCTCTCCCTCCTCTCTCCTCCTCCTCTCTCCCTCCTCCTCTCTCCTCCTCTCCCCCTCCTCCCTCTCCTCTCCTCTCTCTCTCCTCCTTCTCTCCCTCCTCTCTCTCCTCTCTCTCTCCTCTCTCCTCCTCCTCTCTCCCTCCTTCTCTCCTCCTCTCTCTCCCTCCTTCTCTCCTCTCTCTCCTCTCCTCTCTCCCTCCTTCTCTTCTCTCCTCTCCTCCTCCTCTCCCTCCTTCTCTCTTCCTCTCCTCCCTCTTCCCTCCTGGATCTGTTCGTTTTTAGACTTGGACCATGATGAGATCTTGTATTAAAAGTTTAAAGTTTATATTGAATCGTTGGTTTTAGCCTCATAAATATATTTTTCTAAATCCTTTTCTGGTGCTGGTGTCGACCTTTGTTTCCACGGCGACAGTGATGTGTTTAAACTCCAGTTATGAAACAAACGTCTGAGTGGAGGAGCGTTTATAAAGGTCGTATATAAAGCTGGTACATAAAGGTTTCAAAGTAATACGACTTCATATGACCCACTTCAACGGGAGCCGGTCGGTGACTCGGCAGTGAAATAGTTAATCTCATAATCTTTTCATTGGATTTATAAAATATCGTGGATCACAAGACTTGAGCCTCTAATCCCACCGAGCAAAGATTAACCTCACGTTAACCTGCGGCATCCGCACTCAGGAGGCAGTGGTCTCATTCAAGCACTTATGTCCCAGGCTTGTAACGTGACCTGAGGTCCTAGAGTCTCGAAGAAGTCTCGAAGAAGTCTCGAAGAAGTCCCGAAGAAGTCCCGCAGAAGTCCCGCAGAAGTCCCGCAGAAGTCCCGCAGAAGTCCCGCAGAAGTCCCGCAGAAGTCCCGCAAAAGTCCCGCAAAAGTCCCGCAAAAGTCCCGCAAAAGTCCCGCAAAAGTCCCGCAAAAGTCCCGCAAAAGTCCCGCAAAAGTCCCGCAAAAGTCCCGCAAAAGTCCCGCAAAAGTCCCGCAAAAGTCCCGCAAAAGTCCCGCAAAAGTCCCGCAAAAGTCCCGCAAAAGTCCCGCAGAAGTCCCGCAGAAGTCCCGCAGAAGTCCCGCAGAAGTCCCGCAGAAGTCCCGCAGAAGTCCCGCAGAAGTCCCGCAGAAGTCCCGAAGGTCCTGAAGAAGTCCCAAAGAAGTCCCACAGTCCCGAAGAAGTCCCGAAGAAGTCCCAAAGAAGTCCCACAGTCCTGAAAAAGTCCTAAAGAAGTCCTAAAGAAGTCCTAAAGAAGTCCTGAAGAAGTCCTGAAGAAGTCCTAAAGAAGTCCCAAAGAAGTCCCACAGTCCCAAAGAAGTCCCGAAGGTCCTGAAGAAGTCCCAAAGAAGTCCCACAGTCCTGAAAAAGTCCTAAAGAAGTCCTAAAGAAGTCCGGAAGAAGTCCCACAGTCCTCAAGAAAACGTTCACGTCCCGAGCACGTCCCGCAGTCGTCCCGTAGTCCTGCAGTCCTTCTCACCGGCTCCTTTTCGCTGATAAACTCAAAATGTTTTGAAAGTAAAACCCAAACTGCTCTGGAAAAACCTGATATTTTGTTCCCGTTTCCGAGAGCCGTGCCTCTGGCCAAACCGTGTGTTTATTTCAGTTTGTGTTTGGATCCTGATCTCGCTCAAAGCGTTTACTCAGTGGAGCCGTGGTCCAAAAACTTTCCACATAAATAACCAAATTGATGAGCACACGGACACTTCCAAAAGCTCTTATTGCATTTTGTGATGATGGTTCTGAGAAAAAGTTGTGTTTTTGGGACAATAAAACGCTTCTTTACAGCAGTCGTCTTTGAAACATGCTCTGGCTTCATATTAAGGGCTTATGTAAGTCTAAAATTGAATAAAACGTGTGTTGTGTTCACTTTTGGAAGGTTCTGTCCATTTCTATAAACAGTCTGTAGTTGTGCTGTAATTACCTGAGACGAGCCGCGTCCTCCACCTCTCCCGCACAATCCCTCCATCTTTTTCTACATTTTCGCGTTGACACCTGAGCGAGACTCGTCCATTAGCCTCCTCCTTCTGTCGCCTGCATGATTTATACTTCTCTAAACCCCAGTGTGTTTCTTCTTTTTAAAACCTCTCCTCGTGGAACCACAAGACATCCTGTACCGTCTCAGCAAAGCGCCCGCCAACCACAAGCACGAGTGGAGGAAAACGCCAACGAATCCGCTCCGTCATGTGAAATAAATGTCTTTTTTTAAGCACAGAACATGAATGAAGAACCTGGAAAGAGCCTGTACACCTGCTGAAAACGCCGAGCCGTGTCTGTGACTGCGGAGGACGGACGGATTACGGCTCCGAGCTGCTGTTTGGTTCGGTTCGCTCGAGTTCACTGAGGCTGTAAAACTCATTCCCATGTGTGTTGTGTGTTGCCAAGTATTTCCTTTTGCTCATGTTGTGGATGTGTGCCACCGTCTGCTTTCCCGATCAGGAAGTCCTCGTGGAGTAACGCCGCTCTCGTTCACTCGCACCATCAGGACTTTAACGACGTGACCTTTGATAACATACACTTTTGCTTCTCACATTTCCAGCTGTTTTTTTTTTTTTTCAGACCTGTAGCTGTCGTCAGAGTTTCTCTAAAACCATGGCAACCAGTTAAGATAAGACGACGTTTATTGAAATATTTATGTGTCGCACGAACATTTCAAGGACACGGAGCCTCAAAAGCACTTTAATAATGTGATAAACGTTTGTGCTCCTGCTCCGGTTTGTGATGTTTTAAATGGACCTTTGCAGGTATTTGGTTTGTTTTTGTTTGTATTGCACTTCCTGCTCGTTCGACTCTGGCTCCAGTTCACTTTCTATTGAAAAACTGTGTCCTCTGTCTCTGTCCCTGCTGCTGTCAGACTCATTTTGGTCTTAAATCTTTGTATTAGCCCTACATGATCCTGGAGTTCATTTTTTTATTTTATTTTTTTTATTTTTTGTTTGTTTGTTGTTGTTTTTTTCTAGTTATTTTGAGGATTTTTTTTCCTTTTTAGTTTATGTTATTTATTTATTTTTTGTTATTTTGAGGGTTTTTTTGGGGTTTTTTTTTTTGTTATTTTGAGGATTTTCTTTTCTTTTGAGTTTTTTTTTTGTTATTTTGAGGTTGTTTTTTTCCTATTGTTTATTTTATTTTTTTGTTATTGTGAGTTTTTTTGTTGTTATTTTAAGGTTTTTGTTTTTTTTTAAGTTTATTTAATTTTTCGTTATTTTGAGGTTTGTATTTTTTTTTTTTTTGTTATCTTGAGGATTTTTTCTTTTGAGGTTTTTTTTTGTTATTTTGAGGTTGTTTTTCTATTGAGTTTATTTTATTTTATTGTTATTTTGAGTTTTTTTGTTGTTATTTTAAGTTTTTTTTTCTTTTGAGTTAATTAAATTTTTTTGTTATTTTGAGGCTTGTATTTTTTTTTTTTTTTTGTTATTTTGAGGTTATTTTTTTCTTTTGAGTTTATTTCATTTTTGCGCAAATTCACTTTCTGTGTAAAAATACGCCTCAGACTCGTCATTTTGCTCTTAAATTTTCGTATTAACATTACTACATGATCCTGGTTTTTATTTCACTTTTTTCTGTAAATGACCAATTAAAACGGTCACACATTCGCACCATTCCCTGTGGCGTTGTTTCGATTTCGCTTCTGCAACGTCACACGATTTATTCCCAGATGTAAAAGAAAATCCATTCAGTAAATTCAGGAGTCAGCTGACCTCATCCTTTGAACACAGACCTGACTCGTACCTGTAGACTCAGACCTGTTTGCTTAGTTAAACCAGGTGCAGTGTTTGAACATTAATAACAGACAAAAACAGAGTTGGTCAGCACTAAACCAAAGCTAAACCAGCGTAACTTCAACATCCTCGCTCCTGATTGGCTCTCTGGTTGCTATGATACTCGTGGTCAGATTTCCAAACATGTAAAAACGAGCTTCATTTGGAGCAGAATCTGTGGCGACGTCGCTCAGTCACGTCTTTGCACAGTCTGTGATGAAGACTCCGGCCTCTGAGTGAGAATCCAGTTAAAACCTTTTACCAAACCATCACCATGGCAACCCCAGATAACCCCAGATGGCGTCCCGCAGTAATTCCTACCCTGCGCTGGGCCGTTTGAACGCTGTGGTTTCATTATTGGAGCGCTGAAGTATGCCCGGCGCGGTCTGGGGATGAGGTCATGCTGGGTGGGGTGAGCACATCTGACCAGAGGCCGCCCCGCCGCCCTGCTGCCCGCCTGATTTGTGTCAGGAGCGACTCCGGCTTAAAGTCCAAAGCTCAGCGGCCGTTTCTCGGACGTCACACGCGACCTCTGACCTTTCGAGGACATCGCGGGTGGTTTCCTTGGCGACTCAGCGAGGACATAATAGTAGTTTTCTGTCAGGCTGCATCTGGATTTCCATTTGGAGCAAACGCCCTGTTACTCTGCTCATAATCAGATGGAAGTATTACAGCGAGTGTCCACAGGGGGCGCTCTGTCAAGACGTTTGAGTACTTTACACTGAACTGAGGCGAACGAATAGTGTTAAACGATAATATTAAAACTACTTTGTGCCACTGACATAATTAAAATACAGCAGGATCGTCCCAGTGAAGCGTTTTTACGACAGAAATAATAAAAAAATGTCAGATTTATGTTTCTGTGGCTCTGGGGAAAAGTTTACACGGGGTAAATGTTTTTATTTAATGTTTTTATAAATGTTTTATGGGACCATGACTCAAGATCTCACCTGTTTGTTGAGATCTCATGATGGTCTATGGCTGAAAAGTGAGCAATAAAGAGGAGGAGGGAGGGAGAAGGAGGAGAGAAAGAGGAGAGGAGGAAGAGAAGAGGTAAAGAACTTTTAACCCAAGATCACATGATGGTCTAGGGCTAAAAAGTGAGCAATAAAGAGGAGGAAAGAGAAGGAGGAGAGAGACAAAAGAGAAGAGGAGAGGGTTAGAAAGAGGGAGGGAGAAGGAGGAGAGAAAGAGGAGGGGAGGAGAGAGAGGGGGAAGAGAAGAGGTAAAGAACTTTAATCCAAGATCTCATGACGGTCTACATCTAAAAACTGAACAATAAAGAGGAGGAGAAAGTGAGGAGGAGGAGAGAGGAGGAAGGGGGAAGAGAAGAGGTAGAGAAGAACTTTTAACCCAAGATCTCATGATGGTCAACGGCTAAAAGCTGAACAATAGAGAGAAGGAGAGGAAGAGGGGAGAGGGGAAGAGAAGAGGTGGAGAAGAACTTTTAACCCACGCTCTCATGATTGTTTCCATCTAAAAACCGGCCGCTCTCGAGCTGAAATGGGAAAAAGCTTTTGGTGATTTTGCTTCCTCAAAATGGAACATTTGAAGGACGTGAAAAAATGGACAAATTGGTGCAATTTTTTACAGTGATTTTAAACATTTTATTTCATGCTGTTCTTTTCAAACCCTGATAATAACCTCAGACTGTTTATATAAGTGGGCCGAGCTAACCTGCTAGCCGCCGTGCTACAAACAGGAAGTGATCATGGTGCACTTCCTGCTCCATCGACTCTGGCTCCAATTCACTTTCTATTGAAAAACTCGTCATTTTGGTCTTAAATGTTCGTATTAACCCTCGACATGATCCTTTTTTATTTCACGTCTGTGTCTGTAAATCAACATATGAACATTAATAACAGACACATCAGGTCCTTCTTTCCCCGATGTCGCTCCTGTTAGCGTTAGCAACAGGTTTGATTGACAGTGTTGCTAAGCGCCCGCTCCCTTTACTCAGTCTGTGATAATGACTTAACAGTATTTCCATGTACTACAGACTTTTACTTCGCTGTGGGTCAAAAAGGTGATTATTTTCTGTATTTTTATTTTTTGGGAGTCATTTTTCCCACAGTGTTAAAATGAAAAAGACTCTTATCTTTTTGTAAACATTTGAGGACAAACAAACGCACTGCTTCCAGCTGGCAGCACGAGCGCTCGCCAAAGCCTCACCAGACGTGGGGCTGTTCTGTGTTCACATTTAAGCAGGGGCCAATTAAAATAATTACCACTCTTCTGCAGGAGGAGACGTCCCACTGCTCTTTTTGTGAGGGCTCAGGGAACTGTAGCATCATTATGAGTCTTTCACTCCAGAAATACTGTCCTCTCCGCCCACAATCTCTCCGTTCTTTCATTCACTTCTGTCCTTTTATGTCAGGACCATGTAAATGTGAAATCTAATGACATAATGAGCCGGACACATGTGACCAGGACCAGACGCTGAATCGTTTGAACCAATCTGACACATTTGTCCAGACTCATTATGAGACACTTTGAAATGAAATGGCAAAGTGACCATCTTGTTCTTTTATTCTTCCAGCTGCCACAGGAGACTCTGACCCACACACTGCTCTGATCTGTATAAAACCCTCTGAATTATCCTCTTTTTTACCATTTCATTTCAAAGTGGCTCATAGTGTGGTCTGAAGGGACGAATGTGTAAGACGGGTTCAAACCAGCACCTCCTGCTGCTTCTCCTGCGGGAGGCGCAGGCTGAGCAGGGACTCACAGGCTTCCCTCACACCAGACGCTTCCTCCACCTCCTCCGGTGGGACCCCAAGACATTCCCAGGGCAGCCGAGAGACATGGTCCCTCCAGCGTGTCCTGGGTCTTCCCCGGGGTCTCCTCCCAGTGGGACATGAACCACTCCCCAGGCGTCAGGAACAGTGTCAGGAACAGTGTCTGCAGGTCCTGATGAAGCATCAGGACGACATCATCAGAGACGCTGTGGTCCCCGAACTGGACCCCCTCCGGCCCCTGAACCGGACCCCCTCCGGCCCCTGAACCGGACCCCCTCCAGCCCCTGAACCGGACCCCCCCTCCAGGTCCTCACTGCGCCTAGAAATTCTGTATAAAATAATGAACTGAGCTGGTGACAAAGGGCAGCCCTGGCGCTGGGTTCCAGAGCCTGGGCTGTGGGTGGAGGTCGGTCAGTGACACTCAGCCTCCCACCCAAACTCAGGCTCCTCCCACAGTGAGGTCACATGTCCACAGACCCAGTTTCTGTGTCTGGAGATCTGGTTGTCGAGATCTCCACCTTCAACTGCCGCCCAGACCCCTCTGCACCAGCCCCTCAGGGACCCTCCTGTGGGTGGTGGGTCCACAGGAGGACAGCCCCACATCAGGCCCAACGGGAGGAGGCCTGGCTACCAGACACTTGCTGATGAGCACCACCTCAGGCCTGGCTCCAGGGCGGGGCCCCGGTGACGCCAGTCCGGTGATGTAACTGACCTTGATGTGGTGTTCATCATAAAGAGCTTCTGCTCTGAAGCCCCGACAGCTCCAGGATCATCCGGACGCTCCCCGTCCACCACGCTGAGGTCAGCTGTTCCAGGAGGGCGGAGCTGCTCCTGATTGTCTCCAGTGTGTCCAATTATGTCATTAGATTTCACATTTACATGGTCCTGACATAAAAGGACAGAAGTGAATGAAAGAACGGAGAGATTGTGGGCGGAGAGGACAGTATTTCTGGAGTGAAAGACTCATAATGATGCTACAGTTCCCTGAGCCCTCACAAAAAGAGCAGTGGGACGTCTCCTCCTGCAGAAGAGTGGTAATTATTTTAATTGGCCCCTGCTTAAATGTGAACACAGAACAGCCCCACGTCTGGTGAGGCTTTGGCGAGCGCTCGTGCTGCCAGCTGGAAGCAGTGCGTTTGTTTGTCCTCAAGGGGAGAATCAGGCTCGTCCACAGAAATTAGCGTCCCGGGGGCAAGAAATCTCACATGGGCCCCCCTCAAATATAAATGTACAGAAAGACGGCCCCGGGACGACAGACAAATAACAGACACACCAGGTCCTTCTTTCCCCGAGGTCACTCCTGTTAGTGTTACCAACAGGTTTGATTGACAGTGTTGCTAAGCGCTCGGTCCCTGTTAAACCAGTGATGTGGGCGGGAAGGGGCGTTACCTTCAACATCCTCGCTCCTGATTGGCTCTTTGGTTGCTATGATACCCGCCCCTGTCCCTCCTCTCACCTCGATGAGCTTCATTTGGGCTGAAGCTGAGGTGACGTCTCGCTCTTTCTGTCTGAGGTGGTTTTCTGTGACTTCTTTCTTTTATTTTTCAGCTCATGCTTCAGTGATGGTTTTGAATAAGAATCTGTTGCGTTTTCTTCCATCACTAATGAGGATTAATTATTGCCGAGAGAAGGAGATGTCAAATCTCATGTGTTTGTATTTTCAGGTTGAAATAAGACTCAGATAAACTGCATTAAAATAGTTTCATCACATTTTATATAAGTGTCTAAACAAACCACTTGATTTTAACAGATTTGTGGAGATGTCTGTCTGTTTTCAAACACATTCAAGTATTGTAGAGATAGATCGATACATCGGGCTGATATTTGGATATTTTATTTGCCGATATTTAGTTTTGTGCGAACTCCAGCCTGAAAACACCACAGAGCTTCACTCAGAGCAGAGAGAAAACTGCATGAAACACGAATGACACAGGTTTTTTTGAGTCTTATCATCAGTCTCGTGAAAACCACATCGTCTCTCGTACTTTGGCACATGTGAAGTCACTAAAACTCAGCCGTGTCCTGACTCGGCCCCGGAGCCTCTCACAGGAGCAGTGTGTGTTTGATTGACAGGCGGCGTGCGGTTGTATTAGTCTGAGGTCACCTGGTCACGGCCGAGTTTGTGAGCGAGGCACCTGGGACACGTCCACCGAGAAACGACAAACGCCGGCTCCAGACTCGGCTCATGCTCTTATATTTATACTCTCTCATTATGAGGTTGTGTTTTGTAAAGAATTTTCAGCTTTTTCAGTCGTTTTTGTTGGGTAAATGAACATTACACCATCGAGCTCTGAGATGACGTGTTCTCTGACGACGGGCTCAGGGGGCGGAGCTACATCTGACAAACATAAACTTTAGGTGCTTTTGATTTAAAAATGTATAAGTTCATGTTGTGAAAATTGAGAAGAATCCTACAAATCTGGCAGAACTTGGCAGTTTGAAATCACAAATATCACACTGTGCTGTTTTTCTGGGCGGGAGCTGCAGTACCTGGAGCGTCCACTAGTCGATCTCGCGCGGGGACGGAGGGGGAGTGTCTTATCCAAGTCAAAACATGCTCAATGTCGCTAGTTTAGCCTTTAGCAGCTTGGTACATCCGGTCCTACGTCCATCCATCTACCAGTTCAGCTCGTTCACGTTGTACCATGTGACCACTCTGACCAATCAGAGCTTGAGCTTCACTAGAGCGACAGAGAAGCCAATGATTAAAGTTTTTTAAGACAACAGATGGATTTTGAGTTGAAATCGTCACAGAATTGGACCTTTGTCAAAGCTGTAGGTCCCCGTCAGCCTTTCTGGGCAGGAGGATTTTTTCGTTGTAGTACCAGTAAGTGGCCACTAGTCCGACTGGAGACAGCTCTGAGCAGCAGGACCCTCCTGATATTTAAACAGCTTCATTCTTATCCAGTTCTTATTATAGCTCCATGTTCTTAAAGTTAACACTTTTATTAGCTCTATATCGTCGCTGAGAGACTCGCGGTTGTGAACTTTCTGTTACTGTAACTCCGCAACCAATCGTGCTTCGTGTAAATTCAAACGGCGTCTCAAAGCAGAATCATGACGCTCTTTAGATATTTTACCGTCATTACAGTAAACTGACGATCAATGAGAGGCAGGCGCCGCGAGGATTTTCAGTGCGTCAAAGAAAAAACACAGATGGATGTGTAAAATAGAAGTAGTTGTGTGAAAAAATACAGTATATTCAGATACTTCCTTTAATGTTTATGGATTAAAAAAGAATAAAAGTCCAGGCGAGATGTGCTGGTCGATAGTGAGCTCAGTCCTTAAAGGGTTAAAATCAGAAAACATCAAATAAACTCTATAAAATTTCACTGTAATTAAAATAAAGACTTCAGTTTGTCGTGTAGTTTTAATATTTGTTATACCTCAAAATTAGCATTAGCGTTAGCATCGAGACACAAAATGTAAAGTGTAGGACGTGATCACGGGCGCGTTAGCAACAGGTTTGATTGACAGTGTTGCTAAGCGCCCGCTCCCTGTTAAACCAGTGGTGTGGGCTGAAGGGGCGTGACCTTCAACAGCCTCGCTCCTGATTGGCTCTTTGGTTGCTATGATACTGGATACAGCTCCAGGCAAAAAAGGCAAAAAAAAATGAAGCCGAAATTGTGATGTTTATTAGAGGAAAGTATGAGAATCCCATTGGCTCTGACATTGTCGCAGTGTTTGGTGTTTGACCTCTGACCCTGGCCCTTTTAGCTCCTCTCTGCTCTATTATTACTCGTCTAAATTGGTTCTTTCTATGTTTGTGCGTCGAACTTCCACTCTCCAAACACGGACGCATCTTCTGACTTTACAATCCTATTACGGCCTTCGCTCCGGTGACACTTAGCTGAATGTTGGTGGTGTAATCAGCTGGAGCTAACTCTGACAGGATTAGCGTAAAGCCCGGGTTAAGCTGGACGCGCTGGACGCTCTTGTGTGACTGACCTGTTCTATTCTTTGCTTTTCTGTGCTATTCGGGAGTCCTCTGCTTCTGGACAGCACAAAGGCCAAAGACGAGGTTTAACGAGCAGGGAGCGCCCGTCTGTCGCAGGTGCAGCGGCGAGAGGAGGGTCTGGGGTTTGGCGCTCGAGAGAATCATTGCGATCTTAACTTTGGTTGATCTTGGTGAAAAGACGAGACGCTGAAGTAAAGACAGACGATAAAGTTAATATATTGAAGCTCATTTACACCACTCAAGAGCAGATTTAAACCACAAAAACTATTATAGACCTACAATATTGTTCAAAATCATGAGCTGGAATAAGTAAACAGCAGAATGAAACACTTTAGTCGTTGGTTTGTGTCTAAAATTAGTTATTTATTCAAACTTCTACAGCCCAGAAAACAGGAAAATAACAAAATGGCCTCCACTGGTGCAAAGAAAATCTTGACCCTCAGAAATGATGCTTCCATCGATCGTGTTGTGAACGATGTAGTGATTCTCGTGACGGCAGCGCGGTCTGAAGAGGATGAAGAGGATGAAGAGGAGTCACTGTTCTGACTCAGAGCTTTGACCTCGTCTCTGTTTGTTTCCTCAAGTTTTACAACAATCTGCACAGTTAAAAGTCCAGTGTCTCTGTCTGTGCCTCTCGTGGACTTTTATATAAATGGACAGAGCAACCTGCTAACGCCGCGCTCCAAACAGGAAGTGATCATGTCGCACTTCTGGCTCCATCCTCTCTGGCTCCAATTCACTTTCTATTGAAAAACTGTGTCTCTCTCTCTGTCCCTGCTGCTGTCAGACTCATGTTGGTCTTAAATGTTCAGATTAACCCTCTACATGATCCTGGGGTTTTTATTTCACGTCTATGTCTGTAGTTATTTTGAGTTCTTTTTTTTTTATATATTATTAGTTATTTTGAAGTTTTATTTTTTCATTTTTGTGAGTTTTTTTATTTTATGTATTTATTTTTATTATTTTTTGTTATTTTGAGGGGTTTTTTTTGAGTTTTTTTTTTTTTACATTTTTCACTTATTTTGATTTTTTAAAAGTTATTTTGAGTTTATTTGTTTCATTTTTTAAAGTTATTTTATTTATTTAATTATTTTTTTGTTATTTTGAGTTTATTTATTTTTTACATTTTTAGTTATTTTTATTTTATTTTTTATTTCATTTTATTTAATTAATATTTATTTTCTTTTTAATTATTTTGAGTTAATTTGTTTTATTATTTTGAGTTATTTTTTTGTCTTTTATGTCCCCTCTCTCTGTCCCTGCGTCTGTCAGACTCATGTTGGTCTTAAATGTTCGTATTAACCCTCTACATGATCCTGGGGTTTTTATTTCACGTCTGTGTCTGTAAATCAACATATAATAAGATCGTGATAAAATAATCGTCTTAAATCACCAGAATCTCCAGAAAAAAAAACACTTATCCACAGGGGAGTCGACAGGGGGGGGACAAAAGGGGCTGTTATCCGGGGCCCAGGGTCTTAGGGGCCCAGGTCTTTCTATTAATTTGTATATAATCGTTAATCACAATTATTTTGGGCAAGATAATCGTCACACAAAGCTTCAATATCGTCCCGTGTGCAGTGGCAGGGAAGGGGCGTTACCTTCAACATCCTCACTCCTGATTGGCTCTTTGGTTGCTCGGGGTCGGGTGACGTCACTCTCTCTTAATCCACTTCTTTACACAGTTTTTGACTCAAACCTGCTGCGTTTGCCTCTTTTTCGCTCGGATTTCCCCAAAACAGCTTCACTCGTTTCTTTTAAACACATTCACACAAAAAACCTCAGAAATCTTCCACATGTGTAAACTCGTGTGTGTTTCCCGTGTTTCCCGGCGCATCTCCACAAACCGGCCTCTCGGCGTGTCCTTGATCTGATTTAATCCGTCGCTGGAGGATGACAGGACTCGCCCTCCTTCTCTGTATCTGTCTCTCCATTACGCCTCTCTATATCGTTTCACTCCCCCTGCGTCTCCGTCTCCGTCCTGTCGCTCACACTCTTCACGCACAGACGCACACTTCACTTCCTGTCCCGGTGCCATTGTCCTGGGCTCTTTCCTCTTTCTTATCGCCAGCCTCAGTTTAATTAATGCCACCACGGCGCCGCTCGAGGCCCCCGCTCCTCCGCTCCGCCGCTCTGACAAACGACTTTCTGCTCGCTCTTTAAACGTCGTTACGTCTGCAGTCGCCCTGGCTGTTTGTAATGTTCTAAAAGTGTTTAGACCTGTCACGATGAGCTCTATATCCTCTAATACTTCGATTTATAAACTGGAAATGAGGTGGAACTACATATTTTTGGCCTCAGTTTTCATCGTGTTCTTCTTCTGTACAAAAGTCGGGTCGTTTTTGACATTTTTATCATTAAAGTGATATTTGAGCTGCAGACGGTCGAATAAATCACTTCTATGGATGAACAAGATGTTTGATGTTGTCCCAGAGCGCCCCCTGTCCTCAGACCCTCCTCCTGCACTGTCCCAGAGCGCCCCCTGTCCTCAGACCCTCCTCCTGCACCGTCCCAGAGCGCCCCCTGTCCTCAGACCCTCCACCTGCACTGTCCCAGAGCGCCCCCTGTCCTCAGACCCTCCTCCTCCTGTCCCACTGTCCTCAGACCCTCCTCCTGCAGGAACCAGAGCCAGAGCGCCCCCCCTGTCCTCAGACCCTCCTCCTGCAGGAACTTAAAGAGCCCCCCCCCCTGTCCTCAGACCCTCCTCCTGCACTGTCCCAAGGCCCCCCTGTCCTCAACCCTCCAACCTGCAAAAAGAGCGCCCCCCCTGTCCTTAAAACCCTCCATGAGGAAAAACAAAAAGGATGAGAGGAGAACCACAGTGAAGGAGAGATCCACTAAACCGGGAATAAACCGGGTTTAAACCAGGACTAAACCGGGACTAAACCGGGTCTAAACCGAGTCTAAACCGGGTCTAAACCGGGACTAAACCTGGGCGGGCAGCAGCTGCAGATAGAGTCTAATTTTATCTCTCCAAAAATGTTTTTTTTCGATCTGATTTTTCTATTTTTGCTTCTCGCCTGGATCCAGAACAAACGTCTTCAACACTTTCCAAAGACGTGAGTCTGAATCTCCCTGTTTTCAGACGGCTGTGATTGACAGGTGGATTAGCCAATCAGAGACGCACACACTCCACCTTAAACAGTGACAGCAGTGCCTCCGGTTAGCATCACCCCCAGCTGCAGAGTCTCAGTGATAATGAGTTTAATGCAGACGTTTGAGCTGTCGCGGGGGTCGTTCTCGGTGAGTTGTTGTTGTAAAGTGTTTTGCTGCTTCGTTTCGTCCTCGTCTCTGACTCCGACGTCTTTGTTTCTGCAGAAGACGCTTCTCCAAATGTCGTTTAAGTCAAGATTACTTCAGTCTCTTCAGTTCAGCGCAGCGTTTGTGTGTGTGACAAATCCATCTCAACAATCAGGCAGAACATTACGACCACCTGCTTCTGTTTATCCTCACGAGTCGGAGCCTAAACCGCTGCTCAGGATAATGTCCGACTCTGGACACAAGCAAAGACTCAAAGCCACAGACTTTGCATTTCACTGATTGGTTAATCCACTTGTCAGTCACACAGAGGAGGGCGGAGACTTGTGTTTGAGCGTCAAATTACAGCGTTTGAAATAAAAACCAGGATCATGTCGAGGGTTAATACGAACATTTAAGACCAAAAAGAGTCTGACAGCAGCAGGGACAGAGAGAGGGGACGAAAAACAAAAAATAAACTCAAAATAATCAAACATTTACTCAAAATAACTAGAAAACAAACACAATAAAAAAATAAAAATAAAAAATAAATAAAAAATGTTTAAAAAAACAAAACAAAAACAAGAAAAACCTCAAAATAACAAAAAATAATTAAATAAATAAATAAAATAACTCAAAAAAAAAAAAAAAAAAAAAAAAAAACTTAAAATAACTAAACAAAATTTAAAATTTTTTTTTAAAAATACAAAATAAAAAAAAAACAAACAAACAAAAAACAAAAAAAAAACCCCAACAAAAACCTCAAAATAACCAAAAAATAATTAAATAAATAAATAAAATAAACTCAAAATAACTAAAAAGAAACCAAAAAAAAAAAAAAAATCAGTTTGTAGTTTGTCCATAATTCAACCTTCCACAAATCTCACATCTCACAGATCAGTCAGATGAGTCACGGCTCCAAACTCTCAGCTGCTTTTCCAGTGTAAGAAAATGGAAAAATAAAATAAATTTATTCCCAAATAAATCCATTTAACTTCAAACTCGATGAATCGACTGAATCAAGTTTTGGCTCAGCTCCAGTTCAGGTTTAAGATTGAAAAATGGAAATGATTTTAAATGTTTTCATGTCAGAATATCGTCCTCTCGATACTGGCTCCGTGTTTTAATCTGTGGTTTGATTCCAGCTCCCACAGATAAACGCTGTTGTCGTGTCCTTGAGCAAGACACTTAACCCACTTCGCCCTGTGTTCCTTGTTCTAAAGTGTCTTGAAGGTGGGAAAGTTCTATATAAAAATGTGACTCTTTCTCTTTCTCTCAGTTCTATCCCAGTGTTTTGTTCTGAGGTGCGATTCCTGCTCCACAGATAAACGCTGCCGTCGTGTCCTTGAGCAAGACACTTAACTCCGACGATACAGGGACACGTTTCCATCTCCACCCACAGAGCTCATCTTTGAAAAAGTACTTCCTCCCTCACAATCAGGGCTTTTTGAAAACCGAGTGGCCGCCGGCGATTTGTCAGATTCGCTCTCGAGGAGCTGAGAGCGTCGCCGATCGCGTTCGTCTGCGGCGGGTTATTATACCGCTGCTTATTTCCATGGTTACCGCGATCCGGAGTGGCCTCTGAAAAGCCGGCCTCCCGCGGATCGGCTTGTGTGCTCATTACTGCCCTGTATGTGTCCTCGCCAGCTGGGAGCGGGCGGGGCGTCGGCGCTGGGGAGGTAACAATACGACGGCGAGAGTCTGTGTGTGTGCGGGTTAAAAATACATTTGGAAGTGGAGCAGCGGGGGGCGAAGGAAGCGTCTGGGAAGAGGGAAGTGACTGGGGGGAGGTGTGGGGTGGGGGGTCCCAGGAGAGGCACTTCAGCTGACGACGGGGAAGCGGCGGCGATGATGACACGGCTCTGACAGACGAGTGAGAGCGCGGCGGGACTCGGCGGGAGCGAGGTTTGTTTTCCATCTGATCAGCTGCTCCGAGTCACAAACCGACGGCAGCGAGCGACTTCCTTTCGCTTTTGTTGAGCCGTTTGTTTCGGAGGAGACGTTTTCAGGTCAGCGGAGAAACACGACTGTCCACAGAGCGAAACGTCGGCTGCTCGAAATCATTTTCCAGGACTTTACGTGACTAAAAACATCCTGGAAATCAAGGCGTTTCCAAACACTTGACCCTCTGTTTTATGTCGTTTTTATAAAGAAACATGTGTAAGTTTGTACCTGAAATCCACAATTATTACAAATTATTTCCACACAAACATAAACTCATTATATTTTGTTATGTATAAGACCAAAATCAAGGCATTTTGTACAAAACAGGTGGAATTTCCTGGATTTTAGTGAATTTTTGAGGTGTTTTCGGAGGCAGTGACGTCTCTATGAATCTAATAAGCAAAGTATAAACCAAATATATATTTTCCAGATTTTTTTTTCTAATTTTTTTGCATTTTCTATGTCTGGAAAACAGGCCAGTTATATTCCAGGTTTTCCAGAGTTCCCGGGACACGTGGGAGCCCTGTGTCCCGCTCAGAGGTCATGGGGACGTGACCTCGGGCTGTGGAAACGTCACAAACGAGTTTTTTCATTTAAAGAGGAATAAAAAATACCACAGACAATTATTTCCAGGTTTTCCAGAATTTCCAGGACACAAGGGAAATCTGTGGGATAAAATGAGACAGACGAGCGTCTCCCGTCAGCCCCTCGTCCTCTGCCGCGTCTCAAACTCGGTCAAACGTGATCGTCCAATCAGAGCAGTTTATTTCAGTGACACGTGTGAAACGAAGCAGCTCATTGGTCGCCTCTGATTTACAAATAAAATCACGTTTCTCTCAGATTCACAGAGTTTAGGCTTCGCTCGTCGATTCTGCAGAAATCCTCCATGTTTTTCAGCCTCTGTGACATTTTTTTTACTTTTTTCCGACACAGACAGACCACGGCTGTCCCTGATTGGCTAATCCACCTGTCAATCAAACCCACTTAAACGGGAGATTCCCCAGAGACAGAGAGAGAGAAGTGTGTTTCAGCAGCTCTCGTCTTTTCTTTAGTGATGAAATGAGATTCTATTGAGCGAGTTTTAATTCGTCTCGAGTCTTTTCTTTAGTTTGAGAATCATCTGAGCCCGATCTTCACCTCTGACTCCACGACATCTGCTCGTTTTGGTGAAATATATTAATAACCGTTGAGTTTTAGGAGATTTTATGATTTCAGCTCTGAAAATGAAGCGTGTTGAAAGAGTCGAGACACAGAACGAGATGAGTTTTTATTCAACACAAGAAACACAATATGTGCGGCTCGTTGTGCGGCTCGTTGTGCGGCTCGTTGTGCGGCTCGTTGTGCGGCTCGTTGTGCGGCTCATTGTGCGTTTGTGGTGGAAAAGTTTCTGTCTAAATGTGTTTGCACAGTCGTGGAGGAGACAGACGTTTCTGGTCTTTTTAAAACAGGATTAATCACTTTGTCTGTTTTTACGACATGAACAAATCCTCCGTGTGATTCGAGCTCGACGCTGAACGCTCCGTCGTGTCAGATGCCCTGGAGATGTTTCGGTGGGAGAGACGCCAGCCCCGGTGCTTCTGCTCGGATTCATTTCATTTTCAAACTTGTTCTTGAAGCTCACACATCCACAGATTGAAAAGAACCGTCTCACTTCCTGTAACTGTTTGACTCGTCTCTTTCATTAATGAAACCGGCCCCAGATGGTTCGGTCTTCAGCCTCGGTGCACTCTGGGTAATTGCCAGATAATGTTGAGGTTAAACTGGGAAACAACTGCAGTCGTTTGGCAAAACTGTAACAGGACGAGTCACTTCAGAAAATCAGTCACATGATTCACGTCAGAGACAAACACAAAGTTAGAGAAAGAAAAATGAAGTTTAACAAAATCTCAGCCAGAATCTGACAGTTTAACTCAGAGAAGAAACTGTAATGTACTCGAGTATCTGCACACACACACACACACGCACGCACGTGCACACACACACACGTGCACACACACGTGCACACACACACACGTGCACGTGCACACACACACGTGCACACACACACGTGCACACACACACACACGTGCACGTGCACACACACACGTGCACGTGCACACACACGTGCACACGCACACACACACGTGCACACACATGCACACGTGCACACACATGCACACGTACACACACACGCACACGTGCACACACATGCACATGTGCACGCTCACATGCACACTCACACATTCTCCTACAGTTTATCCATGTACTTTAGTACTTGGACCCATGTACTTTAGTACTTGTCAGTAAATATACTATACTCGTTCTCACAGTGAGGCACATCTTTATTTCTTTTATTTCTACAATGACAAAACCAAAAGAACAATAAGAATGAACCAAATGAAAAGAGGAAGTGTGAGACAGACTCGGCTCAGAGAATGTGCCGCCTCAGTCTGAGACTTCATCTAATTAACGTCTTTAAACTGCAAAATGTGGCTCCCAGGCTGAAAAAGACTCTCCACAGTGAGCGAAGGATCATTCTACAAGTGTCCAATCTGTGTTTTCCTCCAGCGCCGTTAAATAAGAATCAGTCAGAGCGGAACCAAGAACCTGCCGTGTCTGGAGTTCTGACAAGCAGAGACCGAGTCAGAGACGGAGTCAGAGACGGAGTCTCAGGGACCGAGTCTCAGGGACCGAGTCTCAGGGACCGAGTCAGGGACCGAGTCAGGGACCGAGTCAGGGACCGAGTCAGGGACCGAGTCAGAGACCGAGTCCCAGGGACCAAGTCAGAGACCGAGTCCCAGAGACCGAGTCCCAGAGACCGAGTCCCAGGGACGAGTCCAAGTCCGAGACCGATCTGGAGGGAGCAGAGCAGGTTCAGGGTCATACAAACATCACACATGATGTTTTCAGGCTTGTTCCCTGTAAACCTCAGTTTTAATCTTAAATCTGTTATTAACAGAATCATGGACGTCCTGCTCCAGAGGCAGAGCAGAAAACGCCTCGTCCTCGTGGCCTGTCGCTGAGAGTTTTTCATTCCCGTTTTTACTGTTTTCAGAAATGACTGTGTGGCATTTCTGAACCTCCGAGTGAGTCACAGCCTGAATAATTTAAATGAGCTGGTGTAAGTGCCGAGGATCAGGGTTCATTAAAACACAACTTTTCTGAGCACTCCAGCCTTAAATGTAGGACAATAGAAAAACGCATGAATGGAAATAGAAGTTTGATGAGGAGAAGCTGCTGTGACGCCGCCAGACGCTCACGAAAAGTGATTTAAACACGTCGTCCTCACGGAGCCAACGAGGAGCGACATGTGGAGTCGTGTTTTAGGAGGAGAAGAGAGACAGGTGAAAGGAGCAGCATTAAAACGTAACGACGCCGAGGCTAAAAAGAGAACAACACGAGGCTGAATCCAGAACACCACGAGGCTAAAACTAGAACATGATGATGAGGCTAGAACACGAGGCTAAATCTAGAACATGAGGCTAAAACTAGAACACGATGATGCTAAATCTAGAACACGAGGCTAAATCTAGAACACGATGAGGCTAGAACATGATGAGGCTGAAGCTAGAACACGACGATAAGACTAGAACATGAGGCTAGAATACGAGGATGAGACTAGAACACGACAATGAGGCTAGAACATGAGGCTGAGACTAGAACACGATGAGGCTAGAACATGGTGAGGCTGAAGCTAGAACACGACGATAGGACTGGAACATGACGCTGAGGCTAGAACACCACGATGAGGCTGAGGCTAGAAAACAATGATAGGACTAGAACATGAGGCTAGAATACGAGGATGAGACTAGAACACGACAATGAGACTAGAACATGATCAGGCTGAAAGATGATGAGACAAAAACACGACGATGAGACTAGAACATGAGGATGAGACTAGAACAACCCTCTGCTCTTTACAGACAGAATCAGTCGTGTGGCTGTACAGGAAGTGCTCCATTGTGTTTTTAAACTGCATCAAGAGTTAATTTTGTGTAATACAGAAGCCTTAAATCACAAGTTCTCTGTATTTTAAACGTTCTCTGTTCACACCTGCACTTTTACTTCCGTACTCACAGTTTGTTGGTGATATTTCTTGGTGTGACTGATTCGTTTGGGCAGGTGTGAACAGTGACCACAGCCTGGACAGAACCACGGCTCAGAAACAGAGACTCTGAAGCGAAGAGCGATGAGCTGAACACGTCTGGAGCAGGTGCCTGAGGTTTAATGAGTCTGAATGTAGGACAGTGTTTGAGCCGGAGCCGCTGAGGAAGAACACGGAGCGTCGCCCATTTGTCTTAAACTCGTCCTGTTACGTAAGAAATGTCTTTTATGTTGAATTTGGTTCCGACGGAATTCCTCCCGACACAGTTACAAAGCTCACAGCGGAATTAAACCAGACTTATTCTGCAAAATCCATTTTTCGAGCTGTTAGCCGCGTTAGTCTCCCCTCAGTTTATTCTTCAACTGTGATTTATGTTTGAGTTTAATCTTTAATCGTGTAGGAAATAGTCGATTAATCTGCCCCCATTTAACCCCCACTGTGACACCTCCAGTGACACGCCCACTGTGACACGCCCACTGTTGCTCATCTCTTCTCTAGTCTCTCTCTCTCGTTTCCTGTCTCGTCTCCTCTCTTGTCTCCTCTCTCATCTCCTCTCTCGTTTCCTCTCTCATCTCCTCTCTCGTCTCCTCTCTTGTCACCTCTCTCGTTTCCTCTCTCCTTTCCTCTCTCATCTCCTCTCTCGTCTCCTCTCTTGTCTCCTCTCTCGTTTCCTCTCTTGTCACCTCTCTCATCTCCTCTCTCGTTTCCTCTCTTTGTCACCTCTCTCGTCTCCTCTCTCGTCTCCTCTCTCGTCTCCTCTCTCGTCTCCTCGTTCTTGTCTCCTGTCTCCTCCTCTTGTCTCCTGTCTCATCTCCTCGTCCCCTCATTCTCGTCTCCTCTTGTCTCCTCTCCTTGTCTCCTCCTCTCGTGACTGTGACGTACACGCCCCCTGTGCCACGCCCCCTGTGCCACGCCCCCTGTGCCACGCCCCCTGTGACACACTGTGACGTCCGCTCTTCCTTCCTTTTATTTTCTTAAATCGTTGATACTCGTTGGATTCTGCAGCGTCGCGTCGTCATTTTGGTCCAAATGTAAAAAAATGTGCTGCTGTAGAGTGATGTGCTCTGTCCACAGGGGGCGCTACAGTTTATGGCAAAGTCAGCTCCATTGGACACCACAGTTTTCTAACACGGACGTCAGCAGATTTGTTGCTTTTATTAAGTCGTTTTAGATGAATATTGGGATTTAAAATATGTAAATTGGATCGAATACTAATCTGTGTGATGAGGCAGTTCTGTCGGAGTCGTGTGAGACGGATTTTAGCCAAATTAAAGTCCTGCATTTTAAACGGCTTCAATCTGCTTCATTTTTCATACTTATTATCTCAAACTGATCCAGACTCGTTTATGAGCCTCCATCATAAACTCTTTGCACAAATGAACATCGCTAACCTGCTAGCATCCGCGTCGGAGGGGGCGTTACCTTCAACATCCTCGCTCCTGATTGGTCAAACGATTGGACAGATCCTTTCATTCTGTATTTTGAATTGTTTTATTTTATTCGTTTTAGATACAAACAGAAAACATCAACTACATGAAAAAGCAACATATGTAAAATTATGTAGTAAAGAAAAAAACTTTGACTAAATATTTTTATTATTATATTTTTTAAAGGAGGAGACTTTGAGGATTTGAATATGAAATATATTTAAAAACATGCATTTTCTTTTTCTTTTTTACATAATTCCATATAAAATGTAGAAAGCGGTACAAATAAAGACATTTGTTGTATGTTTATCCACTAATCCAAAGGTTGCCGGTTCAAATCCTGCTCTTACATAAACACCACTTCATGGTTGATGGTGCGACTCCAGCTCCCACAGATGAGCGCTGTTGTTGTGTCCTTGGGCAAGACACTTTGACTGGTATCGTCTGGTGTGTGTCAGTGTGTTATCAGGCTGTTTCCGACGGCGTTCCGCTCGTGGCGTTGACCTTGCGTCCTCGTCGTGTCTGTATTTGTTTTAACTGTGCCGTGTTTGGGTCCGTGTGTTTACCGCCCGCTGTTAGTTACATAAGGAGTTGGATTACGTAACATTCGCTTGTTCTCTGTGTTGTGATGGCGTGTGGAGGTACGGAGCGCTCACCTACATCCTCGGGCCCGTTTACTCGATGACTCGATGACACAGAGACGCCGAGAGACACTCCACCTGCTTTTATCTGAGAACGAAACAAACTCAAATATTCAGCAGTCTTCAGATATGTTTTATTTTTTATTAAGGCTATTAAGCTAACCTGCTAGCGCTGCGTCCCAAACAGGAAGTGATCATGTGCGCACTTCCTGCTCCATCGACTCTGGCTCCAGTTCACTTTCTATTGTAAAACTGTGTCCCCTCTCTCTGTCCCTGCTGCTGTCAGACTCGTCATTTTAGTCTTAAATGTTCATATTAACCCTCTACATTATCCTGGGGTTTTTACTTTGAGGTATTTTGAGTTTCTTTTTTAATTTTTTTTGTAATTTTTTTTTTTTATATTTTTAAATTTTTTTTGTTATTTAGAGTTTCTTTTTTTTCTTTTCTTTCTTTTTTTGTTATTTATTTATTATTTTTTTTTTTTTTACATTTTTTTGTTATTTTGAGGGGGGTTTTTGTTGTTGTTTTTTTTTGTTATTTAGAGGTTTTTTAAAAAAGTTATTTTGAGTTGCTTTTTTTGTTTTTTTTGTTGTTGGTTTTTTTTTTTTTTTTTTTTTACATATTTTTGTTATTTTGAGTTTCTTTTTTTCTTCTTTTTTTGTTATTTTATTTATTTTTTACTTTTTTTCTTTTTTTTTGTATTTATTTTGAGGGTTTTTGTTTTTTTTTCTAGTTATTTTGAGTAAATTTTTTGCAGCCAGACTTCGGGTCAGCTTTACAAAAACGTCACTCCAAAAACACTATTTGTGATGATAACATTTGCAAAGATAAAACAGTCACGCTCTTAAAACCGAAGCACCTCCAGACACACTCTGCGCTTTAGAGTCGTACTTTGTAAAAATGGCCCATCGTTCGGCTCCGTCTGTCCAGGAGCAGGAGACGTGTTTCTCTGCTCACCTCATTTAACCGTGACATGAACAGATCATGACGCTGATGGTCCCTGACGATGGATCACACTTAACTCACATTTACAAACTTATTTCACTTTTTCACCCGTCAAAAACTCAAGGATACGTCGTTAAATCCATCAGTGGTTCCAAGTCTGTCTGTCTCTTTAGGAATAAAAGCTTCATCATCTTCTTCTTCTCCCTCTTCTTCTTCTTCTTCCTCTTCTTCTTCCTCCTCTTCTTCTTCTTCCTCTTCTTCTTCCTCCTCTTCTTCTTCTTCCTCTTCCTCCTCTTCTTCTTCCTCCTCTTCCTCCTCTTCCTCTTCCTCCTCTTCTTCCTCTTCCTCCTCTTCTTCCTCCTCTTCTTCCTCTTCTTCTTCCTCCTCTTCTTCTTCTCTCGTTCCGTTACATAACCTTAAGCCGTGTGTCTAATTTAAACAGTTGAACATGTTTCATTTGTTCTTGTTTTAAGATTAAGACTAAAATGCTGCACATTCCACTTCTGCTCCTGCGGGTTTGGCCCCTCACCTTCTCCTCTTCCTCCTTTTCCTCCTCACCCTCCTCTTCCTCCTTTCTCTCCTCTTCCTCCTCTCCCTCCTCTCCCTCCATCCCTCCGTCTGTCAGCTCCTCTCCCTCCTCTCCCTCCATCCCTCCGTCTCTCAGCTCCTCTCTCTCCTCTCCCTCCATCCCTCCGTCTCTCAGCTCCTCTCTCTCCTCTCCCTCCTCTCCCTCCTCCCTCCTCTCCCTCCATCCCTCCGTCTCTCAGCTCCTCTCTCTCCTCTCCCTCCATCCCTCCGTCTCTCAGCTCCTCTCTCTCTCTCCTCCTCCTCCCCCTCCTCCCTCCTCTCCCTCCATCCCTCCGTTCTGTCAGCTCCTCTCTCTCCTCTCCCTCCATCCCTCCGTCTGTCAGCTCCTCTCTCTCCTCTCCCTCCATCCCTCCGTCTCTCAGCTCCTCTCTCTCCTCTGTCCTCAGTCCATTTGTGGAATAATAGAAGAACATTTGTTGTTTGTGACTGTTCTTCTGTTGGTTTTACTCGAGCGCTGCCGCTCGTCTGCGGTGGTCAGTCCAGTGACTCTTTATATAAATGGACATCGCTAACCTGCCGCCGCGCTCCCATGGCTCCAATTCACTTTCTATGTAAAATCTGTGTCCCCCTCTCTCTGTAACTATGGAGTTGTTTTTTGTTTTTGTTTTTTCAGTTATTTTGAGTTTGTTTGTTTTTTTTTAAGTTATTTTGAGTTTTCCCCCCCTTTTTTTGAATTATATTATTTTATTTATTACATTTTTTTTTTTAGTTTATTTTTTTCATTTTTTGGTTATTTATTTATTTATTGTTATTTTTATTTATTTTTTTTATTTATTTTTTTTTTGTTTACATTATTTTTAATTTATTTGAATTTTTTTTTTATTATTATTATATTTTGAGTTTATTTTATTTAATTTTTTAAAACTTTTTTTTTAGTGTTAGCAACAGGTTTGATTGACAGCGTTGCTAAGGCCCCGCTCCCTGTTAAACCAGTGGTGTGGGCGGGAAGGGGCGTCACCTTCAACATCCTCGCTCCTGATTGGCTCTTTTGTTGCTATGATACTTGCGATGGGACTTCCAAATACGGAAAGTGACTCCAAATTAGCCGCTATAACTGCTAGCGTTGATGAGCTTCATTTGACTGGAGCTAAACGCCGTGGGTGACGTCACTTTTTTTCACACAGTCTGTGGTTTAAACCGTGACTTTTCTGGCTCAGTTCTGCTTCATTCTCGTGTCGTTTTTAAACATACATAACGTATTTCTCTGTAGCGTGTTATCTTACTCCCTCGTTCGCCTGACCTTGTGGACTCGCCGTTCTCTTCGTCTCTTCGGCTCAGTCCCTCCCTTATCGCCCCAGCTGCTCATTTCTTCTCAAGGCTTTTTCTTTTTTAATTTCATTTTGTTGTTCTATTCTTCCTTTGCGCCATCTGTTCTCTCATTCTATTTCCCCAATTTCCCTCGCAGTTTAAAAAAAAATTACCCCTTTTATCATCGGAGCAACAAACGCTCCGTCCCCTCCACTTGAAGGAGCCGTCCATCAGGCTCTGTTTACGAAGTGCCGACAGCTTTATTTGCAAAGTCCCGTAATGCCTCCAATGTTATGAAATCTTGCCATTAACTGTTAGTTTTACAAGCGTAACATTAACACATCATCTCCATCTGCTCGCCTTGGCTCGGCGCCGCTCTCTTTGATAGGACGAATCAGTACAACACATGCCATTCTCGGTGTGCAAACAAAGTGCTGTTATCAGAGCACTTTTGTCCCCTGCAGCGCTCTTTGGTATAATTAGCAGAAGGGAAATAAACTTCTCCATATTTTTGCGAGGCCAGCTGGTTATGTTTGACCTTGTGTGATGGTTCTCCCTCGCGTCATGTGACCACAAATCCCTGAGCTGTTTGTGGTAGCTCCCCTCTGCCCCGTCTCCACACGACATCACTGATATTCACAGTTTGGAGGCATTACTTTCGAGAATACGCTTCCATACACGATATAAAAAGACACATTTGCTTTTTTTTCTCACTGTCTGACATGAAATCAGACCAAACTTTTCCTGTTTTAGGTCAATTAGAATTACCAAAAATATTTCTATTTCGAAGTTTTTTTTTTTAGACAAAAGGTTTGAGATCAGGGCTGTGTGACGGCCGCCCAAAAACATCGACTTTGTTATCTTTAAGCCACTTTGTCACCATTGTCCATTTAGAACACACATGTGCGTCCAAGCTTCACATGTTGCATTTTTTATATAACACTTTTCCACCTTCAGGGAGGCAGACACGAGGAGTGAGGTGGGTTTAAGTGTCTTGCCCAAGGACACAACAGCAGCGTTCATCTGTGGGAGCTGGAATCGCACCGACAACCGGCAATTGATGAATTTTATGTCAAGAGTGAGAGCCAGGTTTCGGGTCGGTGGACAGACTCTACCAACTGAGCCACTGTCACCGTAGAAAATGGTATCTTTAACCATTTATACTGTGTAGCGCCACCTGCTGGTCGTATTATTGTTTTTCGTGTCAGTTCCTGGAGTCGAAACACGTCTGATCAGAAAAATCCCTGAATCTCTAAAAACTTCCTGTTTGTCCTGGTAGGTCTTCATCACCCCCCTCCTCTTCCTCACCTCCTGTTCTTCACCTCCTCCTCTCCCTCCTCTTCTTCCTCCTCCTCACCTCCTCTCCTCTTACTCCTCTTCCTCTCCTCTCCCTCCTCTCCCTCACCTCCTCTTCGGTTCCTCCTCTCCTCTTCCTCCTCTCCCTCCTCTTCCTCTCCTCTTCGTCTCCTCCTCTCCTCTTCCTCTCCTCTCCCTCCTCTCCCTCACCTCCTCTTTGTCTCCTCCTCTCCTCTTCCTCTCCTCTCCCTCCTCTCCCTCACCTCCTCTCCTCTTCCTCCTCCTCCTCTCCTCCTCTCCTCTTCGTCTCCTCCTCTCATCTTCCTCCTCCTCTCCCTCCTCTCCCTCACCTCCTCTTTGTCTCCTCCTCTCCTCTTCCTCCTCTTCCTCTCCTCTCCTCTTCCTCTCCTCTCCCTCCTCTCCCTCACCTCCTCTTCCTCTCCTCTTCCTCCTCTCCCTTCTCTCCCTCACCTCCTCTTCGTCTCCTCCTCTCCTCTTCCTCTCCTCTCCCTCCTCTCCCTCACCTCCTCTTCGTCTCTTCCTCTCCTCTTCCTCCTCTCCCTCCTCTTCCTCTCCTCCCCTCCTCTCCCTCACCTCCTCTTCGTCTCCTCCTCCTCTTCCTCTCCTCTCCCTCCTCTTCTTCCTCTCCCTCCTCTTCCTCCTCTCCCTCCTCTCCCTCCTCTCCCTCACCTCCTCTTCCTCTCCTCTCCCTCCTCCTCTTCCTCCTCTCCCTCCTCTTCCTCACAGATGTTCTCGTTTCCTCTCGTTCTCGTCTCGTGTGTCGTGTCTTTGTTTCTCGGAGGTCACCGTGGTCGTGCGCTCAGAGCGTTTCTTTTTTTCGGTGGAGCGTCCTTCACGTCTCGTTGCCATGGCAGCGGCTCGAGTCCCATTGATAAAACGGCGGCAGATAATGGCTCCCGGGGAGTCGCCGAGCCGTACGGGAGCCACATGCCTCTGCCCTGATGTTCATACTGTTCAAGCTGTGGGAGCCGTGCGGGAGCCGTGCGGGAGCCGTGCGGGAGCCGTGCGGGAGCCGTGCGGGAGCCGTGCGGGAGCCGTGCGGGAGCCGTGCGGGAGCCGTGCGGGAGCCGTGGACTCGTTCACTTCAGACTCCACAGATACGACACAGTGACTCACATCTGCATAAAAAAAACAACAAAGGTTTAATTCCATATTTTCAGATCCTGATTCGTCTGATTCTGTTTGATTTTTAATGAAACTAAAACAAATCAAAATGTGATTAAAGTTTGATTTTTGTTTGATGAAAGTTCAAAAAACAGTTTTGATCATAAATAAATAAATGTCTTGATAATCTCGCAGCAGTGGGCTCAGTCGTTTGTCCCGTGACTCACAGGCTGATGGTGCGATTCCAGCTCCCACAGATTAATGCTGCTGCTGTTGTTTCCTTGGGCAAGACACTTAACCCCAGTGTGTGTCTGTATAAAACTTTATGAATATATTTGACTTGACTTTTTTCACGTTCATTCCAAATATTTCTTCATTCTTAAATACCAGAAACGCCGCTCGTGTAAAAATGTTTTGAATCTTTCTCGTCTTAGTTTTTCCAGGCGTCAGACTCGTCACTCGGGGGAAACACTGCGGCGCCGCGGGGCCCGTCCTGATGCCACCTCTTCATCCGTCTGCGCCGCTACGAGCCACGAGCGCGATCTCTCCTCCGTCTCCTCTGACTCACCCGACTTTGTTCTGTTTCTTTTTTCTCTCGAAGGACAGAGAGATTCATCCAAACCCGACTCGAGGCTCTGAGTTTTACCCTCAGATAAAATGTGTTTTTTGAACATGTGACCTGAGCTAACATGCTAACATGCTAACACTGCGCTACAAACAGGAAGTGATCATGAGCACTTCCTGCTCCATCGACTCTGGCTCCAATTCACTTTACACTGAAAAACCGTGGCCCTCTTTTCTCCTGCTCCCTTTTCTGCCTCTTTTCTCCTCCTTCTTTGCTCCTACTCCCTCTTTTCTCCTCCTCCCTCTTTTCTCTCCTTCCACAGATTCGCCTCTTCTCTAAAAAATTCATTATTCCATTTACTAAACATTTCTTTCGGTATGACTTTAGCCGGGCCTCCTCCTCTCACCTCTCTCCTCCTTCTCTCTCTTCTCTCCTCTCTCCTTTTCCTCCTCCTCTCTCCTCCTCTCTCCTCTCTTCTCCACTCCTCCTCTCCTCCTCCTCTCTCCTCCTCTCCTCCCTCCTCTTGCCTCTCCTCCTCTCCTCTCCTCTCCTCTCCTCCTTCTCTCTCTCCTCTCTCTCTCTCTCTTTTTTCTCCTCGTACCTCGTCTCTTTCTCGTCTCTTTGTCTTTGGCTCAGATCTGACCCGGTTTTCTCTTTAAATCTCCTCGTTTTGCCGCTCGGGCCGTTGTGTGTCGTGTGTCGTTTTTCGTGTGTCGTGTGTCGTGTGTCGTGTGTCGTGTGTCGTGTTTCGTTTTTCGTGTGTCGTGTTTCGTGTTTTGGGCTGGACGCTGTGAGAGCTCGACACACAAAGAGGCGATTTCGTCAGATGGAGGGTTATTCCTGAGCCGGTGAAACGACGCACGCTGCCAAATATGGGCAGAGGAGAACATGCTGACGCGCCGTGTCCAGACTCGAACTCGGGAGGACGACCTCGAGAAACAGAAGAGTCAGACGAGTCGAGAGGCTCTGAGCTCTTCTGCTTCAAACGTAAATGTGGCATCGGGTGAGACCAGAGACTGTTTATGTAAATGGGCAGAGCTGCGGTACAAACAGGAAGTGATCATGAGCGCACTTCCTGCTCCATCGACTCCAATTCACTTTCTATTGAAAAAGCATGTCCCTCTCTCTGTAGCTGCTGCTGTCAGACTCGTCATTTTGGTCTTAAATGTTCGGATTAACTCTCTACATCAGGGGTCGGGAACCTGTGACTCCGAGCCAGGTGTGTGCTCTCACTTGTCGTCCTTTAGCGCCGGATGCTATCGTCGCCGATAGAATCAGAATCAGAAGAAGTTTTATTGCCATTGTCCGTGAGCAGAGCTCACAGATTAGGAACTTACTTTGGTCATAAAGTGCAACATAGAACCACACACAGTTTTGAGTTTGTTTTTTTAAGTTATTCTGAGTTAAGTTTTTTGTTATTTCGAGTTTATTTTTTGTTTTTTTGTGTCTTAAATGTTCGTATTAACCCTCTACATGATCCTGGGGTTTTTATTTCACGTCTGTGTCTGTAAATCAACATATGAACATTAATAACAGACACATCAGGTCCTTCTGTCCCCGACGTCGCTCCTGTTAGCGTTAGCAACAGGTTTGATTGACAGCGTTGCTAAGCACTCGCTCCCTGTTAAACCAGCGGTGTGGGCGGGAAGGGGCGTTACCTTCAACAACCTCGCTCCTGATTGGCTCTTTGGTTGCTATGATACTCATGGTCAGAATATAACGAACTTGGCTCCAAATTCGCCGCTGCTCCAGCCTCGATGAGCTTCATTTGGAGCTGAAGCTGTGGCGACGTCTCACTCACTCTCAGTCCACGTCTCTTAAACTGTCGGTGGGAGCGATTCAAAATGTTCTTGGTTTAAAAATCTGCTCTCGGTGGTTCCTCTTTATCTGAGGGAGTCACTGCAGCTGAAAACTCCACCTGAGGTCAGAGGTCAGAGGTCACCTGGGCCAGGCTCAAGACCAGAGGTGATTCCCCTTTTTTCCCTTTTCTGTGTCAGCACCCAGACTCTGGAACAGCGCCCTCTGCCTGTCAGATCCTCTCAGGCTTTAACACAGTTTAAAACTAGACTTAAACCCTCCTCTCCTCCCTGGTATTTAACACTAAACAGGACAACACAGCTGTTTTTCTTCTATTTGTGCAGCTCTTTGGTTCAGTCGAAGTTGTTTTAAATAAACTTAAGTTGGTTTGAATAGATACGATGTGAGAAAAAACATCAGACTTTGGACCAGAATAATCACGAATCAGTGTCAAACCGTGAAGTACAATCGAAATACTTTACAAACCACAGTCTGATGCAGGAAAGTGAAACAGCTGGGCAGAAAAAAAACACCTTTAGATTCACACTTTTTTTTTTGCTCTTTTCACCTGAACTGAATCTTTTTCAGTTCTGATACCGATTTCGGTACTATTTTTACACATCCGCCGATGTCAACCGATACCACCGACTGAAAACACCATTTATTTCTTGAAAAAACAAAATAAAATGAGGCAGAACTCATCCAAACGTGTTATGTAGCTGTTAATTATCTCTAAAATAACCACAGGACAAAAGTGTAAATACAAATTCAAACATTATGAGACTTTCTGTCCAACTGTGATCAGTAAATCGTCTTATTACATCGGTCGATCTGTCCAACAGGATATCGAATCATCAATTATCGAGTAATGTTCTCTGCATTTGCCCAGTGCCTCGGTGAAATATAAATGTGGTTTAGTCGCAGCTCGAATGGGAACCAGACAGAAACATCCTGCACAAATATTACACCGACTTTTAATACTTTGTTGATGTGTTTTTTTCGCCTCGTCTCTTGGTTCCAGCTCAACTTTCCATGTCGTATTGTTTGTTTATCGCTACAATGCCAGTGCGTCTGTGCTGATACTCGGAGTCGTCGGCCCACCAGAGGAGCCGGGGGAGGGCCTTAAGTGGTTACATAACAAACGTCCTCTTGACTTGGAAGTGTGTCATTGCCTCGGATAAGAGTCTCTAGTGGCCGCCGCCTGAAGACTCCTCCGGATACGGCTAATGCCTGGATGGAGGGATGGGAACGACGCCGCAGAAGATGGAGATAGAGGAAGGGGAGAAGAAGGGAGCAGGGAAGGACACGGCGAGGAGTAAACAGGAAGCTCAAAACGGGGTCATGGGACAGACGCTGGTGGGATTCGACGAGTTAGTTTTTTCAGATTTTGAGGTGAAATGAAGAGTGTCCAGACGTCGAGAAGCGTTTTGTTTTCGTCCTTTGTTGCCCAGGTTAATTCACAGGCTTAAACTTCATGAATACTAATCTCAGCTCCTCCCAGAATGCACCGGGGTTTGTTCTGGTTTTTGAGGGATAGACTTTAAAAGATTACACCTGTCTGTCCATGAAAAGTCAAACCAACAGCCAAAGAACTAATCCATGTTTATAAAGCTTAAACAGACTTATTTGGACCTTTTTATGCCGTCGACCAGGACGATCGCGATTAACGATTATATCACGATAGTTTTTCAAGTTGCCGACAGTTTAAAATGTTGTTATAGTCTTGTACTTTGTCATCAGTGAAAAAAAACTACGATCCAGTGGAGAATATTCTGGACGAGCAGGGCCGTCAACTGGAATTTGGGGGCCCGGGGCAAGACGCCTCACATGGGCCCCCCTCTAATACAAATTAATAGGAAGAAGTTTCACTTCTGGCCCCCCTCTTTGCCCCCCGTTGACTCCCCTGTGGGGTTTTTTTGCATGTTCCCGGTGATACAGCGGCAATTATCTTGGTTGACTGGCACAATATTTGAGCTTTTGTTTTTGTTTTTTTTGTGTTTTTATTATTTTGCGATTTTCTATTTTATTTATTTATTTCTTTTTTAGTCATGTTAGTAATTTTTATTTTTTTGTTATTTTGAGTTTTATTTTTTCCAATTTTTTTTGTCATTTTGAGTTTATTTATTATTTTATTTTGTTATCTTGAGTTTATTTCTTTTTTGTTATTTTGAGGTTTTTTTTTAATTCTTTTTTTTGTTTTGTTTTTTTTTCCTTCTGGTGATACAGCGGCGATTGTCTTTGTTGACTGGGACAGTATTTGAGTTTTTTTTTTTGTTTTTTATTTCTTTTATTTTGTGATTTATTATTTTATTGATTTTTTTTTTTTTTTTTCATGTTAATAATAATTTTTTGTTATTTTGAGTTTTATTTTTTCAATTTTTTTTTGGTCATTTAGAGTTTATTTATTATTTTATTTTGTTATCTTGAGTTTATTTCTTTTTTGTTATTTTGAGGGTTTTTTTTTTTTTTTATTCTTTTTTTTTTTTTTTTTTCGTTCTGATGATACAAAGGCGATTATCTTTGTTGACAATTATCACGATTATATAAAATGTCCCACGAACGATTATTGTCGACTCTTTTTATGAAGATAAACGATTTTATTGTAAGTTTTCCCGTCTCTATTATGTAGTGTAATGTATAAGTAGAAAAAGTAAAAAAAAAAAAAGTCATTTATTTATTATTCCTTGTCTCCTTAGCGGTTGCTTCGCTCGTTCTTGTCGCGCAAGTTTCATGGAGGTAGGACCTAGCTGCTAAAGGCTAAATTCGCGCCATGCACCTTTGAGCTCGGCCATGTTTGGACCCGGCGCTTGGTTATAATTCAGAACTATTGATGATTTTCGCTCTTTTTGCCTTGATGCTCCGACCAAACCTGAATCTTAGTTCTTCCATCGTCATTCGGGTCTCGTGTGAGCTAATATTAGGAGCACTGTTTTAAGCGTCGAGGTCGTGGACTCGACCGACGCGTCCGCTCGACTCCTGAAGGACCTGGACACTTTATTATTCATGTCCCAAAATAATCATGAAGAGAACCGGGCCGAGGAGGTGACGAGACTTTCAATGAGTTTCTTTGAGTTTGGGATCATTAGATCAGTGTTTTTCAACGAGCGCGATGTAGGACTCGAGAGAGAGAGAGAGAGAGAGAGAGAGAACATCAGAGAACGTCAGAGGGAACATCAGAGAACAGAGGAGAACGTCAGAGGGAACAGTCAGAGGGAACATCAGAGAACTTTAGAGGGAACATCAGAGAAACATCAAAGAGAACATCAGGGAACATCAGAGAGAACATGAGAGAGAGATTCAGGGAACGTCAGAGGGAACATCAGAGAGAACTTTAGGGAGGGAACATCAGAGAGAACATCAGAGCAAAGAGGGAACATCAGGGAACATCAGATGAGAACATCAAAGAGAACGTCAGAGGGAACGTCAGGGAACGTCAACGTCAGAGAGAACGTCAGGGAACGTCAGAGAGAATGTCAGAGGGAACATCAGAGAACTTTAGAGGGAACACTAGAGGGAACATCAGAGAGAACATCAAAGAGAACATCAGAGAGAACGTCAGAGAGAAGGGAACATCAGGGAACATCAGAGAGAACATCAAAGAGAACATCAGAGAGAACGTCAGGAGCAACATCAGAGAGAACATAAGAGAGAACGTCAGGGAACGTCAGAGAGAGAACATCAGAGGGAACATCAGAGGAAACATCTGAGAGAGAACACTACAGAGAACACTAGAGGGAACATCAGAGGGAACATCAGAAAGAACTCTAGAGGGAACACTGGAGAGAACATTAAAAGAACATTAGAGGGAATACTGCAGAGAACACTAGAGTGAACACCAAAGGGAACACCAGATTGGAACACTAGAGTGAACACTAGAGAGAAAACTAGAGTGAACACTAGAGGGAACATTAGATGGAACATTAAAAGCGAACACTTGAGAGAACACTAGATGGAACACTAGAGGGAAACACCAAGGGAACATTAAAGGGAACATTAGATGAACTGCCTGTTGTGCTTTGGTAAAATCAGACTTGACAGATTCACACTTCGTGGTAATAATCGAGTCCTGAAAACACAAAAATGAGACGATGGCGAGATCCTGGCTCCAGACACAGACAGACTTTGTTTATACTTCGTTTTTTCTCTCGTTAAATCCATTTCAGGCCCGAGTGCCGACCAAACTGACTCAGGAGCATTTGAGTGTCAAAGAGGAGCAAAACTAACACGCAAACATGATCTGGGATTGTTTTAGGCCCTGACCTGAGGCTGTTTGGACCTGAGGCTGTTTGGACCTGAGGCGGTTTGGACCTGAGGCGGTTTGGACCTGAGGTTTGTAATGCCCCCTTTGTCCTGTAGGGTCTGACCTGAGGCTGTTTGGACCTGAGGCTGTTTGGACCTGAGGTTGTAATGCCCCTTTTGTCCTGTAGGGTCTGACCTGAGGCTGTTTTTGGACCTTGAGGCTGTTTGGACCTGAGGCTGTTTGGGACCCTGAGGCTGTTTGGACCTGAGGTTGTAATGCCCCTTTTGTCCTGTAGGTGCCTGCCGCTGTACCGTAGGATTTTAGTGGATGTTTTGTTGCATCACTGCGACTGAAAAAGGCTGAAAAACTCTGGAGACACTTAATGAGTTTTTTTTTTTTTAATCAATTCTTGTTTGTTTTTTTTAAACAATTTCTTTTATGATGCTCTTTTTTGATTTGGATAGAAAATAAGTGTAGTTGAACCTTGTCAAGTCTCTCTGTAACTGTCAGACTCGTCATTTTGGTCTGAAATGTTCCATATTAACCCTCTACATGATCCTTGTTTCTTTTTTTTTAAGTTATTTTGAGTTTTGTTTTTGTTTTTTCTTACTATTATTTTGAGGTTATTTATTCGTGTTTGTAGTTTATTTTCTTTTTTTTTTAGTTATTTGAGTTTGAGTTTTTTTTTTTTTTCTTACTATTTTTATTTTTTATTTTGAGGTGGGGTTTTTTTGTTATTTTGAGGTTATTTATCCATGTTTGTAGTTTATTTTCTTTTTTTTGTTATTTTGAGTTTATTTTTTTCATTTTTTTTAAAGTTATTTTGAGTTTTGTTGTTGTTTTTTTTTTTTTTTTTTTTTTTTTTTGCTATTTATTCATTATTTTATTTTGTGTTATCCCGAGTTTATTTCTTTTTTGTTATTTTGAGTTCATTTTTTGAATTAATTCGATTTTTTTTTTTTTCTAAGTTTATTTTTTGGAGTTTCTTTTTTTTTTTTTTTTGAGTTTCTTTTTAGTTTTATGATAAACCATGTCCCCTCTCTCTGTCTCTGCTCATTTTGGTCTTAAATGTTCGTATTAACCCTCTACATGATCCTGTTTTTATTTCACGTCTGTGTCTGTAACATATGAACATTAATAACAGTCAGATCTTGGCAGGTGCAGTTTTCTGGCTCTTACATGTTACAAAAACCCAGTGGACCGACTCTCACAGACTCGCTCACTTTCTGCTATTTTCAGATTGTACCCTTTCGGTTTTTCTTGCAGCGTGTGTGACATGGAGAGCCGAGTTCTACTTTTATCTCAAAGCCGAATACAACATAACAACATGCACCTGTACCCGCCGAGAGAGCGCGCCTTGGAAAATGCTCACTAATCACCCTGGGAAAAAAAAAATACAAAATGGATTTGAGGAATGCTACCGGAGCGGCCCCACGTGACTGAAGCAGGAAGGACGAATAAGCCCGTGGCAGAGTGGTTAGCTCTGTCCTGTGGAAAGTTCAGATCCCATAATCTCATCAGGCAACGTGTTTGTTTCTCTAAAGCTGCCCACAACGATGTGACAAACCTGATGGAGCTGGCCTCATTCCAATCGGGCCGTGTTGATACTCTGCAGCTGATGTTATCAATGTTCGCTCCGGGGTTGATGCTAGCTGGAGGCTCTGCTCTGTCTGAGGTTTGTTTTAACTAGTGACGGGTGAATGAGGCGGGAGTCCGGAGCTCGTCTCGTTCTTTCTTTCTCGTCTCTTGTCTCCAAAATGACCAAAGTGTCGAGGGTCTCCCCGGTCCCGCCCCCTCCTGCTTCGCTCTGCGTCAGTCACTTCAGTGAATCGAAGCGTTTCACATTGGCCAGTTGAATGTTCCGCTCTGTGATTGGGTTCAGAGCTTCAGAGTGTTCAGTGACTTCTGTGGTTTGACAAGAGCTAAAACTGCTACAGTATAAAAGATGCACCGATATTTCTGAAAAAACTGTTGGGTAGTGCTGCGGAGTATTGTGTGACGTTAGGGTGGAGATTTTGCCCGACTTTTTTTGCATTTGTTTTTCATTTTTTCGATGGCATCTACAAATGGAAAAAAAAAACGATCCATGGTTGTTGTAATTTTTTTTTTATGTTCAAAATAGAATATATACTATTTTATGACTTCTAATAAAATAGAAAATAGAGTTGTTGGTTTCCAAATCAGGGGGTTGTGCGCTGGTTTGCAATGGTTAAATTTCCCACTAGAGAGGTCAGTGTTTCTCCTCAGACATGTGTCGAACCATTTGAGACGATATTGAGACTGAGGCGTCAAAGCTTCACGAGGCTCCATTCGCCCCGTCACTAGTTTTTAACCATAAACTGTGTGAAGAAGTGGACAGAATTCAGCTCCAAATGATGAAGCTCATCAAGGCAGAAATTAAAGTTCCATATTTGGAATTGCAACCACGAGTATCAGAGTAACCAAAGAGCCAATCAGGAGCGAGGTTGTTGGGCGTTAACTCTCACTTTTTCGTCAAAATCAAACTCTTAAACCGGACCATGAGCGCTCGGATTGATCTGAAAATGTGCTCTTTAAATCCATTTTGTACTTTTTCTTGAGTCTTAACCTTTTTTTTCGGGCGTGTGTTTGCTAAATGTGTGCATTGTCTCCATGGTAAACTGCTGAATATTCCACCATAGAGATGCATGTAGAGCACGTCCAGAGCGACGTCAGTGCAGAGTACCAACAGGAGATGCCAGAGAAGTGGGAAGCGGGTGTTGAGTTCTCTAAATCCAAATAATTACGTACATTTACTTACATAAAAGCCACTGGGGGGTTCGGTTTATAGAAGTGTGATTGACACTTACTTTCCAGAGGGGGGCGAGAGAGAGATTGAGAGTTTTTCCCTGTCGCTACGCTGTTGCTCCGACATGAAAAAAAGTCTTTGTCTTATTCAGGGCAGGAGGATAACCAGGGATGAGCCACACTTCCCTCACCCCAGACACTTCGTTTTGCCTAACTCTCTGCCCAAAACACATCAGACTCATCCACACTCACCTGTTCAAAAAAGCCCCCCAAAAACTCACCTGTTCCAAACCCACTTGTATAAAAAAGCCTGAAAAACCACCTGGTCCAAACTCACCTGTTCAAAAAAGCCCTGTAAACTCACCTGTTAAAAAAAAAAAGAAAGAAAACTCACCTGTTCCAAACTCACTTGTATAAAAAAAGCCCTGAAAACTCATCTGTTCCAAATTCACCTCCTCCAAACTCACACCTGTTCAAAGAAGCCCCGAAAACTCACCTGTTAAAAAAGAAAAGAAGAAAACTCACCTGTTTCCAGACTCAACCTGTTCTAAAACTCACCTGTTCCTAAACTCACCTGTTCCAAACTCACCTGTTCCAAACTCAACCCTGTGGTCCAAACTCACCTGTTCTAAACTCACCTGTCCAAAACCTCCAAACACCTGCGTTACTCCCCTCCTGTTTCTGTTTTTTTCATGTGTGTTTTTTTGCCTCGTGTCCTTGCGTCATGAAAAGTGCGAGTCTTCTGTTTTATTATTTGTTATTATTATTACTTCCTCCATTCCTCCGGTGGGACTCTGAGGCGCTCCCAGACCAGCATAGAGACACAGTCCCTCCAGCGGGTCCCCTCCATTGGGAACGGCTCATGTGCAGATGTTTGACCTTGATCATTTCTGTTCCTGACTAAGACATCCCAAGACCTCCAACTGTATTACAACAACAAAACTACCACTTTATGACATCACAAAGTGGCACAGAAGCATTTGGAGCGTTACACGTACTAATCCTAAAGGTGCGACTGAAGCAAAAACACAACTCCAGGTCTGTTTTTTTTTGAGGCGGGAACAGCGTTAGAACATGACTTTAACGCTCGCCCCCAACAATCTTTCCGTTTTTTTGTGTAATGTAAGACCTTTGCGAGTGTCGGTCCAGGAGACGGCGGTTTGTCGTCTGAACTCGCGGTGTTTAAACGGTCGTGGACGTGTGATGTGTCCCCCGGCGCCGCTCGGCCTCGGCTCTGTGGGGTATTACTGACTGTGAGACTGTGGGTTGTGGTTAATCTGCTGTCATTGGGCCAAAGGATCATTAGCCAGAACAACGAGATCACATCGGCTCTTTATGTAAGAACCCAGGTGCCCGCCCACAGTGTTTTTCAGTCAATGGACGGAACCATTGATTCACAGATCACGATCCCCGACTCTACGACTGGACTATGCTGGATGGATTTTTAAACACTGATGTTCCACTGTCTCTGAGGTCACACTGGAGGCTAGCGTAGCCCTGTTTATATAAATGGACGTATCTAACCTGTTTAGCCGCAGCTCCCATTGACCTACTCCTCTGAAACTGCTGCGCTGTCAGACTCATTTTTAAATGTTCGTATTAACCCTCGACATTATCCGGGGGTTTTTATTTTGAGGGGTATTTGAGGTTTGTTTGTTTTTTTGGTTTTTTTTTTTTGTTGTTGTTGTTTTTTTTTTTTTTGAGTTATTTTATTTATTTAGTTTTTTTTGTATTTTATTTTGTTATTTTACTTTTGATTTTTTTTTAAACATTTTTTTGTTATTGTCATTTTGTTTGTTTTTTTAGTTATTTTTGAGTTGTTTGGTTTTTTTTTTCTTTTGGTTATTTTGGGGGACTTTATTTTTTTTCTTTTTTTATTTTCTTTTTTTTTTTCTTTTTTTTGTTATTTTTTGAATTTTTATTTTTTTTAATTTTTGTTAGTAGGGTTTGTTTATTTTTGAGGGTTGTTTTTTTTTTTGTTTTGTTTTAGGGTTTATTTTTGCAGTTAAATTTTTTGTTTGTTTACGAACACACAATGGTCTCCGCAGTTCCCCCTCAGCCATCAGGCCAGAACACAATGTTCTACAGTCCCCTCAGCCAATCAGGACGCAGAATACCATGGTCCCCTACAGTCCCCTCACCCAATCAGGACGCAGAACCACAACTGGTCATACAGTTCCCCCTCAGCCAAGTCCCAGATGCAGAACACAATTTGTCTCTACCGATCCCTACAGCCCTCAGGACGCAGAATACAATTTGGTCTACAGTCCCCCTCACCAATCCCGGACCGCAGAACGCAAAACCACGTTTCATGTATGGTAATTGCTCTAAAACAATCAGCCAGCAAACACACACGAAACACATCAATATATTGAAGCAAACATATATGGACATAACCTGTATGAAAAAAAACGTCCCCCTCGTCGTTTGTCGAGCTTCAAAACCTTTGTCCTTTGTTAACGAGCCTTCATGACGACGTCTCTTGAGAGCGGTTTTTCCTTTTCACGGGGTCGGTGTCCAAGAAATGGTCCAAATTCATAGAGAAACGCCAAGGAATAAAGGCTTTTTTTTTAATAAATCTCGAATTATTTGATCTTGTCCCAGTGGGGGGGGGTGGGGGAAAACCACAGGAATAGAACAAACTGAGAACGAGTCCCCAAACTCTTGACTGGACTGTTTCGTGGAGTATTACTTCCACCACTAACCCTGACCTATTTTTTTTCCTGTGAAACTGCATGATTGAAAGAACGGCTTCTGACTTGAATCGGGCGCCGACCCTCCATTGCATTATGGTCGTTTTTCCTTCAGGGGTCGTCCCTGGATTCCGAGAAACAACGCCTCGTCTCAAAGCTCGTGTCAAACCGTCTCAACAAAATCTCTAAAAGACCAAACTGCACTATTCATTTATTAAGGCACCAAGGACGACCACGGTTTTTTGTCTGCGTTTTGTGGCCTCAGGAACGATACGCAAAAATGAACTTTACCTGATTTATATAAAGGCTCATTAAACATCCCGTGACATGAGTTGATTTTGGAGTTCTTTTTTTTGTTTTTTTTTTTTTTGTAGCTAATTTTTCGGGTTTGTTAAAGTTAGTTTTGAGTTTTTTTTGGGGGTTATTTTTTTTGGTATTTGATGTTTTTGGGGGGGTTTTTTGTAGTTATTTTTGGTGTATTTATTTAATTTTATTTTTTTTGTCCTCTTGGGTTTTTTTGTGTCTTTTTTTTTTTGTCTAAGACCAATATTAACTTTACTGATTATATAAAGCCGCATTAAACATCCAACAACATGAGTTATTTGATTTATTTAATTTTTAATAATTTTGTTTTTTTTAGCGTTATTTTTAGTTTTTTTTTTTCCCCATTTTTGTAAAGTTTAATTTTTGAGGTTTTTGGTTGTTTCTTTTTTTTTTTTTAGTTTAACCTT
>JAIEZT010000009.1:29807701-29823868 GCA_019594935.1 Periophthalmus modestus | reverse complement strand
TCCTGGTTGTCGAGATCTCCACCTTCAACTGCCCGCCAGACCCCGCTGCACCAGCCCCTCAGGGACCCTCCTTTGTGTGGTGGTTCCACAGGAGACAGCCCCTACATCGGTGCCCAAACTGGAGGAGTCCTGGTCACCCAACACGTGGCTGATTAGCACTCACCTCAGGACCTGGCTTCCAGGGCTGGGCCCCGGTGACGCCAGTCCGGTGAGGTCTGACTTGAACCTTGAGGTGTTCATCAAAATAGCTGCTGCTCTTAAGCCCCGACAGCTCCATGGATCAGCATCCGGACCTCCCCGTCCACCTACTCGAGGTCAGCTTGTTTCCAGGAGGGGCGGAGCTGCTCCTGATTGTTCTCCATGGTGTCCAATATATGTCCATTAGATTTCACATATAACATGGTCCTGACAAAAAGGACAGAAGTGAATGACAGACACGGAGAGATTGTGGTCGCGTGATAGCCCCAGTATTTTCTGGATGGGAAAGACTCCTAATGATGCTTACAGTTTCCCTGAGCCCTCACAAAAAGAGCAGTGGGACTTCTCTCCTCCTGCAGAAGAGTGGTAATTATTTAAACTTGCCCCTGCTTAACGTGAACACAGAACAGCCCCACGTCTGGTGAGGCTTTGGCGAAGCGTCTCGTGCTGCCAGCTTGGAAGCAGTGCGTTTTGTTTGTCCCTCAAGTTGGAAGAATCAGGCTCGTCCCACAGCACTGAAGCGTCCCACGGGGCAAGAAATCTCAACCATGGCGGCCTCCCTCAAGATATAAATGTACATCAAGACGGCCCGGGACGAACATAGCAAATACCAGACCACAGGACATGTTCCTATCTTTCCCCGGGGTCACTCCTGTTAGTTGTTACCATACAGTTTTGATTTGACAGTGTTTTGCTACGCGCTCGGTCCCTGTTTAACAGTGGTGTGGGCGGGAAGGGGCGTTACCTTCAACCATCCTCGCTCCCTGATTGGCTCTTTGGTTGCTGATGATATCCCGCCACCTGTCCCTCCTTCACACTCGATCGAACCTCGATGTTGGGTCCTGAAGCTGAGGTGACGTCGCGCTCTTTCTGTCTGCGGTTGTTTTCGGTGAACTTCTTCTTGTTATTTTTCAGCTCATGGCTCAGTAGAGGTTTTGAATAAGCATCTGTTGCGTTTTCTTCCATCACTATGAGGATTAACTTTATTGCCGAGAGAAATGAATGTGCAGATCTCATGTAGTTTGTATTTTCAGGTTTGGAAATAAGACTCAGTCCACTGCATTAAAATAGTTGTCATCACATTTTTATCTTAAGTGTCTAAACCAAACCACCTTGATTTTAACGGATTTGTGTAGATGTCTGTCTGTTTGTCAAACACATTCAAGTATTTGTAGACGATAGATCGATACATCGGGGCCTGAGGCTATTTGGTTGTAATTTTATTCTGCCGAATATTTTAGTTTTGTGCGAACGTCCAGCCTGACAAACACCACAGAGCTTCACCTCAGAGCAGAGAGAAACTGCATTGACACGATGAAAGACCAGGTTGTTTTGAGTCTTATCATCAATTCCTCGTGAAAACGGGACGAGGGTCGTCTCTACGTACTTTGGACATGTGAAGTCCCTAAAAACTCAGCCGTGTCCTGACTCGGAACCCCAGCCTCTCACAGGAGCATTTGTGTTTGATTGACATGCGCGTGCGGTTGTATTAGTCTGAGGTCACGCTGGATCACGGCCGAGTTTGTGGGCGAGGCACCTGGGACACGATCCACCGTAGAACGACAAACGCCGGCTCCAGACTCGCTCAATTGCTCTTATATTTTATCTGGCTCTCATTATGAGTGTGTGTTTGTAAAAGAATTTTCAGCTTTTCAGTCGTTTTTGTTGGGTAAATGAACATTACATCATCGACTCTGAAGATGACTGTGTTCTCTGACGATTGGCTCAGGGGGGCGGAGCTACATCTGACAAACATTAAACTTTAGGTGCTTTTTGATTTCAAAATTTATAAGTTCATGTTTGTGAAAATTGAGAAGAATCCTACAAATCTGGCAGCAACTTGGCAGTTTGAAAATCACAAAATCACAATGTCACCTTGGGCTGTTTTTTCTGGGCGGGAGCTGCAGTACCTGGGAGCGTTCCAACTAGTCGAATCTCACGCGGGGACGGGAGGGGGATGTGTCTTATCCAAGTCAAAACATGCTCATGTCGCTAGTTTATTAGCCTTTTAGCAGCCTTGGTACCATCCGGTCCTACTATCCATCCATCTACCAGTTTCAGCTCGTTCACCAGTTGTACCATGTGACCAGCTCTGACCAATCATAGCTTGAGCTTCACTAGAGCGACTGAGAAGCCAATGGAAGTAAAGAGTTTTTTAAGACAACAGATTGATTTTTGAGTGAACCCGTCACAGAATTGGACCTTTGGTCAAAGCTGTAGGTCCCCGTCAGGCCTTTCTGGGCAGGAGGATTTTTTTCGGTGTAGTACCAGTACAGTGGCCACTAGTCCGACTGAGACAGCTCTGAGCAGCAGGACCCTCCTGATATTTAACCAGCTTCATGGTCTTATCTCCAGTCTATTATAGCTCCATGTTCTTAAAGTTTAACACTTTTATTAGCTCTATATCGTCGCTGAGAGACTCGCGGTTGTGAACTTTCTGTTACTGTAACTCCGTAACCAATCGTGCTGTAAATTCAAACAGCGTCTCAGAGCGAATCAGAATCATGACGCTCTTTAGATATTTTAACCGTCCATTACGTAAACTGACGATCAATGAGAGGCAGCGCCACGAGGATTTTCAGTGCGTCAAAGAAAAAACACAGATGGATGTGTAAAATAGCAAGTAGTTGTGTGAAAAAAATACAGTATATTCTGATACTTCCTTTACTGTTTATGGATTAAAAAAGAATAAAAGTCCAGGCGAGATGTGCTGGTCGATAGTGAGCTCAGTCCTTAAAGGGTTAAAATCAGAAAACATCAAATAAACTCTATAAAATTTCACATTAATTAAAATAAAGACTTTTAAAATAAAGACAGTTTGTGGTGTAGTTTTAATATTTGTTATATCTCAAAATTAGCATTAGCGTTAGCATCGAGACACAAAATGTAAAGTGATCACGGGCGCGTTAGCAACAGGTTTGATTGACAGCGTTGCTAAGCGCCCGCTCCCTGTTAAACCAGCTGTGTGGGCGGGAAGGGGCGTTACCTTCAACAGCCTCGCTCCTGATTGGCTCTTTGGTTGCTATGATACTGGATACAGCTCCAGGCAAAAAAGGCAAAAAAAAAATGAAGCAGAAATTGTGAAATTGTGATATTTATTAGAGGAAAGTATGAGAATCCCATTGGCTCTGACATTGTCACAGTGTTTGGTGTTTGACCTCTGACCCTGGCCCTTTTAGCTCCTCTCTGCTCTATTATTACTCGTCTTAAATTGGTTCTTTCTATGTTTGTGCGTCGAACTTCCACTCTCTCAAACACGACGCATCTCTGACCTTTACAATCCTATTACGGCCTTCGCTCCGGTGACACTTAGCTGAATGTTGGTGGTGTAATCAGCTGGAGCTAACTCTGACAGGATTAGCGTAAAGCCCGGGTTAAGCTGGACGCGCTGGACGCTCTTGTGTGACTGACCTGTTCTATTCTTTGCTTTTCTGTGCTATTATCAGGGAGTCCTCTGCTTCTGGACAGCACAAAGGCCAAAGACGAGTCCGTTTAACGAGCAGGGAGGCGCCCGTCTGTCGCAGGTGAGCGGCGAGAGGAGGGTCTGGGGTTTGGCGCTCGAGAGAATCATTGCGATCTTAACTTGGTTGATCTGGTGAAAAGACGAGACGCTGAAGTAAAGACAGACGATAAAGATAATATTGAAGCTCATTTAACCACTTCAAAGAGCAGATTTAAAACCACAAAAACTATTATACACCTACAATATTGTTCAAATCATGAGCTGGAATAAGTAAACAGCAGAATGAACACTTTAGTCGTTGGTTTTGTGGTCTAAAATTAGTTATTTTATTCAAACTTCTACAGCCCAGAAAACAGGAAAATAACAAAATGGCCTCCACTGGGGCAAAGAAAATCTTGACCCTCAGAAATGATGCTTCCATCGATCGTGGTTGTTGAACGATGTAGTGATGGTGTCTCGCGTGACGCAGCGCGGTCTGAAGAGATGATGAGAGGATGAGAGGAGTCACTGTTCTGACTCAGAGCTTTGACCTCGTCTCTGTTTGTTTCCTCAAGTTTTACAACAATCTGCACAGTTAAAAGTCCAGTGTCTCTGTCTGTGCCTCTCGTGACTTTTATATAATGGACAGAGCTAACCTGCTAACGCCACGCTCCAAACAGGAAGTGATCATGTCTCACTTCTGGCTCCATCCACTCTTGGCTCCAATCACTTTCTATTGAAAAAACTGTGTCTCTCTCTCTGTCCCTGCTGCTGTCAGACTCATGTTGGTCTTAAATGTTCAGATTAACCCTCTACATGATCCTGGGGTTTTATTTCACGTCTATGTCTGTAGTATTTTGAGTTCTTTTTTTTATATATTATTAGTTATTTTGAAGTTTTGTATTTTTTCATTTTGTGAGTTTTTTTTATTTTATGTATTTATTTTTATTATTTTTTGTTATTTTGAGGGGTTTTTTTTAGGTTTTTTTTTTTTTACATTTTTCACTTATTTTGATTTTGTTAAAAGTTATTTTGAGTTTATTTGTTTCATTTTTTAAAGTTATTTTATTTATTTAATTATTTTTTTGTTATTTTGAGTTTATTTATTTTTACATTTTTAGTTATTTTATTTTATTTTTTATTTCATTTTATTTAATTAATATTTATTTTCTTTTTAATTATTTTGAGTTTAATTGTTTTATTGGGTTTGAGTTATTTTTTTTCTTTTATGTCCCCTCTCTCTGTCCCTGTATTCGCTGTTTGATTATTTTGGTGACGCTCATGTTGCGTCTTAAATGGTCTTAAATGTCGTATTAACCCTCTACATGATCCTGGGCTTTTTATTTCACGTCTGTGTCTGTAAATCAACATATAATAAGATCGTGATAAAATAATTGTCTTAAATCACCAGAATCTCCAGAAAAAAACGACTTATCCACAGGGGAGTCGACAGGGGGGGGACAAAAGGGGCTGATATCCGGGGCCCAGGGTCTTAGGGGCCCAGGATTGAACCGTCTTTCTATTAATTTGTATATAATCGTTAATCACAATTATTTTGGGCAAGATAATCGTCACACAAAGCTTCAGTATCGTCCCGTGTGCAGTGGGAGGGAAGGGGCGTTACCTTCAACATCCTCACTTCTGATTGGCTCTTTGGTTGCTCGCGGTCGGGCGGGTGATGTCACTCTCTCTTAATCCACTTCTTTACACAGTTTTTGACTCAAACCTGCTGCGTTTGCCTCTTTTTCGCTCGGATTTCCCCAAAACAGCTTCACTCGTTTCTTTTAAACACATTCACACAAAAAACCTCAGAAATCTTCCACATGTGTAAAGTCGTGTGTGTTTCCCGTGTTTCTCCACAAACCGGCCTCTCGGCGTGTCCTTGATCTGATTTAATCCGTCGCTGGAGGATGACAGGACTCGCCCTCCTTCTCTGTATCTGTCTCTCCATTACGCCTCTCTATCGTTTCACTCCCCCTGCGTCTCCGTCTCCGTCCTGTCACTCAGACTCTTCACGCACAGACGCACGCTTCACTTCCTGTCCCGGTGCCATTGTCCTGGGCTCTTTCCTCTTTCTTATCGCCAGCCTCAGTTTAATTAATGCCACCACGGCGCCGCTCGAGGCCTCCGCTCCGCCGCTCCTCCGCTCCTCCGCTCCTCCGCTCTGACAAACGACTTTCTGCTCGCTCTTTAAACGTCGTTACGTCTGCAGTCGCCCTGGCTCTTTGTAATGTTCTAAAAGTGTTTAGACCTGTCACGATGAGCTCTATATCCTCTAATACTTCGATTTATAAACTGGAAATGAGGTGGAACTACATATTTTTGGCCTCAGTTTTCATCGTGTTCTTCTTCTGTACAAAAGTCGGGTCGTTTTTGACATTTTTCTCATTAAAGTGATATTTGAGCTGCAGACGGTCGAATAAATCACTTCTATGGATGAACAAGATGTTTGATTTAACTGTCCCAGAGCGCCCCCTGTCCTCAGACCCTCCTCCTGCACTGTCCCAGAGCGCCCCCTGTCCTCAGACCCTCCTCCTGCACCGTCCCAGAGCGCCCCCTGTCCTCAGACCCTCCACCTGCACTGTCCCAGAGCGCCCCCTGTCCTCAGACCCTCCTCCTGCACCGTCCCAGAGCGCCCCCTGTCCTCAGACCCTCCTCCTGCAGGAACCAGAGCCAGAGCGCCCCCTGTCCTCAGACCCTCCTCCTGCAGGAACCAGAGCCAGAGCGCCCCCTGTCCTCAGACCCTCCTCCTGCACTGTCCCAGAGCGCCCCCTGTCCTCAGACCCTCCACCTGCACTGTCCCAGAGCGCCCCCTGTCCTTAAACCCTCCATCTCCCCAAGGAAAAACAAAAAAAAATATGAGAAAAGAAGAAGAACCACAGTGAAGGAGAGATCCACTAAACCGGGAATAAACCGGGTTTAAACCAGGACTAAACCGGGACTAAACCGGGTCTAAACCGAGTCTAAACCGGGTCTAAACCGGGACTAAACCTGGGCGGGCAGCTGCAGATAGAGTCTAATTTTTATCTCCAAAAATGTGTTTTTCGATCTGATTTTTCTATTTTTGCTTCTCGCCTGGATCCAGAACAAACGTCTTCAACACTTTCCAAAGACGTGAGTCTGAATCTCCCTGTTTTCAGATGTGATTGACAGGTGGATTAGCCAATCAGAGACGCACACACTCCACCTTAAACAGTGACAGCAGTGCCTCCGGTTAGCATCACCCCCAGCTGCAGAGTCTCAGTGATAATGAGTTTAATGCAGACGTTTGAGCTGTCGCGGGTCGTTCTCGGTGAGTTGTTGTTGTAAAGTGTTTTGCTGCTTCGTTTCGTCCTCGTCTCTGACTCCGACGTCTTTGTTTCTGCAGAAGACGCTTCTCCAAATGTCGTTTAAGTCAAGATTACTTCAGTCTCTTCAGTTCAGCGCAGCGTTTGTGTGTGTGACAAATCCATCTCAACAATCAGGCAGAACATTACGACCACCTGCTTCTGTTTATCCTCACGAGTCTGAGCCTAAACCGCTGCTCAGGATAATGTCCGACTCTGGACACAAGCAAAGACTCAAAGCCACAGACTTTGCATTTCACTGATTGGTTAATCCACTTGTCAGTCACACAGAGGAGGGCGGAGACTTGTGTTTGAGCGTCAAATTACAGCGTTTGAAATAAAAACCAGGATCATGTAGAGGGTTAATACGAACATTTAAGACCAAAATGAGTCTGACAGCAGCAGGGACAGAGAGAGGGGACGAAAAACAAAAAATAAACTCAAAATAATAAATAAAAATTTACTCAAAATAACAAAAAAAAAAAAACACAATAAAAAAACAAAATCAAAATAACTAAAAAAAAGTTAAAAAACAAAACAAAAAAAACCCAACAAACACAAAATAATTTAATAAATAAATAAAATAACTCAAAAAATGAATACATTTACTCAAAATAACAAAAAAAATCTAAATAACTAAAAAATGTAAAAAAACAAAACAAAAACAAAACAAAACAAAAACCTCAAAATAACCAAAATTAAATAAATAAAATAACTCAAAAAAATGAAAAAAATAAACTCAACATAATAAAAAAAATAAAAAAATAAAAAATAACTAAAAAATGTAAACAAAAAACAAAAAAACGACAAAAACCTCAAAATAACAAAAAATAATTAAATAAATAAATAAAATAACTAAAAAAAAACAAAACACTCAAAATAACTTAAAAAAAAAACAACCCAAAAACCCTCAAAAAAAATAAATAAAAATAAATAAATAAATAAAAATATCAGTTTGTAGTTTGTTCATAATTCAACCTTCCACAAATCTCACATCTCACAGATCAGTCAGATGAGTCACGGCTCCAAACTCTCAGCTGCTTTTCCAGTGTAAGAAAAAAAAAAGAAAAAGAAAATCTATTTATTCCCAAACAAATCCATTTAACTTCAAACTCGATGAATCGACTGAATCAGGTTTTGGCTCAGCTCCAGTTCAGGTTTAAGATTGAAAAATGGAAATGATTTTAAGTGTTTTCATGTCAGAATATCGTCCTCTCGATACTGGCTCCGTGTTTTAATCTGTGGTTTGATTCCAGCTCCCACAGATAAAGCTGCCGTCGTGTCCTTGAGCAAGACACTTAACCCACTTCGCCCTGTGTGTTCCTTGTTCTAAAGTGTCTTGAAGGTGGGAAAGTTCTATATAAAAATGTGAGTCTTTCTCTTTCTCTCAGTTCTATCCCAGTGTTTTGTTCTGAGGTGCGATTCCTGCTCCCACAGATAAACGCTGCCGTCGTGTCCTTGAGCAAGACACTTAACTCCGACGATACAGGGACACGTTTCCATCTCCACCCACAGAGCTCATCTTTGAAAAAGTACTTCCTCCCTCACAATCAGGGCTTTTTGAAAACCGAGTGGCCGCCGGCGATTTGTCAGATTCGCTCTCGAGGAGCTGAGAGCGTCGCCGATCGAGTTCGTCTGCGGCGGGTTATTATACCGCTGCTTATTTCCATGGTTACCGCGATCCGGAGTGGCCTCTGAAAAGCCGGCCTCCCGCGGATCGGCTTGTGTGCTCATTACTGCCCTGTATGTGTCCTCGCCAGCTGGGAGCGGGCGGGGCGTCGGCGCTGGGGAGGTAACAATACGACGGCGAGAGTCTGTGTGTGTGCGGGTTAAAAATACATTTGGAAGTGGAGCAGCGGGGGGCGAAGGAAGCGTCTGGGAAGAGGGAAGTGACTGGGGGGAGGAGTGTGTGGGGGGGGTCCCAGGAGAGGCACTTCGGCTGACGACGGGGAAGCGGCGGCGATGATGACACGGCTCTGACAGACGAGTGAGAGCGCGGCGGGACTCGGCGGGAGCGAGGTTTGTTTTCCATCTGATCAGCTGCTCCGAGTCACAAACCGACGGCAGCGAGCGACTTCCTTTCGCTTTTGTTGAGCCGTTTGTTTCGGAGGAGACGTTTTCAGGTCAGCGGAGAAACACGACTGTCCACAGAGCGAAACGTCGGCTGCTCGAAATCATTTTCCAGGACTTTACGTGACTAAAAACATCCTGGAAATCAAGGCGTTTCCAAACACTTGACCCTCTGTTTTATGTCGTTTTTATAAAGAAACATGTGTAAGTTTGTACCTGAAATCCACAATTATTACAAATTATTTCCACACAAACATAAACTCATTATATTTGTTATGTTAAGATAAGACCAAATCAAGACATTTTGTACAAAACAAGTGGAATTTCCTGCATTTTAGTGAATTTTTGAGGTGTTTTCGGAGGCAGTGACGTCTCTATGAATCTAATAAGCAAAGTATAAACCAAATATATATTTTCCAAGATTTTTTTCACATTTTTCATGCATTTTCTATGTCTGGAAAACAGGCCAGTTATAATCCAGGTTTTCCAGAGTTCCCGGGACACGTGGGAGCCCTGTGTCCCGCTCAGAGGTCATGGGGACGTGACCTCGGGCTGTGGAAACGTCAAACGCTCGAGTTTTTCATTTAAAGAGGAATAAAAAAATACCACAGACAATTATTTTCCAGGTTTTCCAGAATTTCCAGGACACAAGGGAAATCTGTGGGATAAAGTGAGACAGACGAGCGTCTCCCGTCAGCCCCTCGTCCTCTGCCGCGTCTCAAACTCGGTCAAACGTGATCGTCCAATCAGAGCAGTTTATTTCAGTGACACGTGTGAAACGAAGCAGCTCATTGGTCGCCTCTGATTTACAAATAAAATCACGTTTCTCTCGCCTCAGATTCAGAGAGTTTAGGCTTCGCTCGTCGATTCTGCAGAAATCCTCCATGTTTTTCAGCCTCTCTGACATTTTTTTACTTTTTTCCGACACAGACAGACCACAGCTGTCCCTGATTGGCTAATCCACCTGTCAATCAAACCCACTTAAACGGGAGATTCCTCAGAGACAGAGAGAGAGAGAAGTGTGTTTCAGCAGCTCTCGTCTTTTCTTTAGTGATGAAATGAGATTCTATTGAGCGAGTTTTAATTCGTCTTGAGTCTTTTCTTTAGTTTGAGAATCATCTGAGCCCGATCTTCACCTCTGACTCCACGACATCTGCTCGTTTTGGTGAAATATATTAATAACCGTTGATTTTTAGGAGATTTTATGATTTCAGCTCTGAAAATGAAACGTATTGAAAGAGTCGAGACACAGAACGAGATGAGTTTTATTCAATACAAGAAACACAATATGTGCGGCTCGTCGTGCGGCTCGTTGTGCGGCTCACTGTGCGGCTCACTGTGCGGCTCGTCGTGCGGCTCGTCGTGCGGCTCACTGTGCGGCTCGTCGTGCGGCTCGTCGTGCGGCTCGTTGTGTGGCTCGTTGTGCGGCTCAGACCGGAGAGCGTTTGTGGTGGAAAAGTTTCTGTCTAAAATGTGTTTGCACAGTCGTGGAGGAGACAGACGTGTTTCTGGTCTTTTTAAAACAGGATTAATCACTTTGTCTGTTTTTACGACATGAACAAATCCTCCGTGTGATTCGAGCTCGACGCTGAACGCTCCGTCGTGTCAGATGCCCTGGAGATGTTTCGGTGGGAGAGACGCCAGCCCCGGTGCTTCTGCTCGGATTCATTTCATTTTCAAACTTGTTCTTGAAGCTCACACATCCACAGATTGAAAAGAACCGTCTCACTTCCTGTAACTGTTTGACTCGTCTCTTTCATTAATGAAACCGGCCCCAGATGGTTCGGTCTTCAGCCTCGGTGCACTCTGGGTAATTGCCAGATAATGTTGAGGTTAAACTGGGAAACAACTGCAGTCGTTTGGCAAAACTGTAACAGGACGAGTCACTTCAGAAAATCAGTCACATGATTCACGTCAGAGACAAACGCAAAGTTAGAGAAAGAAAAATGAAGTTTAACAAAATCTCAGCCAGAATCTGACAATTTAACTCAGAGAAGAAACTAATGTACTCGAGTATCTGCACACACACACACACACACACACACATGCACACACACACACACGCACACACACGTGCACGCACACACACACACACGTGCACACACACACGTGCACACACACGTGCACACACACGTGCAGACACACACACACACGTGCACACCTGCGCGCACACACACACACATGCACACACACGTGCACACCTGCGCACACACACACACACGTGCACACCTGCACACACACACACACGTGCACACACACACACGTGCACACACACACACACCTGCACACACACACACACACGTGCACACACACACACGTGCACACACACACACGTGCACACACACACACGTGCACACACACGTGCACACCTGCACACACACACACGTGCACACACACACGTGCACACCTGCACACACACACACACACACGTGCACACCTGCGCACACACACACACACACACACACGTGCACACCTGCACACACACACACGTGCACACACACGTGCACACACACGTGTACACACATGCACACGTGCACACACACACATGCACACACACACATGCACACTCACATGCACACTCACACATTCTCCTACAGTTTATCCATGTACTTTTGTACTTGTATCCATGTACTTTTTGTACTTGTATCCATGTACTTTTGTACTTGTATCCATGTACTTTTTGTACTTGTATCCATGTACTTTTTGTACTTGGACCCATGTACTTTAGTACTTGTCAGTAAATATACTATACTCGTTCTCACAGTGAGGCACATCTTTATTTCTTTTATTTCTACAAGAATAAGAATGAACCAAATGAAAAGAGGAAGTGTGAGACAGACTCGGCTCAGAGAATGTGCCGCCTCAGTCTGAGACTTCATCTAATTAACGTCTTGTTTAAACTGCAAAATGTGGCTCCCAGGCTGAAAAAGACTCTCCACAGTGAGCGAAGGATCATTCTACAAGTGTCCAATCTGTGTTTTCCTCCAGCGCCGTTAAATAAGAATCAGTCAGAGCGGAACCAAGAACCTGCCGTGTCTGGAGTTCTGACAAGCAGAGACCGAGTCAGAGACCGAGTCAGAGACGGAGTCAGAGACGGAGTCTCAGGGACCGAGTCTCAGGGACCGAGTCTCAGGGACCGAGTCAGGGACCGAGTCTCAGGGACCGAGTCTCAGGGACCGAGTCTCAGGGACCGAGTCTCAGGGACCGAGTCAGGGACCGAGTCAGGGACCGAGTCTCAGAGACCGAGTCTCAGGGACCGAGTCTCAGGGACCGAGTCAGGGACCGAGTCAGGGACCGAGTCTCAGAGACCGAGTCTCAGGGACCGAGTCAGGGACCGAGTCTCAGAGACCGAGTCTCAGGGACCGAGTCTCAGGGACCGAGTCCGGTCTGGAGGGAGCAGAGCAGAAACAGGTTCAGGGTCATACAAACATCACACATGATGTTTTCAGGCTTGTTCCCTGTAAACCTCAGTTTTAATCTTAAATCTTTTATTAACAGAATCATGGACGTCCTGCTCCAGAGGCAGAGCTGAAAACGCCTCGTCCTCGTGGCCTCGTCGCTGAGAGTTTTTCATTCCCGTTTTTACTGTTTTCAGAAATGACTGTGTGGCATTTCTGAACCTCCGAGTGAGTCACAGCCTGAATAATTTAAATGAGCTGGTGTAAGTGCCGAGGATCAGGGTTCATTAAAACACAACTTTTCTGAGCACTCCAGCCTTAAATGTAGGACAATAGAAAAAAGCATGAATGGAAATAGAAGTTTGATGAGGAGAAGCTGCTGTGATGCCGCCAGACGCTCACGAAAAGTGATTTAAACACGTCGTCCTCACGGAGCCAACGAGGAGCGACATGTGGAGTCGTGTTTTAGGAGGAGAAGAGAGACAGGTGAAAGGAGCAGCATTAAAACGTAACGACGCCGAGGCTAAAAAGAGAACAACACGAGGCTAAAACTAGAACACGACGATGAGGCTAGAACGAGGCTAAATCTAGAACACGATGATAAGGCTAGAATATGAGGCTAAATCTAGAATGAAGCTAAATCTAGAACACGACGATGAGGCTCGAACAAGGCTAAATCTAGAACACGATGCTAAATCTAGAACATGATGAGGCTAGAACATGGTGAAGCTGAAGCTAGAACACGACGATAGGACTAGAACATGAGGCTAGAATACGAGGATGAGACTAGAACATGACAATGAGACTAGAACATGATGAGACTAGAACATGACAATGAGACTAGAACATGATGAGGCTGAGATTAGAACACGATGAGGCTGAAAGATGAGACTAAAACACGACGATGAGACTAGAACATGAGGCTGAGACTAGAACATGATGAGGATGAGATTCGAGCACGATGAGGCTGAAAGATGAGACTAGAACATGATGAGACTAGAACATGATGAGACTAGAACATGACAATGAGGCTAGAACATGATGAGGCTGAGACTAGAACATGATGAGGCTGAGACTAGAACATGATGAGGCTGAGACTAGAACATGATGAGGCTGAGACTAGAACATGATGAGGATGAGACTAGAACATCATGAGGATGAGATTCGAGCACGATGAGGCTGAAAGATGAGACTAAAACACGACGATGAGACTAGAACATGATCAGGCTTAGACTAGAACATGAGGATGAGACTAGAACAACCCTCTGCTCTTTACAGTCAGAATCAGTCGTGTGGTTGTACAGGAAGTGCTCCATTGTGTTTTTAAACTGCATCAAGAGTTAATTTTGTGTAATACAGAAGCCTTAAATCACAAGTTCTCTGTGTTTTAAACGTTCTCTGTTCACACCTGCACTTTTACTTCCGTAGTCACAGTTTGTTGGTGATATTTCTTGGTGTGATCTGATTCGTTTGAGCAGGTGTGAACAGTGACCACAGCCTGGACAGAACCACGGCTCAGAAACAGAGACTCTGAAGCGAAGAGCGATGAGCTGAACACGTCTGGAGCAGGTGCCTGAGGTTTAATGAGTCTGAATGTAGGACAGTGTTTGAGCCGCTGAGGAAGAACACGGAGCGTCGCCCATTTGTCTTAAACTCGTCCTGTTACGTAAGAAATGTCTTTTATGTTGAATTTGGTTCCGACGGAATTCCTCCCGACACAGTTGCAAAGCTCACAGCGGAATTAAACCAGACTTATTCTGCAAAATCCATTTTTCGAGCTGTTAGCAGCGTTAGTTTCCCCTCAGTTTATTCTTCAGCTGTGATTCATGTTTGAGTTTAATCTTTAATCGACTATTTCTTACATTTTATCGATCTGCCCCCGTTTAACCTCCACTGTGACACGCCCCCTGTGACACGCCCCCTGTGACACGCCCCCTGTGACACGCCCACTGTGACACGTCCACTGTGACACGTCCACTGTGACACCCCCACTGTGACATGCCCACTGTGACACGCCCACTGTGACACGCCCACTGTGACACGCCCACTGTGACACGCCCACTGTGACACGCCCACTGTGATACCTCCAGTGACACACCCACTGTTGCTCCTCTCTCGTTTCCTGTCTCGTCTCCTCGTTCCTGTCTCCTCTCTTGTCTCCTCTCGTCTCCTCGTCTCCTGTCTCCTCTCTCGTCTCCTCTCTCATCTCCTCTCTCGTCTCCTCATTCCTGTCTCCTCTCTTGTCTCCTCTCGTCTCCTCGTCTCTCGTCTCCTGTCTCCTCTCTTGTCACCTCTCTCGTCTCATCTCCTCTCTCGTCTCCTCGTTCCTGTCTCCTCTCTTGTCACCTCTCTCGTCTCCTCTCTCATCTCCTCTCTCGTCTCCTCGTTCCTGTCTCCTCTCTTGTCACCTCTCATCTCCTCGTTCTTGTCTCCTGTCTTGTCTCTTGTCTCCTGTCTCATCTTCTCGTCCCCTCATTCTCATGTCCTCTTGTCTCCTCTCCTTGTCTCCTCCTCTCGTGACTGTGACGTACACGCCCCCTGTGCCACGCCCCCTGTGCCACGCCCCCTGTGCCACGCCCCCTGTGACACACTGTGACGTCCGCTCTTCCTTCTCCGGTTTTATTTTCTTAATCGTTGATACTCGTAGAATTCAGCAGCGTCGCGTCGTCATTTTAGTCCAAATGTAAAAAAAAATGTGCTGCTGTGACGTGCTCTGTCCATAGGGGGCGCTACAGCTACACCACTCTTTATTTTTTACGGAAACGTCAGCTTCGTTGGACACCACAGTTTTCTAACACGGACGTCAGCAGATTTGTTGCTTTTATTAAGTCGTTTTAGATGAATATTGGGATTTAAAATATGTAAATTAGATCAAATACTAATCTGTGTGATGAGGCAGTTCTGTCGGAGTCGTGTGAGACGGATTTTAGCCAAATTAAAGTCCTGCATTTTAAACGGCTTCAATCTGCTACATTTTTCATATTTATTATCTCAAACTGATCCAGACTCGTTCATGAGCCTCCATCATAAACTCTTTGCACAAATGAACATCGCTAACCTGCTAGCATCCGCGTCGGAGGGGGCGTTACCTTCAACATCCTCGCTCCTGATTGGTCAAACGACTGGACAGATCCTTTCATTCTGTATTTTGAATTTTTTTATTTGATTCATTTTAGATACAAACAGAAAACATCAACTATATGAAAAAGCAACATATGTAAAATTATGTAGTAAAGAAAAAACTTTGACTAAATATTTTTCGACAAAGCAAAGGAGGAAACTTTGAGGATTTGAATATGAAATATATTTAAAAACATGCATTTCCTTTTTCTTTTTTACATAATTCCATATAAAATGTAGAAAGTGGTACAAATAAAGACGTTTGTTGTATGTTTATCCACTAATCCAAAGGTTGCCGGTTCAAATCCTGCTCTTACATAAACATCACTTCATGGTTGGTGGTGCGACTCCAGCTCCCACAGATGAGCGCTGCTGTTGTGTCCTTGGGCAAGACACTTTGACTGGTATCGTCTGGTGTGTGTCAGTGTGTTATAAGGCTGTTTCCGACGGCGTCCCGCTCGTGGCGTTGACCTTGCGTCCTCGTCGTGTCTGTATTTGTTTTAACTGTGCCGTGTTTGGGTCCGTGTGTTTACCGCCCGCTGTTAGTTACATAAGGAGTTGGATTACGTAACATTCGCTTGTTCTCTGTGTTGTGATGGCGTGTGGAGGTACG
>JAIEZT010000009.1:29785201-29802701 GCA_019594935.1 Periophthalmus modestus | reverse complement strand
GTTCTCCCTCGCGTCATGTGACCACAAATCCCTGAGCTGTTTGTGGTAGCTCCCCTCTGCCCCGTCTCCACACGACATCACTGATATTCACAGTTTGGAGGCATTACTTTCAAGAATAGGCTTCCATACACGATATAAAAACACACATTTGCTTTTTTTCTCACCGTCTGACATGAAATCAGACCAAACTTTTCCTGTTTTAGGTCAATTAGAATTACCAAAAATATTTCTATTTCGAAGTTTTTTTTTTTAGACAAAAGGTTTGAGATCAGGGCTGTGTGACGGCCGCCCAAAAACATCGACTTTGTTATCTTTAAGCCACTTTGTCACCATTGTCCATTTAGAACACACATGTGCGTCCAAGCTTCACATGTTGCATTTTTTATATAACACTTTTCCACCTTCAGGGAGGCAGACACGAGGAGTGAGGTGGGTTAAGTGTCTTGCCCAAGGACACAACAGCAGCGTTCATCTGTGGGAGCTGGAATCGCACCGACAACCGGCAATTGATGAATTTTATGTCAAGAGTGAGAGCCAGGTTTCGGGTCGGTGGACAGACTCTACCAACTGAGCCACTGTCACCGTAGAAAATGGTATCTTTAACCATTTATACTGTGTAGCGCCACCTGCTGGTCGTATTATTGTTTTTCGTGTCAGTTCCTGGAGTCGAAACACGTCTGATCAGAAAAATCCCTGAATCTCTAAAAACTTCCTGTTTGTCCTGGTAGGTCTTCATCACCCCCCTCCTCTTCCTCACCTCCTGTTCTTCACCTCCTCCTCTCCCTCCTCTTCTTCCTCCTCCTCACCTCCTCTCCTCTTACTCCTCTTCCTCTCCTCTCCCTCCTCTCCCTCACCTCCTCTTCTTCGGTTCCTCCTCTCCTCTTCCTCCTCTCCCTCCTCTTCCTCTCCTCTTCGTCTCCTCCTCTCCTCTTCCTCTCCTCTTCCCTCCTCTCCCTCACCTCCTCTTTGTCTCCTCCTCTCCTCTTCCTCTCCTCTCCCTCCTCTCCCTCACCTCCTCTCCTCTTCCTCCTCTCCCTCCTCTCCTCTTCGTCTCCTCCTCTCATCTTCCTCTCCTCTCCCTCCTCTCCCTCACCTCCTCTTTGTCTCCTCTTCCTCCTCCTCCTCCTCCTCTTCCTCTCCTCTCCTCCTCTCCCTCCTCTCTCCCTCCTCTCCCTCACCTCCCTCTCCTCCTCCTCTCCTCTTCCTCGCCTCTCCCTTCCTCTCCTCCTCCCTCCTCTCCCTCCACCTCCTCCTCTCGTCTCCTCCTCTCCCTTCTCCCCTCACCTCCCTCTTCGTCTCCTCCTCTCCTCCTCTTCCCTCTCTTCCTCTCCTCTTTCCTCCTCTCCCTCCTCTTCCTCTCCCTCCCCTCCTCGTCCCTCACCTCCTCCTCTTCGTCTCCTCCTCCTCTTCCTCTCCCTCCTCCTCCTCTTCTTCCTCTCCTCTCTCTCTCTCCCTCTCCTCTCTCTCCCCTCCCTCCTCTCCTCCTCTCCCCTCTCCTCTCTCCTCTCCTCCTCTCCCTCTCCTCTTCCTCCTCTCCCTCCTCCTCTCTCCTCCTCTCCCTCCTCTTCCTCAGATGTTCTCGTTTCCTCTCGTCGTTCTCGTCTCGTGTGTCGTGTCTTTGGTTTTCTCGGAGGTCACCGTGGTCGTGCGCTCAGAGCGTTTCTTTTTTTCGGTGGAGCGTCCTTCACGTCTCGTTGCCATGGCAGCGGCTCGAGTCCCATTGATAAAACGGCGGCAGATAATGGCTCCCGGGGAGTCGCCGAGCCGTACGGGAGCCACATGCCTCTGCCCTGATGTTCATTCTGTTCAAGCTGTTCAAGCTGTGGGAGCCGTGCGGGAGCCGTGCGGGAGCCGTGCGGGAGCCGTGCGGGAGCCGTGCGGGAGCCGTGCGGGAGCCGTGCGGGAGCCGTGCGGGAGCCGTGGACTCGTTCACTTCAGACTCCACAGATACGACACAGTGACTCACATCTGCATAAAAAAAACAACAAAGGTTTAATTCCATATTTTCAGATCCTGATTCGTCTGATTCTGTTTGATTTTTAATGAAACTAAAACAAATCAAAATGTGATTAAAGTTTGATTTTTGTTTGATGAAAGTTCAAAAACAGTTTTGATCATAAATAAATAAATGTCTTGATAATCTCGCAGCAGTGGCTCAGTCGTTTGTCCCGTGACTCACAGGCTGATGGTGCGATTCCAGCTCCCACAGATTAATGCTGCTGCTGTTGTTTCCTTGGGCAAGACACTTAACCCCAGTGTGTGTCTGTATAAAACTTTATGAATATATTTGACTTGACTTTTTTCACGTTCATTCCAAATATTTCTTCATTCTTAAATACCAGAAACGCCGCTCGTGTAAAAATGTTTTGAATCTTTCTCGTCTTAGTTTTTCCAGGCGTCAGACTCGTCACTCGGGGGAAACACTGCGGCGCCGCGGGGCCCGTCCTGATGCCACCTCTTCATCCGTCTGCGCCGCTACGAGCCACGAGCGCGATCTCTCCTCCGTCTCCTCTGACTCACCCGACTTTGTTCTGTTTCTTTTTTCTCTCGAAGGACAGAGAGATTCATCCAAACCCGACTCGAGGCTCTGAGTTTTACCCTCAGATAAAATGTGTTTTTTGAACATGTGACCTGAGCTAACATGCTAACATGCTAACACTGCGCTACAAACAGGAAGTGATCATGATGAGCCACTTCCTGCTCCATCGACTCTGGGCTCCAATTCACTTTACACTGAAAAACCGTGGCCCTCTTTTCTCCTGCTGCCTCCCTTTTCTGCCTCTTTTCTCCTCCTTCTTTGCTCCTACTCCCTCTTTTCCTCCTCCTCCCTCTTTTCTCTCTCCTTCCACAGATTCGCCTCTTCTCTAAAAATTCATTATTCCATTTACTAAACATTTCTTTCGGTATGACTTTAGCCGGGCCTCCTCCTCTCACCTTCTCCCTCCTCCTTCTCTCTCTTCTCTCCTCTCTCCTTTTCCTCCTCCTCCTCTCTCCTCTCTCCTCCTCCTCTTCTCCACTCCTCCTCTCCTCCTCCTCTCTCCTCCTCTCTCCTCCTCTTGCCTCTCCTCCTCTCTCCTCTCCTCTCCTCCTTCTCTCTCTCCTCTCTCCTCTCTTTTTTCTCCTCGTACCTCGTCTCTTTCTCGTCTCTTTGTCTTTGGCTCAGATCTGACCCGTTTTCCCTCTCTTAAATCTCCTCGTTTTTGCCGCTCGGGGCCGTTGTGTGTCGTGTGTGTCGTTTTTTCGTGTGTCGTGTGTCGTGTGTCGTGTGTCGTTGTTTCGTTTTTTCGTGTTGTCGTGTTTCGTGTTTTGGGCTGGACGCTGTGAGAGCTCGACACACAAAGAGGCGATTTCGTACAGATGGAGGGTTATTCCTGAGCCGGTGAAACGACGCACGCTGCCAACATATGGGCAGAGGAGAACATGCTGACGGACGCGCCGTGTCCAGAACTCGAACTCGGGAGGACGACCTCGAGAAAACAGAAGAGTCAGACGAGTCGAGAGGCTCTGAGCTCTTCTTCTGCTTCAAACGTAAATGTGGCATCGGGTGAGACCAGAGACTGTTTATGTAAATTGGGCAGAGCTGCGGTACAAACAGAAGTGATCATGAGCGCACTTCCTGCTCCATCGACTCCAATTCACTTTCTATTGAAAAAGCATGTCCCTCTCTCTGTAGCTGCTGCTGTCAGACTCGTCATTTTGGTCTTAAATGTTCGGATTAACTCTCTACATCAGGGGTCGGGAACCTGTGACTCCGAGCCAGGTTGTGTGCTCTCACTTGTCGTCCTTTAGCGCCGGATGCTATCGTCGCCGATAGAATCAGAATCAGAAGAAGTTTTATTGCCATTGTCCGTGAGCAGAGCTCACAGATTAGGAACTTACTTTGGTCATAAAGTGCAACATAGACACACAACAGTTTTTGAGTTTGTTTTTTAAGTTATTCTGAGTTAAGTAAGTTTTTTGTTTATTTCGAGTTTTATTTTTTGTTTTTTGTGTCTTAAAATGTTCGTATTAACCCTCTACATGATCCTGCCTGGGGTTTTTATTTCACGTCTGTGTCTGTAAATCAACATATGAACATTAATAACAGACACATCAGGTCCTTCTGTCCCCGACGTCGCTCCTGTTAGCGTTAGCAACAGGTTTGAGTTGACAGCGTTGCTAAGCACTCGCTCCCCTGTTAAACCAGCGGTGTGGGGCGGGAAGGGGCGTTACCTTCAACAACCTCGCTCCTGATTGGCTCTTTGGTTGCTATTATACTCATGGTCAGAATATAACGAACTTGGCTCCAAATTCGCCGCTGCTACCCAGCCTCGATGAGCTTCATTTGGAGCTGAAGCTGTGGCGACTTCTCACTCACTCAGTCCACGTCTTTAAACTGTCGGTGGGAGCGATTCAAAATGTTCTTGGTTTAAAAATCTGCTCTCGGTGGTTCCTCTTTATCTGAGGGAGTCACTGCAGCTGAAAACTCCACCTGAGGTCAGAGGTCCGAGGTCACCTGGGCCAGGCTCAAGACCAGAGGTGATTCCCCTTTTTTTTTTTTCCCTTTTCTGTGTCAGCACCCAGACTCTGGAACAGCGCCCTCTGCCTGTCAGATCCTCTCAGGCTTTAACACAGTTTAAAACTAGACTTAAACCCTCCTCTCCTCCCTGGTATTTTACACACTAACAGGACATACAGCTGTTTTTCTTCTATTTGTGCAGCTCTTTGGTTCAGTCGAAGTTGTTTTAAAATAAACTTAAGTTGGTTTGAATAGATACGATGTGAGAAAAAACATCAGACTTTGGACCAGAATAATCACGAATCAGTGTCAAAACCGTGAAGTACAATCGAAATACTTTACAAACCACAGTCTGATGCAGGAAAGTGAAAACAGCTGGGCAGAAAAAACACCTTTAGATTCACTTTTTTTTTTTGCTCTTTTCACCTGAACTGTCAATCTTTTTCAGTTCTGATAACCGATTTTCGGTACTATTTTTACACATCCGCCCGATGTCAACCGATACCACCGACTGAAAACACCATTTATTTCTTGAAAAAACAAAATAAAATGAGGCGAGCAACTCATCCAAACAGTGTTATGTAGACTGTTAATTACTCTCCAAAATAACCACAGGACAAAAGTGTAAATACAAATTCAACCATTATGAGACTTTCTGTCCAACTGTGATCAGTAAACATCGTCTTATTACTCGGTCGATCTGTCCACAGGATATCGAATCATCAATTATCGAGTAATGTTCTCTGCATTTTGCCCAGTGCCTCGGTGAAAAATCTAAATGTGGTTTAGTCGCAGCTCGAAATGGGAAACCAGACAGAAACATCCTGCAACAAATTATTACAACCGGACTTTAATACTTTGATCGTTTATTTTTTTTTTTTTTTTCGCCTCGTCTCTTGGTTCCAGCTCAACTTTCCATGTCGTATTGTTTTGTTTATCGCTACAATGCCAGTGCGTCCTGTGCTGATACTCGGAGTCGGCGGCGGCCACCAAGAGGAGCCGGGGGAGGGCCTTAATGGTTACATAAACAAAAACGTCCTCTTGACTTGGAAGTGTGTCATTTTGCCTCGGATAAGAGTCTCTAGTGGTGCCGCCGCCTGAAGACCTCCTCCGGATACGGCTAATGCACTGGATGGAGGGATGGGAACGACGCCGCAGAAGATGGAGATAGAGGAAGGGGAGAAGAAGGGATTAAGGGAAAGGAACACGGCGAGGTAGTAAACAGAACTCAAAACGGGGTCATGGGGACAGACGCTGGTGGGATTCGACGAGTTTCGTTTTTCAGATTTTTGAGGTGAAATGACGAGTGTCCAGACGTCGAGAAGCGTTTGTTTCGTCCTTTGTTGCCAGGTTAATTCACAGCCTTAAACTTCATGAATACTAAATCTCTGCTCCTCCCAGAATGCACCGGGGTTTGTTCTGGTTTTTGAGGGATAGACTTTAAAAGATTACACCCTGTCTGTCCATGAAAAGTCAAACCAACAGCCAAAGAACTAATCCATTGTTTATAAAGCTTAAACAGACTTATTTGGACCCATTTTTTATGCCGTCGACCTGGGACGATGGCGATTAAACGATTATATCACGATACGTTTCTTCAAGTTGCCGACAGTTTAAAATGTTGTTTATAGTCTTGTACTTTGTCATCAGTGAAAAAACTACGATCCAGTGGGAATATTCTGGACGAGCAGGGCCGTCATCTGGAATTTGGGGGGCCGGGGCAAGGCGTCTCACATGGGCCCCTCTAATACAAATTAATAGGAAGAAAGTTCACTTCTGGGCCCCCCCTCTTGTGCCCCCCGTTGACTCCCTGTGTGGTTTTTTTTTTTTTTTTTTTTGCAATGTTCCGGTGATACAGCGGCAATTATCTTGGTTGACTGGCACAATATTTGAGCTTTTGTTTTTGTTTTTTTTGTGTTTTTATTATTTTGCGATTTTTCTATTTTATTTATTTATTTCTTTTTAGTCATGTTAGTAATTTTTATTTTTTTGTTATTTTGAGTTTTATTTTTCCATTTTTTTTTTTGTCATTTTGAGTTTATTTATTATTTTATTTTGTTATCTTGAGTTTATTTTCTTTTTTGTTATTTTGAGTTTGTTTTGTTTTTTTTTTTTTGTTTTTTTTCCTTTGGTGATACAGCGGCGATTTTTTTTTTTTTTCTTCGGTGAACGTAGCGGCGATTGTCCCTTTGTTTGACTGGGACATTTTGAAGTTTATTTTTTTGTTCTTTATTTCTGTGTTGTTTTTATTTTGTGATGTAATACCTTATTTTCATTGATTTTGATTTTTTTTTTTGTCATCTTCCCCCCTAGTTTTGTTATTTTGTTTTTATTTTTTTCACATTTTTTTTGTCCCTTTAGAGTTTATTTTTATTTTATTTTGTTTATCTTGCTTTCTATTCTTTTTTGTTATTGTTGAGGGTTTTTTTTTTATATTCGTTTTTCATTTTTATTTTTTTCCCGTTCTGATGATACAAAGGCGATTCGATTCTTTGTCCTGACAATTATCCACGATTACAATAACTGGTCCCACGGAAACGATTATTGTCGACTCTTTTTATGAAGAGAAACGATTTTATTGTAATTTTCCTTTTTCCCGTCGCTATGAATGGTAGTTTAATGTTTATTAGAAAACGTTAAAAAAAAACAAAGTTACATTTATTTTATTATTCCTTGTCTCCTTAGGGCGGTTGCTTTCGCTCAGTTCTTGGTCGCGCAAAGTTTCATGGAGTTAGACGTAGCTGCTAAAGGCATAAATTCGCTGCCATGGCACTCTTTGAGCTCGTCCTGGTTTGGCACCCGGCGCTTGGAATATAATCTCAGAACTATTTGATGATTCGCTCTTTTTTTTTGCCTTGATGCTCGCTCCACCAAACCCTGAAAAGCTTAGTCTTCCGCGTCATTCCCAGGTCTCGTGTGACTAATATTTAGGAGCACTGTTTAGTTTAAGCGTCGAGGTCGTGGACCACTCGACCGAGCGCTGTACCGCGCCACCTTCGACTCCTGAAGGACCTGTACACCTTTTATTAATTCCATGTTCTCAAAACTCAAATCATGAAGGAGAACCGTGTACCATGAGGGCTGACATGACGAGAACTCTTAGCACCATGCGTTGTCTTCTTTGAGTTTAGGGATCATTAGATCCGTGTCCTTGCAAACGAGCGCGATGTGAGGACTCCGAGAGAGGAGAGGAGAGGAACATCAGAGAGAACGTCCAGAGGGACCCACTCAAAGGCATAGTGCGAACTTCAGATGGAACCTCAGAGGAACATCAGAGAGAATGACATGATAGATAACGTTCAGAGGGAACATCAGCAGACACTTTAGAGGATAGACCATCAAGAACATCAAAGGGAGAACATACAGGGAACAATCAGAATAGAACATGATAGAGAACATTCAGAGGCCACGTCAGGAAACTGTCCAGATCAGAACGTCCTGGATAACGTCAGAGAGAATTCAGAGGGAACATCAGAGAACTTTAGAATTGTAACACTAGAGGACACATCAGAGATAACAGTCAAAGAGCAACATCATAGAGAACGTCAGATAGCCACATCAGGGAAACCATCAGAGAACATAAAGAGAAGCATCAGAGAGAACGTCAGGGCAACATCCGAGAGCACATCAGAAGGTAACATCAGAGTGAACATCAATAGACACCATACCATAGATAACATCATAGATAAGCTTCATGGACCATCAGATATAACCATCAGATATGAACGTCAGAGAGAACATCAGGGGAACATCAGAGAGCAACATCAGAGAGAACATAAGAGAGAACGTCCAGTGGAACGTCAGAGAGACATCAGAGGGAACTATCCTGATAGACACACTAACAGAGAACACTTACAAGAGAACACTAGAGGGAACTCAGGAGGAAACATCAGAAAGAACTCTCGATGGAACCCTGGAGATCACATTTAAAGGACCATGTAGAGGAATCCTGCAGAGACACACTAAGAGTCGACACCAAGGGAACACCAGATGGAACACCTAGCGTGAACACTAGAGATGAAAACTAGAGTAGAACACTAGAGGGAACATTAGATTGTACATTAAAGCGAACACTCGTGAACACTAGATGAAACCCTCGAGGGAACACCAGAGGGAACATAAAGGGAACATTAGATGAACTGCCCCTTTTGTGCTTTGGTACAATCAGACTTGACAGATTCACACACTGTTCGTGTAATATCGAGTGCTTGAAAACACAAAAATGAGACGATATGGCGATCCTTGGTCTCCATACAACAGACAGACTCTTGTTTTATACTCTCGTTATTGTCCTCCCTCGTTTAAATCCGTTGCAGGCCCGAGTTGCCGACCAAACTGACTCATGCGCATTTGATTTCAAAGCGAGGCCAAGCAAAACATAACACGCAAACATGATCTGGGATTGTTATTTAGGCCCTGACCTGAGGCTGTTTTGGACCTTATGCTGTTTTGTACCTGAGGGTGGTAATGCCCCTTTTACTTCCTGTAGGGCCATGTAGCTGTACCGTAGGATTTTTAGTGGATCGTTTGTGTTGTTTGCCTCGCATCCGCTGCGATTCTGAAAAATTGCTGAAAAAACTCTGGAGACACTGTAATGAATTTTTTTTTAATCAATTCTTGTTTTTTTTTTGTTTTGTTTTTTTTAAACACCATTTCTTTTATTATTCTCTGTTTTTGATTTGGAGAGAAATCCAGTGTAGTTTTGAACCTTGTCAAGTCTCTCTGATCCCTGCTTGCTGTCAACCCCCCCCTCCCCCGTTTCCCCCCCCCCCCATTTTGGTCTGAAATGTTCCATATTAACCCTCTTACATGATCCTTGGTTCTCTTTTTAATTTCTTTTTTTTATTTTTTTAGTTTTAGTTTTTTTTTTTCTTACTATTATTATTTTTTTTTATTTTGATGTGTTTTTTTTTTGGATTTTTGTTTCATTTGATTTTGTTCTTTATTGTTATTTTGTAGGTTAGTTCTCATCTCATTTGTTGTAGCTTTATTTTACTTCTCTCTATTTTGTTGGTTATTTTGAGTTATAATTTTTTGCTCATGTTTCCGAACAGTGACTTTCTGAGTTTTTGTTGTTGTCTTTTGTTGGCTTGTTGTATTTTTTTTTTTTTTGCTGTTTATAGTTTATAGTTATTTATTTTATTTGTTTATCCCGAGGTTTTTATTTATTTTTTGTTATTTTGATTTACTTTTTTGAGTTACTTAGATTTTTTTTTTCTTAAGTTATTGTCTGAGGTAGTTGTTTGTTTTTTTTCTTACTATATAACTATTTTATTTTTAATTTATATTTTAGTGGGATTTTTTTTTTTTTTTCTTTTTTTTGTTATTTTTGACTGTTATATTTTTCATTTAAACAAAACCGTTATTTCTGATATTTTGTTTGTTGTGTTTTTTTTATTCTTATTCTGATTTATTATTTATTTATTATTTGATGTTGTTTATCCCCGAGTTTTATTTCTTTTTTTGTTATGTTGAGTCATTTTGTTTAGTTAATTCAGAATTTTTTTTTTTTTTTTTTTTTTTTTTTTTTTTTTTTTTATTAAGTTATTTTGAGTTTCCTTTTTTTTTGTGTTTTTTTTTTCTGATGTTTCTTCTTTTTAGTCTTTAGATGACTACCTATGGTTCCCACACCCCTCCTCCTGCTGATCCCTCTGCTCCCCCTGCTGCTTTCACGACTACATCGTTTGTCCTTAAAGGTTTGGGATATAAACCCTCTACAATGATACCTGGGGCTTTGTTTCTTTCACGTCCTGTGTCTGTAACATTTCATGGAACATTAAAACAGTCAGAGTCTGGCAGGTTGCAGTTTCTTTCTTCTGTTGTTCCTGGGCTCTTACTCTTGTTTACAAAACACCAGCCGAAACCGACTCTCACACCTACAGACCTCACTTTTCACTTTCGGCTATTTTTCCCCAGCCCTTTTCGGTCTATTTTCTTCAGCGTTTGCCTTAGGAGCCGAGATTCGATACTTTTAATCCTCAAAGCCCGAGATACAGAACCTATAACAACACACCTGTAGCCACGCCGACGATAGCGCGGGCCCACCTTGGGAGAATGCGCTCCACTATCACACCTGGGAAAACAAGATACAAACAAATTGGATTTAGGAATGCTACCCCGGATCGGCCCAAGTGAACCTGAAGAGAAAAAAAAACAGGACTACTAAGCCCCGTGGGCCGAGATGGTTTACTTCTGTCCTGTGGAAAGTTCAGATCCCATAATCTCATCACAGGCGCAACGTGTTTTGTTTCTCTAAAGCTGCCAAACGATGTGAAAAACCTGATTGAGCTTGGGGGTGCGCCCCTCATTCCCAATCGGCCGTTGTGTGATACTCTCGCAGCTGATGTTAGCAATGTTTCACGTCCCGGGGTTTTGATTGCGATAGATGGAGAGCCTCTTGCTGCTCTGTTTGAGTTTTTTTTTAAAAACTAGTGACGTGGCGAATGTTTTGGCGGAGTTCCGTCGCGCGATCCCGATCGTCGTCATCGTTTCTTTCTGCCTTCTCGTTCCTCGCATCCGCACGGACCAAAGTGTCCGAGGTTTCGGCCCCGTCCCCCCTCGCTGCGCACTGAAGGTCAACGCTCTCTAATCAGTATCGCTCTGCTCAGGTCTCTTCAAGACAGTGATCCGAGGCGTTTCATTGTCCTCCGTGAATGTTCCGCTCTGGTGATTGGGTGTTCGCGAGCTTTCAGAAGTGTGTTCAGTGACTTTCTGTGGGTTTTTACTACGCACTGCTACAGTATAGAAAAGATGCACCCGATATTTTCTGAAAAATGGTTGCGCGGCGTGGTTGGTGCGTGCGAGTATTGTTGTGAAGTATAGTGGAGATTCTCTGGCGACTGTTTGGCATTTGTTTCATTTTCGTTGGCATCTACACCCATGGGAAGAAAAAAAAAACGATCCATGGTTGTTGTACCTAATTTTTTTTTTATGTTCAAAATAGAATATATACGACCGTAATTTCGACATCTTCTAAAAAATAGAAAATAGAGTTGTTGGTCTCCCAAACAGGGGGTTGATTTGCTGGTTTTTTCAATGCTTTACATTGTGTCCACGTAGAGGTCCGTGTTTCTCCCTCCACACGTCTAACCATTTGATACCATATTAGGGCGGACTGGTAGGGTGTGCTGTCAAGGGGCGTTGGGGGGGGTCGACCGAGGCTCCATTCACTCACCCGTGCACTAGTTTTAAAAACCATAAAACGTGTGTGAAGAAGTGGACCGAATTCAGCTCCAATGAAGCTCATCGAGGGCAATAATTAAAGTTCCATATTTGGATTGGCGACCATGAGTTCATAGCATAATCACCAAAGAGCCAATCAGGGACGAGGCTGTTGAACGGTACTCTCCTCAGTTTTCCACTCTCCAACTTTTTTCTTGAAAATCAAACTCTTAAACCGAACCATGAGCGCTAGTCGGAGTTGAATCTGAAAATGTGCCTCTTTTAAATCCATTTTGGATACTTTCTTCATTCTTGAGCTCTTAAAAACCTTTTTTTTTTCTCTTCGGATGCGTGTTGTTCGCTAATGTGTTGCATTGTCTCCACTGTAACTACTGCTGAATATTCCACCACCCATATCAAATTCATGGTATAAATTTGTACAGCCCCCGTCCAGCGATGACGTCCATTTTCAAGACCTATCCTAACAGGAGATTGCCGACTACATTGTAGCGCGGTTTGTTGATGTTCTCTACATCCAGAATAAATACATACATATTAACTTACATAAAAGCACTGTGGGGGGTTCGTGTTTATAGAATGTGAATGACACTTACTTCCAGAGGAGGGCGAGAGAGAGTTTTTTTTGTCGCTGTCGCCTAACACGTCTTTGCGCCACACATGAAAAAAGCTCCTCGTGTCTTATTCAGGGCGCTGAGTCCTAACCAGGGATGAGAGCCACACGTCCCTCATTACCTTCCTCACCCCATACACTCCTCCTCCTTCGTTTTTGGCCTAACTCTCTGCCCAAAACACAGTCAGAACTCATACCACACACTCACCTGTTCAACACAAAAGCCCCGAAAAAACCTCACCATGTTGCCAAACCCACTTGTCTATAAAACAACCCGGAATGACAATCTCGCCACCTGGTCCAAACTCACGCGGTCGTTTTCCCAAAAAAGCCCCTGTAAACTCACCTGTTTAAAAAAAAAAAGAAAGACAAAACGCACCTGTTCAAAAACTCACCCTGTTCCAAAAAAAAAGCCCCCAAAAAACTCACCCTGTTTCCCAAACTCACTTGTATAAAAAAAGCCCTGACGACTCATCGGTCCCAAATTCCAACTGGGCCAAACTCATCACCTGTTTCAAAGCAGCCCTGAAACTCACCTGTTCCATTCCAAGACTCACCTGTTCGAAACTCTCGTCACCTGTTTCCAAAACTCACCCGTGTTCCCAAACTCACCTGTTCCCAAACTCACCTGTCTCCAAACTCAACCTGTTCTCAACTCACCTGTTCAAACACCTCCAAACACCCTGCGTCTCCTCCAGTCTTCTGTGGTTTCAATGTGTGTTTTTTCGGGTCATGCGTCATGACAAGGGCGAGTCCTTTGTGTTTTATTTTGTTATTATTATTACTCTTACTTCCTCCAGTTCCTCCTGGTGGTAACTCCTGAATGCGCCTCCCAGACCCAGCAGAGAGACCCAGTCCCTCCCAGCGTGTCCTCTCCAGGTGGGACAGGCTTCCTGTTGCAGGATGGTTACGCTTGCTCATTTCTGTTCCTGACTAGCGACATCCCAAGAACCAATCACTGTCTTACCCACACAAAACTACCAGCGTTATGACATCACAAGGTGGAACAGAGCATTTTGAGCGTTACAGACTGATAATCAAGAGGTGCAAATGAAGCAAACACACACTCCAGGTCTGGTTTTTTTGGAGGCGGGAACGTGTGGCGTTAGAACATGACTTACGGCGCCACAAAGAGGCCGTTTGGTGTACTCTAAGACCTTTGGGAGTGGGTACGGAGCAATGATAACGCCGTGTGTTCCGTCTGAACTCGGCGGTGTCTCTTAAAACGGTCGTTGGACGTTGGGAGTGTCACCCCCGGGCGCCGGCTCGGGCAACCTCGCTCTGTGGGATTACTGACTGGGAGACTGTGGGGTATGGTTGGTTAATCTGCTGTCATTGGGGGCCAAAGGATCGAGTAGCCCAGAACAAGAGATCACATCGGCTCTTACAGGTAAGACCCAGTGCGTCTCGGCCACATTGTTCAGGTCAATGGAACGGAAAACATTGATTCACAGATCACGATCCCGACTCTACGACCACTGATGTGATGGAGTTTTACCTGCTGTTCCACTGTTCTCTGATGTCACACTGGAGCTAGCGTAGCCTGTTATATAAATGGACGTAGCTAACCTGCTAGCCAGCGCCTCCATCGAGCCTCCTCTCTGACACTGCTGCTGTCAGACTCATTTTGTGCCTTAATGTGTCTATTAAACCCTCTACATGATCTGGGTTTTATTTTTGCGTTAATGTGAGACTGTTTTTTTTTTTTTTCTTGAGTTATTTTATTTATTTATTTTTTTTATTTAATTTTTGTCCTTGTTGAATTTTTTTAACTTTTTTTTGTTATTGTCAGTTTGTTTGTTTTTAGTTATTTTTGTTTTTGTTGTTTCTTGTTGGTTATTTTTGACTTTATTTTTATTATTTTTTTTTGTTATTTTATTTTATTTTATTATTTTTTTTTTTTTTTTTTGTTATTTTGAATTTATTTTTTTTTTATTTTTGTTATTGAGGGTTTGGGGGGTATTTTTTTTTTTTTTTTGTTTTAGGTTTTATTTTTCGTTAATTTTTTTGTTAATAACACAATGTCTACAGTCCCTCAGCCCCATCAGGCCGCAGAACTGCAATGGTCGCCTAGAACAGGTCCCTCAGCCCAATCAGGACGCAGGCAACACAATGGTCTACAGTCTCTTCTCTTAGCCAATCAAGGACGCAGAACGAATGGTCTACATTCCCCCTCAAGCCAATCAGGACGCCGAAACACAGTGTGTCTACACAGTCCCATCATCCCATCAGGACGCAGAAACACAATGGTCTACAGTCCCTTAAGCCAATCAGGACGCAGAACTACAATTTTCTACAGTCCCTCCGCCAATCAGGACACAGAAACATCAATGTCTACAGTCTTTTTTCACGGTCGGGTCGGGTTCAAGAAATGAGCACTGCAGTAGAGAAAAGCAAAGGGAATAAAGGCTGTTTTTGTAAATAAATGGAGAAGTTATTTTTGATGCTTTCGCCAGTGTAAACCATCATGGAAATAGAGACAAACATGAGACGAGTCCAAACCTTTCCTGACATGGACTGTTTCGTGTGTATGATCCTTCACACTACACCTGGAACCTAGTATTTTACCTGTGGAAACTCATGATGAAGAACGGGCTCTGAGACTGAATCAAGCGACAGACTTCATTTCATTATGGGCCGTGTTACCTTCAGGTGTCGTCTGATCCGAGAACAACGGCGTCGTGTCTCAAAGCTCGGTCAACCGTCTCAAAATACCAAAGCTGCACCTTCATTTATTAAGGACCACGACGACACTGTTCTGCGTTTGTGCCTCATACGATACAAAATGAACTTTACCTGAATTATATAGCTCATTAAACTCCAGTGACATGAGTGATTCTGAGTCTTTTTTCTTTTTTTTTGTAGGCTATTTCTGGGGGTTTTTTTTTTTTAGTTATTTTGAGTGCGATCTTATTATTTTTATTTTGTCATCTTTAGTTTATTTCGTTTTTTGTTATTTAGCGGGATTTTTTTTGTTTGTTTTGGTTTGTTTTTTTTCATTAAAATTTGATTTTTTGTACCTTTGTTTTTTAGTTGTCTTTTTTTTGTTTGTTTGTGTTTTGTTTGCGGTTCATTTTTCTGTGTCATTTTTTTTTTTGTCTTACACCAATATGAACTTTCTGATTATATAAAGCGCATTAAACATCCACGACCTCCAACGACGAGTTTTTTTTGAGTGTTATTCTTTTTTATTAATTTTTTTTTAGCTATTTTGAGTTTTTTTTCTCCCCCATTTTTTAAAGTTATTTTGAGTTTTTGTTGTTCTTTTTATTTTGTTTTGGTATTTTTGAATTTTATTTATTATTTATATTTGTTAATAATATGAAATGTTTTATGTCTTTTTTGTTATTCTAAGGTAATTTTCCTTTTAAGTTATTTTGTGCTTTTTTTCTTTCTTTTTTTAAAGGTTTTTTTGAGTTTTTGTTATGCTTTGTTTTTCTATTTATTCTGAGTTCTATAATTTTTTAGTTATTTATTTATTTATAGTTATTTTGAGTTGTATGATTTTTTTTTTTTTGTTGGGTGTTTTTTGCTGTGTGTTGTTTTGGGTTTTTTTGTCGCTAGACCAATATTAGACTTTACGATTATATAAAAGTCCTCAATTCATACTACCAACGATCTGAGTTTAGGAGTCGAGAGAAACCGACTCCGTGACTCTGGTGATATTTTGGGGCGATACAGTTTAATTCAACACAAACCTGCAGATTTAGGCTGAGTTTCTTCTTCCTTCTCAAACTGCAAACCTCTAGAGCTACCCACCTCCGTGGCTGTCAATCATGTGCGATACAGGAATGCTCCGGTGTCTTTTAAACTCCACACCGCTATCATTTCTAGATCTTTGATCATCTCACCAGCCTGAATTCTAGTTCAATCTCGGCTGAACTAAAGTAAAAAGGAAATGTTATGTGAAAATACCACTTTCATGACCATCAACAAGGTGGAAGATGTTCCAGATTCAATAAGAAAAGTGCGCTCAAACACAACCCTCCAGGGTCTGTTTTTGAGGATTAGAACATGGCTACAACGCTCCATCTGTTATATTGGACTTTTTAGACGGTGTTGAGAAGCTGGTCAGAGTTTCACCTTTTACATTTAACATTTAACAATCGATTTGGTTGTTTTTCTGGTTTTCTTGTCGCTGACTCAGCTCCGCTGTTTTGTGTGAGTGTTTTGTGTGAGTGTTTTGTGATGTGTGAGTGCTTCTGTGTTGAGTGTTCTGTGTGCGCAGGTCGTCCCTCAATAAACACTGTGAGTTCGTGGTGCTCTACAGTGGCTCTTTTGTCCCCGGTCCACTCTCCTGACGTCCCGTCGCTCCTGTTTGCTCTTCATCTCTGCACTCTTTTAGCTCTAAAGCTAACAGCATTTTAATTTTCTGAAATAGGTGTTTTTTTGTTTGACCGTGTTCGTTGCCTCTGCGGCGGTTTCGCTTACCTGTTTGGCGTAGGTCGTGCAGTTCAGATTTTCAGTAAAAGTGAGATGTTAGATATAGACACAGGAGTCTGCATTAAGTGTATACGATTAAGCTCTAGAGCAACAGAGGAAATTGTAGAAATAGAACCTCGCACAGACACAGTGACCACACAGAAGGCACTACTCACCTCACAGTATACACTTGTGTTTTAGTCGTGTCTCCACTTTTTTGTTGCTGGTCTTTTAGTTTTTTTTGGCTTGAAGGTCTTTCCAGGTTAAGAACACATTTCATCGTGTCAAACGTCACTATATAATTGTAAAATTAGTTCAGCTTTGTACCATTCTGACAGGGGTTTTTGGTGATGGAGAGCAATACATAATAAGTATTTAAATGGATGAGTGATCTAACCTGCTCGCAGCCTGCTGACATCTCACACTATGGAAGTGGTCTCTCGGTGGCATCTGATCCCTGCTCCATCGACTCCATGGGCTCCTATGTCACATTTCGAGTCTTGAGTTTTTGTTTTACTCTTTGTTATTTTTGCTTGTATTTTATTTTCTCTTATTTTTCTTGTATTACTAAGTCTTTTTTTGACTTCCCACTCGTTTATTTTTCTCTTATTTCTTTTTTTTCATTATCAAATGTAACAGTTTATTGTGATTTTTTGTGGTTATTCTTTTTTTTGGAGGTCACTAGACTGGCGCTGTTCTGTGGGCTCAAGAGTTCTCTCTCTGCTTTAACCTTGTCTCTGCTGCCCCATAATCACACATCAGTTTCCACCGTCTTTTTTCCAGGTTCC
>JAIEZT010000009.1:29718061-29785101 GCA_019594935.1 Periophthalmus modestus | reverse complement strand
GCCTCACAGTGGTCAGTGATGTGTGTCCGTCCAGCTGATTTAAACAGGATTTAAAGGCAGGACGACAGCGCCATCTACAGTCCTGAACTCTCCGGGACCAAAAACGAGGGAATTACGCAAACATGCCAACGGGACTAAACCGGGACGAGGGGCCTTTTCACTCTCACACACTGGAAATACTGGTCTGAAGAAGTCGACTGCAGATGGCGCTGTTGTCCTGCCGTCACGTGACCAGTGTGAGGCGCTAAGTGAGCAGTGCAGACTGGTCAGGTATGAAACAAACTGAACCTTGGTCTGACAAAAGAATATTAAAATAACTGAAATGTGCTGAGTTCTAGGGTCCAGTCGTTAACAGAAACGATCAGGTTTAATCAAGTCCAACGTGATCAACAGGAGAATTTGGTTTTCTTGTGCGCCCCCATCTGGTAGTATGACATCATCGCATTCTACAAAAAACCACCAGTTCTCGATGAATAACGTAGAGCCCTACCATTCTCATCGACCGTCTGGACATTTGGCCCCTCTGGACAACAGCTCCTGGACGGCCTGTTTCAGACCACTGCGAGCGGACAGATGCAGAGGATGCAGAGGGACTGGCAGAAAGAGAGAGAGAACGAGAAGAAATACAAGTAAATAATCTTATTCTGATCAAAATGAATGACTACTATTGGAAATCCTTACGTTTGCAGTGCAGCGTTTGTTGCATTGATGAGAGTAGAATCTGAGAGCTTTTCAAGAATCAACATAACACACTCCTCCTTCCCCTGGAACAAAAAACGTGAGGTGAATAAAGCAAAAAACAATCAGAAAAAAGATTAAACTGTACAGAAAACTCATAGACTGTGTAAATAAGTGGACTGAGTGAGTGTGACATCACCCACAGCGAGCCGAGTTTCATATTTGGAAATCTGACTGCGAGTATCATAGCAACCAAAGAGCCAATCAGGAGCGAGGATGTTGAAGGTAACGCCCCTTCCACACCACTGGTTTAGCAGGGAGAAGGGGCTTAACAAAGCTGTCAATCAAACCTGTTGCTAATGCTAACAGGAGCGACCTCGGGGAAAGAAGGACCTGATTCAGAGTCGATGGAGCAGGAAGTGCGCCATGATCACTTCCTGTTTGTAAAGCGGTGGCTAGCAGGTTAGCTATGTCCTTTATTTAACCAGTCTATGGTAAAACTCTTGAGCCTCTTACACTACTACAGGCCAGGTGCAGTGCGGTGTTTCCGTCTTTGTCTGTGAGAGTCAGATTTGCGTTGGCGCCGGTCAACAGCACCTCTGGAACCACAAAAAGAACCAAAAAGTGAAAATACATCTGACATACACTTCGATTTAAAACCAAACTGTCCAAATACAAACCTAGAGCCTCCACCTTTCCCTTGTCTGCAGCCATCATCAGAGCAGTGCGTCCAGACTGATCCACCGCATCCACAGGTGCATCATGGGAAAGCAGCAGCTGGACACAGTCTACATGACCAGAGAAGGCTGCGGCGTGAAGAGGAGTCCTGCAGACGGAGGAAGTGAAGGAAGAACGTTTTGAACTGCACAGAATCTAATAAAACTGTCCTCCATTTTAAAAGTGAAACTAAACTGACCGATCTTTAGCGTCTTTACAGCCGGCGATGTCCGAGCCCATCGCCTCGAGCAGCAGTGACGCACAAGCCTCATGGTCATTTACTCTGTTGAGGAAAAAAATACATGTTTAAAATGAAAACAGGGAAACATTCAGAGTTATCAGAGACGGTTTGAGAATGTGACGGAGTCAAGTGGAGGAGTGTCTCAGGGTCTTATTCAAGTGACGGGTTTGATCTGGTCCTGGTTTAGACCTGGTTTAGTCCTTGTTTAGTCCTGGTTTAGACCTGGAATAGTCCTGGTTTAGTCCTGGTTTAGTCTCTGGTTTAGTCTCTGGTTTAGTCTCTGGTTTAGTCTCTGGTTTAGTCTCTGGTTTAGTCCTGGTTTAGTCCTGGTTTAGTCTCTGGTTTAGTCTCTGGTTTAGTCTCTGGTTTAGACCTGGTTTAGACCTGGTTTAGTCCTGGTTTAGTCCTGGTTTAGTCCTGGTTTAGACCTGGTTTAGTCCTGGTTTAGACCTGGTTTAGTCCTGGTTTAGTCCTGGTTTAGTCCTGGTTTAGTCCTTGTTTAGTCCTGGTTTAGTCTCTGGTTTAGTCTCTGGTTTAGTCTCTGGTTTAGACCTGGTTTAGTCCTGGTTTAGTCCTGGTTTAGTCCTGGTTTAGTCCTGGTTTAGACCTGGTTTAGACCTGGTTTAGACCTGGTTTAGACCTGGTTTAGTCCTGGTTTAGTCCTGGTTTAGACCTGGTTTAGTCCTGGTTTAGACCTGGTTTAGTCCTGGTTTAGTCCTGGTTTAGTCCTGGTTTAGTCTCTGGTTTAGACCTGGTTCAGTCCTGGTTCAGTCCTGGTTCAGTCCTGGTTTAGTCCTGGTTTAGACCTGGTTTAGTCCTGGTTTAGACCTGGTTTAGTCCTGGTTTAGTCCTGGTTTAGTCTCTGGTTTAGACCTGGTTTAGTCTCTGGTTTAGACCTGGTTTAGACCTGGTTTAGTCCTGGTTCAGACCTGGTTCAGACCTGGTTTAGGGACTTACACAGCGCAGTGCAGAGGAGTAAAAGCGTTTCCATCGATGCAGCGACAGCCTTTCTGCTCCAGAAGAACCTCCACACACCCCTCATGGCCTGAAAACACAACACATTTAATCAGAACATGAGATGTGTTTATTTCCTTTAAATAAAACTGATCCAAATGTGTTTATGTAGCTGTTAATGATCTGAAATAACAACAGAAAAATAAAAGTTCAAACGTTCTGAGACGTTCTGGGCCAACGACAGTAAAATGTCGATTTCTATGTTCAACCAGGATATCAGCTGAATCGATATTTAGAGCCAGTATCGTATCGGTGCGTCCCTACATAGACACAACCTTTGTTTCATTGTGTTGTGTTAATTATACCACCACAGGCCAATCAAACTTCCCCTTTGGACAATAAAAGACTCATAACGTCTGTGATCCCTCAGTCGTGCAGATGTGACGTTTACTACAAACTCATGATTATCCCTGTGGAAACACATGCGACTCCGGGACCCTCACCGTAGTAACAGGCCCAGTGCAGAGGTGTGTACCCATGGAGGTCTCGGAGGGGGGGCAGGGCCGACGGCTCGGAGCAGGCCATCCCGAGCAACTCACTGAGCCAGGAGGCGTGTCCCCGGGCCGCAGCCAGGTGTATGGGAGTGCGACCTTTAGAGTCTCCGATGAGGACCGAAGCCTCCTGCTCCAGCAGACACTGGATGCACTCCTCCTGACCACACAGCAGCTGAGAGCAGAGGGGCAGAGGACTGTGATAAGACGTCGTTCAGTGTAAAATACTATCAAAGATGAATGAACTACACTGTTTATCATGTTCACTTGTCTAGAACTGCAGTTTCTTTAAGTGATAATGACGGGTTACAACTCTCATTCCACAAAAAACACAGTCATTAGGTTTAAGATTTAGCAAAAAAACTTAATCTTTAAAATCTTTTCCCAGTTTGGTCATTTTTTAGGTTTCAAATTTTACTTCCTGGTTGGAAATCATGACATCACACGAGGAGTTTCCATAACTTTTACCGAGCGACCGGGCTGGAAAAACGCAGGAATTATTATTTGACAAATACAGGCCTTAGATTTTTATTTTGTTGAAATTATGTTTCTCAGAAAAATGTGTTTGCTATTTGTGATGTAACATACATTTTGTGCAATTTCTGTATAAGTCAAATAAACTAATTTTGAAAAAAAAAAAAAGCGTTTGTGTGTTTGTGTAAATTGCGCTGAACTTTTGGACAAAATTCTCCCGGTGTGATGTCATTAGATGATGACATCATCAATGTGGGACTCTACTTTCTGTCATTTTCAACACATTTTCCAACTTTTCTTCACAAATTGCTTCTTGATCGGTGTGAAACTATCATTTAAACTGTAATGATCTGATATTTTGTGTTTAGTTCGATCTTGACACCTTTTGTTCTTGTTTATGTTTACGCTCACGTTTATGTGTTAATGTAAAAGCTTTAGTGCGGGACACGTGGTTGCTATGACGACCACCTGATGTGAGGCTTTATTGGTCAGTCACGGGTCAGCTTTGGACACTGACTTGTTTTTTGTGGGTTACGGCCGACAGTCGCCTTTGTGTTCAGTGAGTCTAGTGAAGGTGTGTGGAGTTTAAAAACACAGTGGAGCACTTCCTGTTTAACCATATTATGACATCACAATGTGGAACAGAGTGTTTTCTGTTTGAGAGAAGAACCTAAATCTGCAGGGTTTGTGTGTTAAATATGTGAATGAAAATGAATCACACTTTCCAATGCCGACGTGCGTCTTATTAAAACACAGAGGAACATTTACCCCTAAATGCAGCGCCGTGAGGCCGTGAGTATCGGCCATGTTCACGTTCGCTTCTCTCTCCAACAACAAAGAGACGACGTCGACGTGACCTCCGGCTACGGAGAGCATCAGAGGAGTCCTGAGAGAGACACGGGGACGATTAAACAAACAATCAAACAAACAGCAAAGGGAAACACAAAAACACTCACTGTCCTTGAGCGTCAGGGGCGTCCACCAGCTCTGCACCTTCAGGTTCGTCCAGCAGGAGGCGCACACAGGTCGTATGTCCATTCATTACTAGAAAAGTGAAGAACAAAATGTCACACGTTTGTCAATAGTGTGTTTGATGCAGTGATGGAACAAAACTAAACTACAGATATCTCAAATCTGTACTTTAGATTTTAAAGTGGATATTTTTTACTTTTACTTGAGTACATCTGAGGGCAGTATCTGTATTTTTTGCTCCGCTACATTTTTGAACTGGACTGAAAAGTAAAAGTATTTGTATTATTGTGTGAGAGCTGCTGAGGGTTTATTTTAACACGTTCAGAATCTGACCAAAACAAAAATATCAATTAAATTTTTTTCTGTTGAACAAAATTCAGCTCAAATCTTTATCAAAATCACCACATTTGAAGCTTCACAAGACTCAAAATCTGCATCAAATACTTTTACTTTTTACTCTTTAAGTACATTTTTAAACAGGAACTTTAATACTTTTACGTAAGCAGATTTTTTCATGTGATACTTTTACTTGAGTATTTTTTGTTCCAGTGTCTGTACTTTCACTTAACAAAATGGAGTATTTCTTCCATCACTGTTTGACACACACAGATCTGCTGAGAACAGACTGGATTTATACAGATTCACTTGAACAAGCATCTGGGGAAAACATGTGGCTGTATCAAAACAAGATAATAAATATATTTAAAGGGACTAAACACGAAATCAACTTTTTGTTCCTTCTGTTCAGAGTCTTTTTTCGTCTTAGATCAAACTAGATACATTAAAAAGGTTTGTGCTCTAAAACTATGGCCCTACGATACAAGAGGCCTGTGAAATGTTTAGGTTAAAACGTTTTATGTCCTGACCCCTGACCCCTGACCTCTGACCTCTGACCTCTTTATATAAACACTGTAGGTTTGAAAATTCTTGTCACACTCATAATTTGAGTTTACTTGTACATAAACAAATGGCGAGACCCAGGACACGCTGGAGGGACTAAGTCTCTGAGCTGGACTGGGAACATCTCAGGGTCCCACAGGAGGAGCTGGAGGAAGTGTCTGGGGTGAGGGAAGTCTGGGGGTTTAGACTGCTGCCCCCGTGACCCAGACGCAGATAAGAGGAAGAAAATGGATTAGTTTCCATTTACACTGACACACACACTACTTTTAAACTGGGACTAAAGTTGGACTAAAGTGGGGCTAAAGTGGGGCCAAAGTGGGGCCAAACTGGGACTAAACTGGGACTAAAGTGGGACCAAACTTAGACTAAACTGGGGCCAAACTGGGACTAAAGTGGGACTAAACTGTGGCCAAACTGGGGTCAAACTGGGGCCAAACTGGGACTAAACTGGGACTAAAGTGGGACTAAAGTGGGACCAAACTTAGACTAAACTGGGGCCAAACTGGGACTAAAGTGGGACTAAAGTGGGACCAAACTTAGACTAAACTGGGGCCAAACTGGGGTCAAACTGGGGCCAAACTGGGACTAAACTGGGACTAAAGTGGGACTGAAGTGGGACCAAACTTAGACTAAACTGGGGCCAAACTGGGACTAAAGTGGGACTAAAGTAGGACCAAACTTAGACTAAACTGGGGCCAAACTGGGGTCAAACTGGGACTAAACTGGGACTAAAGTGGGACTAAAGTGGGATCAAACTTAGACTAAAGTGGAGCCAAACTGGAACTAAAGTGGGACTAAACTGGGGCCAAACTGGGGCCAAACTGGGACTAAACTGGGACTAAACTCTAGGCTGGACTGGGAACATCTTGGGGTCCTACAGGAGGAGTTGGAGGAAGTGTCTGGGGTGAGGGAAGTCTGGGAGTCCCTGTTTAGACTGCTGCCCCCGCGACCCAGACCCAGATAAGAGGAAGAAAATGGATTAAAAAAAAACTATTAAATGTATATGTATATTTGTAAGTTTGAATGATCTGCTCCGTTACTTTCCAGGCCTTAACTTCACTTCAAACACCTGTGTCCGTCTCCCTACCTGCCATGTGGACAGGGCTGCGTCCGTACTGGTTGTCGGTGGTGCACGGTGACGCCCCCTGGCTGAGGAGGGTGTGTACGCAGTCGGTGTGACCCCTGAGTGCAGCCAGAGCCAGAGGAGTCCTGCCCACCTCGTCCCTCTGGTCCACCTCTTTCTGCCCCTGTAACAGCACCTCCAGCGCCTGGGCGTGGCCGTGGTAGGCCTGTGGACAAACAGCTGCTCTCAGGGAAACATCTCAACACTTTAAAGAAACACTTCATATTTTAACTATATTTTATCTAATTGGATTCTTCTGTAGATGGTTACGTGGGCACATTTTTATATAGCACTTTTCCACCTTCAAAGCTCTTTACATCAAGGAACCACTCACACATTCATCCTCCACTGTACAGACACTGGGGACGAGGTGGGTGAAGTGTCTTGCCCAAGGACACAACAGCTTTCATCAGTGAGAGCTGGAATCACACCTCCAACCTTCGGATCAGTGGACAAACACTCCAACTACCAACTGAGCTACAGTCATCCTGAACTATACTGATGAATTTGTTTGAATTACTCTTTCAGTTCAGAAAAGTGCTCTATAAATAAAGATTATGATTATTATAGACAGTAAAATGAGTTCATCCTCATTTTACTGTCTCTAATAATCATAACCATAATCATACAGTCTGATCTTTTGGGGAGTGGGGGAAACTTACGGCCAGGTGCAGAGGACTTCTTGCATTTGGAGATTCTGGATCTTGGAGACTGTCATCTCTGTCCAGCAACTGTGACATAACATAATAATAATGTACGAGATCTTAAAAGATGCAAATACAAACAGTTCAGATGTTAAAAATTTGCTGAGTTGCAATAGGCTCTGTGCACAGTAGCACGTTAGCTAGCTCACTGTGTCTCAGAGAAGCTGTTGTGATGGAAATGCATTTGACCTGTGTCTGTCAGAGCCACAGCACAGGGACATGGACATGAACATGGACACGGACATGGACATGGACACAGACACGGACATGTGTGAAGGCTCTGTCCCATCTGTCCAAGTGTAAAAGCTGATTATCTCATGGGTGTGAAACAAAAGTCACTCTGAGTAGTTATACCAGGATGACAAAGCTACATATATCTCAAAGCAGAGCTCAGATGTACAGGGGACAGAGTCAGAGGACAGACTTGGGGGGACGGACTCGGGGGGGAGGCAGACTCTGGGGGAGAGACTCGGGGGACAGAGTCAGGGGGACAGACTCGGGGGGACAGAGTCAGGGGGACAGACTCGGGGGGACAGAGTCAGGGGGACAGACTCGGGGGACAGACTCGGGGGGGACAGACTCGGGGGGGGAGAGACTCGGGGGGGACAGACTCGGGGGGGGACAGACTCGGGGGGACAGACTTGGGGGGACAGACTCGGGGGGACAGACTCAGAGTGGACAGACTTTGTTTCCAGACTTTGGAAATGGATCATTATTGCTCAAAAGATATTATTTTTCCACTTTCCATGTTCACGTTTCTGACACTGTGCTAAAGTTTTCACCTCATTTGTTTGTGGCCACAGACGTGCAGCCTCAGGTCCCTGTCCACTGCCTGATATTTAAATATTAACTAATAAATATTAACTTAAGCATGACTCGGACAAAAACTCATAGCGTCACTACTTCCTGTCCAGTTTTATCTGTAACGGTGAGGCAGGGGGCGCTGTTGTGCACAGAGCCTGCAGATGCTCTGATGTGTAGAAACAGACCAGTTTGAGACAGTGTCGGTGACCGTAGGCAGCGGCGTAGTGGACTGGACTGTAGCCCTGTTTGTCTTTGAGAGACGCTGTGGCTCCACTCTGCAGAAGAAACTCTAAACATCTGCAACGAGAAAACAACTGTTCAGTAAGCTCCCAAAGAGCGAGAACATTTACTTATTATGTTTAGTTTCCATTTACACTGACACACACACTACTTTTAAACTGGGACTAAAGTGGGACTAAAGTGGGACTAAACTGGGGCCAAACTGGGACTAAACTGGGGCCAAACTGGGGCTAAACTGGGACTAAACTGGGGCTAAACTGGGACTAAACTGGGACTAAACTGGGACTAAACTGGGGCCAAACTGGGGCTAAACTGGGACTAAACTGGGACTAAACTGGGACTAAACTGGGGCCAAACTGGGACTAAACTGGGGCCAAACTGGGGCCAAACTGGGACTAAACCTGATCTAGCCCAGGACAAAACCAGGATTAGAACAGGATCAAACCCAGTCTACATCATTACTAAACCGGGTTCAGAACAGGGTCAAACACATTTCATTTTCATGTGTCTCGTTTATGTTTGTTGGTATTGGTGCAGTGTATTCCTTCATTCTTATAAACTCATAGATACTTATGTTGTTTTCTATTTTGCATAACTAAACATGTTCATTTCCTGCTGTACATTATACTACAATGGGTTAAAATAAACACTCAAACTACTCTTCTCCATGACCCTGACCTGCCTGTTGAGACCCCCTTGTCTAACTGTGTAACATGTTCACGTTTCTGACACTCACAGAGCTGCTTCCTTCTCCTTCTCGGCCTGGACTCCTTCACTCTCGGGCTCCAGAGCGACTCGACGCCTGAGCAGAGACACACACAGGGTTAATTCTTTCATCTTTAGTTGAGCCCTGTCAAACTAAAGCGGATTTCAGAGCCTGGCACCGACGCTGCCAACAGGTGAGGTAACCACTGCACGCTGGAGGCCGTACACACTGTACTACAGTCTGAACTGCGTATGACCCCTGTTACCATGGAAACTGAGGCGTGGATCATCTCGTTTCTATATGCAGGCGGCAGCATTAGGAGAAAAGGTAAGAAACAGAATGTGCTCTTTACCTCCTGTCGAGGTCGGAGGCAGCGGCGTAATGAAGAGCGGAGCGCCCCCACTTGTCCGTGGCATTGATGGCAGTGCCACAGGCCACCAGCGTCTCCAGACACTGATAATGACGACTGGCAGCTGCGTAGTGGAGAGGAGTCCTGAGGCAGAGAAGAATAACTGTGTGAAACAAGCTGGAAATATTAGAAGTGTACAGTTTAACCTCATCAAACGGCGTATGTGATGCACTAAAATACGTGACTTTATAAATGTGTGCGCTCCTCTTTATCTGAGGGAGTTACTGCAGAGACCAGAGGTGACAGAGGCTTTTCTGTGGTAGCTCCCAAACTATGGAACAGCGCCCTCTGCCAGTCAGATCCTCTCAGTCTTTAATACAGTTTAATACTAGACTGAAAACCCTCCTCTTCTCCCTGGCATTTAATCCTACACAGGATATACAGGGGTTTTATTGTTCTTTTCCTGTGTATAATTGTTTTGTGTCGATTTTTACGTGAAGCTCAAGTTGTTTTTAGATGTTTGGGGAAGTCAGAAGTAAGATTTTCATTACACTTCAATAAGGTTTGCACTTTGTAAAGCAATACTGTAAGACAGAGCTGTCCCACAGTCTTCAGCCTCTGTCCAGCTCCACTAACCCTCAAAATGGTCAGTGTGAAACGGCTTCGATTTGTGAATATAAAACATGTCAAAAAGCATCCATACGAACAAAGAGTATTTGAAAATTCAAGTCAGACCTTCCGCAGTTGTCCCTCCTGTTGTGCTCTCCACCGCTGCTCAGAAGCAACTTCACACACTCCACATTTCTGCAGAGAGAGGCTCAAATGAACTGGGTTTAAGGGCCCATATGACTCTATTTTCAACAACAAAACAACTCCAGGTCTGTTTTTGAGGAGGTAACAACATTAGAACATGGTTTAAAGCTACAAGAGTTAGTTTTGTGTAATAATCTTTCCAGTCTCACCCTCCGGCAGCAGCAGCATGCAGACACGTCCTGCCCAGAGTGTCCGGGGTGTCGATCTGGAAGCCTGCGGACAGGACCGAGTCGTTACACAAAATGCTAAACCTCCGACCTGAAGAGGGCAGCGCAGGGAGACGACAGGAGGCCACAGGACAACACACAGCAGCAGCCACAGAGGAAGAGACAGGGCAGACAGGGGGAGAGACAGAGGGAGAGAAAGAGGGAGGGAAAGAGAGAGACAGGAGTTAGTGCAACACTGGACAGTGAAGGTCAGGAGACAGTTCAATCACAAGGCCATGAGTGCACAAGAACATACACACTATACAAAGATAACAACAACGACGACCTGGGACGAGGCTGAGAGGGACGAGGAGAGAACAGACTCAGACTTAAGCGAGTTTGACTTAAAACAGCTAAAAATAAACATTAGTGAAACATTATAAACATATACAGGAAGTCTCTTTACAATTAAAAAATGATTACAAAGGCAGTTGATCAGATCTCTTAATCAGACGTGTTTGTTTCTGTGTTACGAGCTCCATCAGTCTCACGAAGCACATCAGGACAGGACTGGATTTTGTCCCATGTTCGCTGTAACACTTCAATCTCATCTGTATTTTCTGCTTTAGTTCAGTAATGTCTCGTATCTTTGTTCGATTCACATCTTTAACACAGCCCCAAAGAAACAAATCCAGAGGTGTGAGATCTGGTGAGCACAGAGTTGGTCCATTCCTTCCAATCCAACGCTCTGGAAATGTTTGAGGAGCTCTTAAACATGCAGACTCCAGTGTGATTAAAACACTTTTATAACCAAAAAACAAATCTACTGAATGCATTTTATCACTTGCCTTTGTAATTACATTTTTAAATTGTAAAGAGACTTCATAGACACCCTGTATAGTGTTTGTAATCTTTTTAAAAAATGTGAGGCTGTGCTGCTAAAGGCACTTAAACTTGAATAAATGAGCCTAACCCTAAGAGCTGGACAGTTTGATGCAGAAAAAAACTCCATATTTTGTTGTATTTAACCTTGCTGTGAATGATTTAACCTGTTTCACACCACATGGTCACATTTTATACAGTTCTTTTCCAACTTCAAGGCTCAACCACTCTACATTTCACAACTACATTTTTAAATAACATTTGTATATGTTCACGTTTGAGGAGATGAGGCTGACTGTTATAGACAAACTGCCTTGTTTCGCTCTTGTAATGACAAATGGGCACAACTCACAATTCTAGAAACAACAGGTGTGTGCTTAACCGAACCCTGTAACACAATACCACTGTTATTAATACTAAGAATAATTAATACCGAGAATAATGACAACTACGGCGTGTCTGTGCAGTGTCTCGAGCGTCTGCAGACAAACTCGTCTGTGTGTTTTTGTTCTGGCTGCTCCTTAAAAGATTAAAATGTAGAGTTATGTTAAAACTCAACACAAAACAAACAGTGACGTTGTTATGAGCCGAATCCACAGACTGTGTAAAGAAGTGGACTAAACGAGTGTGACGTCACCCAGTGTTCAGTCAAATGAAGCTCGTCGAGGTTGGGGCAGTACCGCGAGTATCATAGCAACCAAAGAGCCAATCCGAAACAAAAGCCGATGAAGGTCACACCCCTAAGGTAACGCAGGGAGAAGGCGCTTAGCGTTAGCAACAGGTTTGATTGACAGCATTGCTAACAGGAGCGACCCCGGGAAAGAAGGACCTGATCTGTCTGTAAATCAACATATGAACATTAATAACAGACATAATAGTGAAATAAAAACCCCAGGATCATGTAGAGGGTTAATACGAACATTTAAGACCAAAATGACGAGTCTGATGGAGCCAGAAGCGTGCCCATGATCACTGATAAACACGGCAGCTCGCAGGTCAGCTATGTCCATTTAAATAAACAGTCTATCAGGACACACAGGGAGCAGCAGTCAGCAGGAGAGTGTGTTTACAAAACACACATTACACCTCAGACACTACCATCCCTCAGGCTGCACTTGCCTCTATTAAACAGCTAATAAAACGTTAACTCACAAGAAGCAGATCTCTGGGGTTTGGGGATTCGTAGCAAAGGGAAGGAGGCTCTCGACTCACAAATCTGATGTGAACAAAATACAAAAGACAGTCTCCAGTGATCACAGCATCGGTCCAGACGCTGCAGCTGCGAGCGTGTGAAGGACCTCTTTGTTTCTGGTTACAACAGCTCGGCCCTCCAGGCAGACACAGATCAGACGCAACTGAATTCAACTTGGACAACTTGTAGACGCACGATTCAGGGGTAAACCAGTACACGGAAATATACAGTGTGAATATAAATCTTAACAAGAAAAACTGTGTCAAGTAACTGGTTGAGTCTTATCAGTCAATATTAAAGTTACTTGTTACTTGCAAAATGGACTTTTCAGAGCTTTTAACCATGTTCTAGTAGTTTTAACCCTCTCAAAGTTGTATTTGGAGTGATTCAGGTTTGAGTAATGTTTAATCTCTTATTTTCAAGATGCCATTTTGCCGTTTTCACCTCCACTGTGACGTACACGCTCACTGTGACGTTCTATTTTCTTAATCTGTGATACTCTTTTGGTACAAATGAAAAAAAATGTGCTGCTCTAGAGTGATGTGCAGCTGTCCATAGGGGGCGCCGACAGCATGCTCCCATCAGGCACCACAGTTTTTCACCATTTGTTTCTTTTATTAAGTCGTTTTTAGATGAATATTGTGATTTAAAATGTGTAAATTATAACAGAATGATCCACGAGTGTCACAGATGAGAACTATAGAGACACAAGCACTAGGTCTGGTTTAGTGACATTAGTATCTTTTGACATAATCTCCCTGGATCCAAAATGTTCAAGGTCAAAATGTGCAATTATAAAGCTTAGAACTTCAGCAGTATTTCATATTTCTCAAAGTGTTTCTCATCCAAACCTGAGACTGATCTTAACTGGAGCTGAGGGACTGGTCCAGTGGGTAATTACTCTCACTAAGGCCTGTCTGTTTCTGGGACAGTGTGACTTGGATTTGGCCTGAGCTGAATGCATTTGCTGTTGGAGGAATTCACCACTGGGAACCACAAAAACAAATGAGCGTCAAGCTGCAGGGCGGAGTTAGAAATACAGGCAACAAGTTCACGTCAAACAATGTTCTATACAACAGAGAACTCTCAAATCTGTGGGAAAGGCTCAGTCTGTCTTCAGTTTTAAATGTACAGCATCACTGCACCGTCACTGCACCATCACTGCACCGTCACTGCACCATCACTGCACTCCAACATCACTACACCGTCACTGCACAGTCACTGCACGGTCACTGCACGGTCGCTGCACCACAACATCACTGCACCGTCACAACATCACTATACCATCACTACACCGTCAATGCACCGTCACTGCACCACAACATCACTGCACCGTCACTGCACCATCACTGCACTCCAACGTCACTACACCGTCACAGCACCGTCACAGCACCATCACTGCACCATCACTAGAACATGACTATACCATCACTACACCGTCACTGCACCATCACAACAACATCACTGCACCGTCACAACAGCATCACTGCACCGTCACTGCACAGTCACAGCACCATCACAACAACATCACTGCACCGTCACTGCAACATGACTATACCATAACTACACCGTCACTACACCGTCACTGCACCATCACAACATCACTGCACCGTCACAACAACATCACTGCACATCACAACAACGTCACTGCACCGCCACAACAACATCACTGCACCGTCACTGCACCGTCACAACATCACTGCACCATCACATCACTACAACATCACTGCACCATCACATCACTACAACATCACTGCACCGTCACTGCACCGTCACTACACCGTCACTGCACCACAACATCACTGCACCGTCACTGCACCACACCATCACTGCACCACACCATCACCACACCATCACTGCACGTTACTACACCGTCACTGCACCACAACATCACTGCACTGTCACTGCACCACACCATCACCACACCATCACTACACCATCACTGCACGTCACTACACCATCACTGCACCACACCATCACCACACCATCACTGCACGTTACTACACCGTCACTGCACCACAACATCACTGCACTGTCACTGCACCACACCATCACCACACCATCACTACACCATCACTGCACGTCACTACACCATCACTGCACCACAACATCACTACATCATCACTGCACCACAACATCACTACATCATCACTGCACCACAACATCACTGCACCATCACGTGACAAAACATATAAAGCAGGTAGACAAACGCTCCTGTCTCACAAAAAGAATCTCTAATTCTAATATTCTAATTAAAACTGCAAGCAGTGATAAAGGCCCTCGCCACCCTTGCGACCGCGGGGTTCACGCGACCGCGGGGTACACGCCACCGCGGAGTTCGCGCCCCTCGTTCCCGCGTACATCGCCCCTCCCACCAAAATCAGCGACTGAGTAATACTACTCCATTCATTCCAATGACAGCATTTATGACATTTTCACACCTGCACGGTTGGAAATAGAGATATGTCTTCATTGACTTTTTTGTTCAGCATGATGAGTGGAATATGTGTACCGAATTTCGATGGTCTATGACAAAGTAAATTTTTGTCATCCCAGTTAACCAAAACCCATGTATTTCAATGAGAAATGTCGGTCGTTGCTATGGCAACACACTTGCAAATAGAGGAATGTTCTCATTGGCTTTTTTGTTCAGTATGTCAATCTAGATGGCCATGTCAAATTTCAAATGTTTTATGGCAAAGTAATTTTTTTTTTCAGTTCAATTCAAAAGTTCAAGGGGGCGCTGTGGAGCCATGTAATTTCTGACTTGTGTAAATTGTATGTCGTTGCGTTCATATCAACATTTTGAACAAAACGTATATTAATGCCGGGAAGTAGGACCCTGTCTGTCTGAGTTATGGACATTTTAATATAAAAAAAAAAAGGCTTTTTTCTTTGACGGCTGGCCACACCCACAATTTATGACGTTGAAAAATCCAAGACAGTCGCCTCTATTCCCACATGGCCCTATTTCATTTTGACCAATTTGTAAGTTTCTTGAATGAAAATCCATGGCGTAAAAAATCCAAATGTAATAGTTAAAATAAATAAAAAATGGGGTTCCGCCCACAATGGCCGACTTCCTGTAGGGTTTAGGGTGGGGTCATAATATAATTTTTTACTTGTCTTACCATGTTCTATGTTTGTACCAAATTTCATTTGTCTACGATGAAAAAGGTCTGTCATTGCCGTAATGCATTTTGAAATCTGAGGTGGCGCTACTGAGGCATTTTGCAACATAAATTTTTTTATACATCAAAATACCAATTTTTTCACCAACCTTGAATTTTGGGTCATAGTTGGATTAGTGCAGAGCATCTATTTAGTCGACAACAAAGTCCAGTACTCTGAACCCCATTCATTTCAATGACACATTTATGACGTTACCACGGTAACATAGTTGCAAATAGAGATATGTTCCCTTTGGCTTTTTTGTTCAGTATGGGAATAGGGATGTCCATGCCAAATTTCAAATGTTTTTGAAAAAGTAAAATTTTTTTGGTCCCATTCAAATTTTCAAGGGGGCGCTGTGGAGCAATATAATGTTTAAAAAATTTTAATTGTATGTCCATGCATTCAGAACAAGATTTTGAACAAATCGTATATTAATGCCGGGAAATAGGACACTGCATGTTTGAGTTACGCACAATTTAATACTTCAAAAAATGGCTTTTTTCTTGGCAGGCTGGCCACACCCACATTTTATGAGTTAGAAAAATTCAAGTGAGTCATCTTTAATCCCACATGGGCCTTGTTCAATTTGACCAATTTGAAAGTTTGTTGAATGAAAATCCATGGCGTAAAAAATCCAAATGTGAGAGTTAAAATTTCAAAAAAATGGGGTTCCGCCCACAATGGCTGACTTCCTGTAGGGTTTAGGGTGGGGTCATAATACAATTTTTTACTTGTCTTGACATGTTCTATGATTGTGTCAAATTTCATTTGTCTACGATGAAAAAGGTCTCTCATTGCCGTAATGTATTTTGAACTTTGAGGTGGCGCTACTGAGTCATTTTGAAACATTAATTTTTTTGCACATCAAATTACACATTTTTTCACCAACCTTGAATTTTGGGTCATAGTTGGATTAGTGCAGAGCATCTATTTAGTCGACAACAAAGTCCAGTACTCTGAACCCCATTCATTTCAATGACACATTTTTGACCATTTCCACGGTTACCACGGTAACATAGTTACAAATAGAGGTATGTTCTCATTGGCTTTTTTGTTCAGTATGTCAACCCACATGTCCCTGCCAAATTTCAAATGTTTATGACAAAGTAATTTTTTTGGTCCCATTAAAAAGTTCAAGGGGGCGCTGTGGAGCAATGTAATGTCTAACCTCTATAAAATGTATATGTATGCACTCAGATCAAGATTTTGAACAAAATGTATATTAATGCCGGGAAATAGGACACTGCATGTTTGAGTTACGTACCATTTAATACTTAAAAAAATGCCTTTTTTCTTGGCAGGCTGGCCACAGCCACATTTTATGAGTTAGAAAAATCCAGGGTAGGAGACTGTAATCCCACATGGGTCTAGTTCATTCTGACCAATTTGCAAGTTTCTTGAATGAAAATCCACAGCGTAAAAAATCCAAATGTGAGAGTGAAAATTTCAAAAAAATGGGGTTCCGCCCACAATGGCCGACTTCCTGTAGGGTTTAGGGTGGGGTCATAATATAATTTTTTACTTCTCTTGACATGTTCTATGGTTCTACCAAATTTCATTTGTCTACGATGAAAAAGGTCTGTCATTGCCGTAATGTTTTTTGATTTTTGAGGTGGCGCTGTTGAGTCATTTTGACACATTAATTTTTTTGCACATTAAAATAATAAATTTTTCACCAACCTCGAATTTTGGGTCCAATCAAATTGAGTTTTCGTTAACGTTCAGGGGGTCAAAAATGGCTTTGAAGCGGCCGTAAAAATAATAATAATAAGAATAATTAAAACTGCAAGCAGTGATAAAGGCCCTCGCCACCCTTGCGACCGCGGGGTTCACGCTACCGTGGAGTTCGCGCCTCTTCCCGCTTACATCGCCCCTCCCACCAAAATAAGCGACTGAGTAATACTACTCCATTCATTCCAATGAGAGCATTTATGACATTTTCACACCTGCACGGTAGGAAATAGAGGTATGTCTTCCATGACTTTATTGTTCAGTATGATGAGTGGAATATATGTACCAAATTTCAATGGTTTATGACAAAGTAAATATTTTTTCTTCCCATTTAACCAAAACCCATGTATTTCAATGAGAAATGTCGGTCGTTGCCATGGCAACACACTTGGAAATAGAGGTATGTTCCCATTGGCTTTTTTGTTCAGTATGGTGATAGGGATGTCCATGCCAAATTTCAAATGTTTTTGAAAAAGTAAAAATTTTTTGGTCCCATTCAAATTTTCAAGGGGGCGCTGTGGAGCAGTATAATGTCTAAAAAATGTAAATTGTATGTCTATGCATTCAGATCAAGATTTTGAACAAATCTTATATTAATGCCGGGAAATAGGACACTGCATGTTTGAGTTACGTACGATTTAATACTTCAAAAAATTGCTTTTTTCTTGGCAGGCTGGCCACGCCCACATTTTATGACGTAGAAAAATCCAAGTGAGTCGCCTTTAATCCCACATGGGTCTAGTTCAATTTGACCAATTTGAAAGTTTGTTGAATGAAAATCCATGGCGTAAAAAATCCAAACGTGAGAGTTAAAATTACGAAAAAATTGGCTTCCGCCCACAATGGTCGACTTCCTGTAGGGTTTAGAGTGGGGTCATAATATAATTTTTTACTTGTCTTGACATGTTCTATGGTTCTACCAAATTTAATTTCTCTACGATGAAAAAGGTCTGTCATTGCCGTAATGTATTTTGAACTTTGAGGTGGCGCTACTGAGTCATTTTGAAGCATAAATTTTTTTTGCACATCAAATTACACATTTTTCACCAACCTTGAATTTTAGGTCATAGTTGGATTAGTGCAGAGCATCTATTTAGTCCACAACAATGTTCAATACTCTGAACCCCATTCATTTCAATGAGACATTTTTGACCATTTCCACGGTTACCACGGTAACATAGTTACAAATAGAGGTATGTTCTCATTGGCTTTTTTGTTTAGTATGTGAAGCCACATATCCATGCCAAATTTCAAATGTTTATGACAAAGTAAATTTTTTGGTCCCATTCAAAATTTCAAGGGGGCGCTGTGGAGCAATGTAATTTCTAACCTATGTTAATTGTATATCTATGCACTCAGAACAAGATTTTGAACAAAATGTATATTAATGCCGGGAAATAGGACACTGCATGTTTGAGTTACGTACGATTTAATACTTTAAAAAAGAGCTTTTTTTTTGGCAGGCTGGCCACACCCACAATTTATGACGTAGAAAAATCCAAGGTAGGAGACTGTAATCCCACATGGGTCTAGTTTATTTTCACCAATTTCCAAGTTTCCTGAATTAAAATCCACAGCGTAAAAAATCCAAACGTGAGAGTTAAAATTTCAAAAAAATGGGGTTCCGCCTACAATGGCCGACTTCCTGTAGGGTTTAGGGTGGGGTCATAATATAATTTTTTACTTGTCTTGACATGTTCTATGATTCTACCAAATTTCATTTGTCTACGATGAAAAAGGCCTGTCATTGCCGTAATGTTTTTTGATTTTTGAGGTGGCGCTGTTGAGTCATTTTGATACATTAATTTTTTTGTCCATAAAAATAATTAATTTTTCACCAACCTTGAATTTTGGGTCCAATAAAACTAACTTTTCGTGAACGTTCAGGGGGTCAAAAATTGGTTCAATTCGGCAACCAAAATAATAATAAGAATAATAATAATAATAATGGAAACTCATTTTTTCCCCCTTTTTCTTCTCCTAAACCATAAAAGCTACAGTCATGTGACTTTCTCACATTGTGCCCCATCACACGTAAGGCCCCTGTGAATTTTTTCACAAGTCCACGACAAATCGATTGTCTTTTACGAATTTTTGAAAATGAAATTTGAAGAGGGCGCTAGAGAGTCATTTTGTGAGATAAAGCCATGATTTGCATATCATTGTGTTCAGCTCACAAATGTGCATAAACGCTGTATCAGCGTTTTCCCAACAAAAAATGTGTGGACGAGAAATATTTTATTGAAATATTCCAAAAATTGCGATTTTGTATAAAATTCACCATGACCACACCCAAAGTCATATTCAAATATAATGGATGATCTTTAATCTCACATGGGTTTAGTGGGTTTTGGCCAAATTTGAAGTGTTTGTGATGAAAACTGTGCGAGGAGATGTCCTGAATGTGAGGGTGTGCGCTTTTGTCATCACCGGGTTTGATCCAATATGGCCGACTTCCTGTACATTTTTGGGCGGGGCACTAATATCATTTTTGTCATGTCCCGACATGTTCTATTTTTTGATGCGAGTCTCAGATTTTTCAGTCGACTTTTTTCCGAGTCGGGCTCCCATAGGCCCAATGAAAATCAAAGTTTGAGGTGGCGCTATCGAGTCGTCTTTCGTTATTTTTTTTCGGGGTCTTCGGTGACAATTAGAGCTTGGCGAGTTCTAATTTTTGACACCACTCACTGGCATGTCGGGGCGTGTTAACCACTTGATTTTTGCCATTTTCCCCGTTTCGGACGCGGTTTTAATGAGTCCCTCGCCGGGACGTTGTCTCCGGCTCGGGCCTAATAATAATAATGGAAATTTTTTTTCGACCCATTTTTTTTCTCCTAAACCATAAGAGCTACAGTCATGTGACTTTCTTACATTGTGCCCCATCACAAATAAGGCCCCTGTGAATTTTTCCACACGTCCACGACAAATCAATTGTCTGCTACGAATTTTTGAAAATGAAATTTGAAGAGGGCGCTAGAGAGCCATTTTGTGAGATAAAGCCATGATTTGCATATCATTGTGTTCAGCTCACAAATGTGCATAAACGCTGTATTAGCGTTTTCCCCCACAAAAAATGTGTGTGTGAAGAGAAATATTTTATCGAAATATTCCAAAAATTGCGATTCTGTATAAAATTCCCCATGACCACACCCAAAGTCATATTCAAATATAATTGATGATCTTTAATCTCACATGGGTTTAGTGGGTTTTGGCCAAATTTGAAGTGTTTGTGATGAAAACTGTGCGAGGAGATGTCCTGAATGTGAGGGTGTGCGCTTTTGTCATCACCGGGTTTGATCCAATATGGCCGACTTCCTGTACATTTTAGGGCGGGGCCATAATATCATTTTTGTCATGTCCCCACATGTTCTATTTTTTGATGCGAGTCTCAGATTTTTCAGTGGACTTTTTTCCGAGTCGGGCTCCCATAGGCCCAATGAAAATCAAAGTTTGAGGTGGCGCTACCGAGTCGTCTTTCGTTATTTTTTTTCGCGGTCTTCGGTGACAATTAGAGCTTGGCGAGTTCTAATTTTTGACACCACTCACTGGCATGTCGGGGCGTGTTAACCACTTGATTTTTGCCATTTTCCCCGTTTCGGACGCGGTTTTAATGAGTCCCTCGCCGGGACGTTGTCTCCGGCTCGGGCCTAAAAATACAAAAACAGTCACTAAAGCTAAGTGCTAACGGCTAACAGTTAGCGGTGCTGTGTTTAGTTCCCTGTGTAATTGTTCTGGACGTGGCCTTGTTTGGGTTGATAAAATGTTGATGTCAAGATCTGGGTCAGCGTTTTACGGCTCTACGGGAAGTTTAGACTGTGAATCTTTTATGTGCCAAACTCTAACGAGCCCATTAAACTCTTCAACCTCGCACTGAAATGTCAAACTGTCCATTATATAAAGAGATACACTGATCGATACCGATATGAAACCAGAGACTGAAAACAGAATTATGTCCTTAAACAAAAACAGAATCAAGAAACTACAGAACAGCTTTGTATAAATAAATTCAAGCACTATGAGACTGTATAAATAGCCTCATTACATCAATTTATATATATATATATATATATATATATATATATATATATATATATATATATATATATATATATATATATATATATGTATTATCAGTATATGGGATATCGACTGAACCGATATTTGAAGCTGATATTCGATTTGCCAGTATCTGCGCCGATATCTGATCCCAGTATCAGATCAAGCATCGCTAATTATATTTTAAGAGAATCATCAAAAAAAATCAAAGAGCGTGACGTTATAGCGTAAATGATTTGAACATTAAAAGTGTCTGTGTAAAAATCGATATAAAACATTAAAAACAGGAGCAGGTGTGTGTAAAAGTCTATATAACTCCGATTGTGTCACTAAAGTCTCCAGTTTTGCTTGCTCTTGGCGTGTGTTCCATTTTTGTGAAGTAAAACAGCTAGAAGTGTCTTTAACGTCTCAGTTTTGGTGCGCTCGTCGTGAGTCTAAAGGTTTCAAAGCAGAATCTGAAGTCTGCATGTTTATTATATCGACATAATCCAGTACGAAAAGAAAGGTTGATAATTTTAACATAATTCTGAGATGTTTTTTTTAAAGTTCGTGTAGAGAGTATTGACTCTTTCAGTTTCATTCAGTCATGTGTGATGTATCTGTGCCATATTAAGTTGAACTGCCAAATCTTTAAAACACATAAAACACATTATAATGATTTTTTCTTGCTCGTGTGCTACCTGAGGACAGTAGTTTCCGGCAGCAGTCCGAGTGAGCGTTCAGGGCGGCCAAATGGAGAGGAAACATGCCGTGGATTCCTCGCCTTTACAGAGAACATAAGGTTAAGGTTTTTATTTTATGTATTTATGATGCATTTTTCAGTGACCAGCCCCACCTCGTGCAGTCTGCTCCGCTCGTTATCAGCGTGTTGATCAAAAGCTCGTGTCCAAAACGAGCAGCGATATGTAGAGGCGTGTTACCGTCTTTGTCTACGCTGTCGATCTCCCCACCTACAGGCAAACGTCCGTCATTACAGAGGAATGTTCATATCTTTTAAATGGGATTAATTCAGATGATTTGATCCACTCTCACCACTTTGAATGAGCGTCTGTGAGCGGGTGAAGCGGCCGTGTACAGCCGTCATGTGAAGAGGGCTTTTTCCATCTCGACTCTAAACAAACAAAAGTGTGAACATTATAAAACCAGTCAAAGATACAGCGAAATGAGTCAATAACACAGTATTAATTTTAACTGTTTAAGAGACAACGTATCTGGGTCATGAGGAAGTATTCAGGATACAGAGATTTGAAAAATGCATGACTTTGTTTGGACTTCATAAAAATGGCACGCACTGAGATGAGCCAAGGACAATATGTCTGAATGAGAAATATTTGGAGAAAAAAAAAACATTTCCTGTTTGTTCCTTAATACTCAGCCGGTTTGTCGTTGTTGTTGATGCACAAAATCTAGCTTATAATAATAATATAATAATAATGCCTTACACTTCACAGGTTTGTCAAAGCCTCTCAAAGCTCTACACTAATGTCATTATTCACTCCACACTTAAACTTACAGACTGACAGAAACGAGGCTGCGTCATCGGCCCCTCTGACCATCACCAACATTCACACACACCATGTGCTTTTGCTTCTGAGAACTTCAGGGACCGGCCTCCTGCTGGTGCCCATAGTCACGACTAAACCGGGACTAAACCGGGACTAAACCGGGACTAAACCGGGACTAAACCGGGACTAAACCGGGACTAAACCGGGACTAAACCGGGACTAAACCAGGACTAAACCGGGACTAAACCGGGACTAAAACCAGGACTTAACTGGGACCAAACCGGGACCAAACCAGGACTAAACTAAGACTAAACCAGATCTACACCAGGACTAAACCAGGACTAAACTGGGACTAAACCGGGACTAAACCGGGACTAAACCAGGACTAAAGCAGGTCTAAAACCGGGACTAAACCGGGACTAAACCGGGACTAAACCGGGACTAAACCGGGACCAAACCAGGACTAAACCAGGACTAAACAGGTTGAATCAGCATTTCAGTTTTGTGCAGTTAAAACCTGGAATATTCTTCCTGAAGATGTGAGACAGACTCGACTTTGACGATGTTTAAATCCAGGCTCAAACGGTTCTGACTGAAAGGGTTTTATTCTGCCTTTTCTCTTTTAATGTTACTTTTATAATGATTTTTTATGTTTTGATTTGTTTGTATTGTAATTTTAATGTCTTTCTTATTCTGTAAAACAATTTGAATTACTTTGTGCACCACTTGTCCCATACAAATAAACTTGCTTTGCCTTGTCACTTTCATACTGGGCAATGTGAGTGAACAGGAATAGATCCTCTGACCTCCGCGTTGGGGGGCCACTGCTCTAACCACTGAGCCACTGTCACCTCTGTGGGGCGCTATGGGGAAACTGTCTGAATTTCACTGTTTTGCATACCAATTATTGATCAGGTTACAACTGTAAAACACAGATTTATACAGCCTTTTCTGGCATGAACCGTCCCTTTTCATCCCATCGTCTCACATATTAATAAGGACATTCTTAAACCGTTTGTCGTTCACTATGAGCTGCTACCAAACACAGTCCATCTTATACCTGCACATTGACATCGGCCCCGTTGTTGACGAGGAACTCCAAACAGAGCGCTCCGTGGGTGGAGGCGGCGGCGAAGTGCAGAGGAGTGAAGCCCTTGTTGTTGGGCTGGCTCACGTTGGCTCCGTAGTCGATGAGCTCGTTGACCACAGTGTCCTGACCGTTAAAACAGGCCACGTGCAGCGCGGTGTTCCCAAACGCATTCGCCTCATCGATCTGGGAAGACAACGTTTAGAAATACTATTATGGAAAACCACTGCTGTAGATTAAGTAAGAACTGAACCGAAGAACCGATCATCGATGTGACAATCATTTCTACTAGTTTGGTCTTACTTCTACAGCCAGGTTGAGCAGGTGCTTGACCACGGCGATCTGTCCGCTGGAGGCTGCGGCGTGGAGCGGAGTGTAGCCCCTTTTGTCCTTACAGCTGACCTCTGCCCCCTGACTCACCAACAGACACACCACATCCAGATGCCCTGCACACAACAGGAGGAGAAGAGGGTTACGAAACGTGTACCATCATTTTTTAACTTCAAAAAGCATATTGATGTCTTGACAATAAAATGATCAAAATATATCGGCTTGTTTTACAAAATTTTACTCCTCCATCTTGAAGCTCGTATGTACCAAACTCTATTCAAACCACGTCTCAGTTACTGGATTGTCACTTTCTTTTGGAGACTAAGCCATTTATCTCGATTGGTTGGAAATGTGTCACATCATATGATAAGTGCTACTGGCCTCTTTTGGGCCCGACCACTTTTACAGTAAATGAGAGTAAACTGTGCTGTCTTTGTGAACCTTTGAGAATTTGGGAAAGTTTTGCCGCTAAAATCTGGTATAAAGTGAGCTGATGTGTGTCTTCCGGAACAAGGTGAACATCCCGGTGTGAGTTTAATGCTCCCTCTGATCTGATCTTTTACAGGTTCCAGAGTCTGAAGCTCACTGAGAGTAACATTTCATAACGTGTGTATGATGTATAATGGAATAAACAGACACAAAGGCTCTGCCAGCTCAGTCCCAGAACGCTCCTTATTCAGAAGAAAACATCTTCAAAGGTCAAAAAGAGGAAACTAAAATGTTTGAGCAAAACATGAAAACGCCCGGAGATTTGGAATGGACTTGACAGTTCTATAAAACAACCTTTATCTTTAAATATATGTAAGAAACTTTTTAAAAAGAAATTGTTGCAACATTACACGCAGTGATAACTCCAAAGGCTGTATAGTCCTGTTTTAGACGCGTTTAAGGCCTGTGTAAGCCCCGTGTAAGACCCGTTTTCGTCCTCGTTTCGTCCTGGATTAGTTCTGGTTTAGTTCTGGTTTAGTCCTGGTTTACCCCTGGTTTAGCCCTGGTTTAGCCCTGGTTTAGCCCTGGTTTAGTCCTGGTTTAGACCTGGTTTAGACCTGGTTTAGACCTGGTTTAGCCCTGGTTTAGTCCTGGTTTAGTCTCTGGTTTAGTCCTGGTTTAGTCTCTGGTTTAGACCTGGTTTAGCCCTGGTTTAGTCCTGGTTTAGACCTGGTTTAATCCCGGTTTAGCCCCGGTTTCATTCTAGTTTACTCCACTGCCTGATCTTTAGATATTTATTCATTTTAGCATGACTCAGCAAAAACCTCAGAGATAAAACTGAACAGGAAGTAGTGACGCCAACAGTGAGATTACCGGGTGCTGCACAGAGCCTATTAAACGAATAAACTATTTTAAATCATTAAATAGTTTTGTAAATAACGATAAAAAACACAATGACTACACTCTTTGGATGTCTGCCAACTAAAAACATTATCAGTGCTTTGTGTCCTCACTAATGCGCTAATGAAACGTTACGTAACCTATATTTAATTTAATATGTTCTATCAAGCTAATGAGAAACACTAGCATAAACAAAAAAACAAAGCACAGGAGTCTCACCCATGAAGGCGGCCCAGTGTAATGCTCTGCTGTCCTTCTTATCAAACGCGTTGATGTTAGCTCCTTTGGAAAGCAGCAGGTTCACCATCTGGAAGAGACAAATGGGTAGAAATGAAATGTGTGCTGCGAGTTACTCCATTTTGTTTGTTTAGGTTCATAGGCTTTACAAAATAAGACATTAAAAATCACACAACAACAAATCAAAACATAAATGATCATCCCAATATTTGGTTTGAAAGGACTGTTCCAGGTTTCAGCTGCAGAAAACTGAGGGTAGGAGCAGAGATCTAAACCAGGGCTAAACCAGGACTAAACCAGGTCTAAACCAGGACTACAGCAGGCTCTCACAGTGAGATGGTTCATATGGCACTAACATGTCGGACATGCACAGTGTGAAATGGGGGTGAAGAGCAGGGAGGACATTCACAGTATATCTGACCACTCCACTACAGGCAGCACCGTGTTACTCAGTCTTATGCTGTTTGTCAGTGAAAGATTATGTGGGTGCTGTTCTTATATAACTGTATTGTAAATAAATGTCATCTTTTGGGATATTTGTTGCATAAACACCCGAGCTGAAAATACTGAGTCAGAAATAGACAAGCTGTTCGTCCGGTTTGGCTCCAAAACTCCTCTGCCTTTTTTTTTTTTTAGTTTCTCTGAGTTATGAATGAAGGGAACGCACCCACAGCTTCTTCTAAAACTGTACTTTTTAAGACTTTATGTCATATTCTCCAAAATACAACAAACAGAAATAGTGTAAAGATCAGGAGGGTTAACTGTCTTGCCCAAGGACACAACAACCGTATTCATCTGTGAGAGCTGGATCTTTGTACCGCTGAGGAACCGACAAAGCTACTTTTGCTCAAAATGAGAAAAAAACTTCAATTTTTTTAACCCATTTTTACCATAAACAGGAGCTATTATGAACAAACTTGCTTCACTTCGCCTATAAATGCCCATAATGCAGTGCTTCTTCTACTGAAAATCCAATAGTTAAACCAGGTAACGTGCAGTACCTCCGTGTGACCATTGAGGGCAGCGTGGTGCAGAGCGGTGCGTCCTCCTCGGTCTGACACGTTGACGCTGCTCAGTAATGGGATGATGACCTCGGCACATCGCAGGGCGTTGTTGGCGGAGGCGACGTGCAGCGGCGTTTGCCAGTTCTTGTCCCGAGCGTTCACATCAGCCGAGTGACGGATTAGCATGCTCACCGTCTCCTAGCAACCGCAAAGATTAAACATGTTTAAAAGTGACGGCTCTAAAACTAAGGTTTGTGGATATAACGAAAGATTAAACAACTCCATATATTTTTCATTTTATTAAGTATTTTTTGTTCTGTATTTGGGTTCTTGATGTTTGGGCTGTGACATCACCCACAGTTAAATGAAGCTCATCAAGGCTCATCGAGGCTCCTCGAGGCTCATCGAGGCTCCTCGAGGCTCATCGAGGCTCCTCGAGGCTCCTCGAGGCTCATCGAGGCTCCTCGAGGCTCCTCGAGGCTCCTCGAGGCTCATCGAGGCTCATCGAGGCTCATCGAGGCTCATCGAGGCTCATCGAGGCTAGCATTTATAGCGGATAATTTGGAGTCGAGTTTCATACTTGGAAATCTGACTGAGTATCATAGCAACCAAAGGCCAATCCAGAGTGAGACTGTTGAAGGTAATGCCCCTTCGTGCACACACCACTGGTTTAGCAGGGAGAGTGTGCTTAGCAACGCTGTCAATCAATCAACTGCTAATGCTAGAAGATTTGTCTGTTGTTAAAGTTCATATGTTGATTTACAGACACAGACGTGAAATAAAAACCCCAGGATCATGTAGAGGGTTAATACGAACATTTAAGACCAAAATGAGTCTGACAGCAGCAGAGACACAGACTTCCTATTTGGCATGTAGCAGTTAGCGCGTTAGCCATGTCCATTTATATATACAGTCTATGATCTGATCATTATTTCTTTTGACCTTTATCTTAAACACTAAACCCTTTTGTGGAAGTGTCTTTTTAAATATGTGATTTTCATGTCACACACAGGACTTCCTTTGGATCACAGCATTAAACTGTTTAAACCTTTATCTTTACTTTAAATCTATAAAAGATATCGTTTGATTTAATCATATAAACCTGCTTTAGGCCAACACCTTTATGAACTGACACTGACACTGACACTGAGACTCTCATGTTGTTTTAAAGTCACAGTCACACAGAATACACAGAGATGAAACATGACCTCATAGAATAGAAAACATATTTGTGCTCTACTGAGTTGAATTTTGGAGGGAAAAATTAAAAAAAAAAAAAAAAAATTAATTTAAAGTGATAACACCAAAAATCAAAAATGAGCATCATGTCAAGTGTTTTTTATATTTATTTACTACATGTTTGTATTTGGCAGTGGTGGAAGTAATGGAGTAGTAAATTATTATTATTTATTTTATTTGGTTGGGACAGCGCATGTTAATGAACAGACATGACATGACAGACATGAACGTAAACACGCCGGGTTATAGCCAGAGGCTAATTTCCACCCGTTGTCCCAAGGGCTGGGGTAGGTGGGTTAAGTGTCTTGCCCAAGGACACAACGACAGCATTCATCTGTGAGGGCTGGAATTGCACCGCCAACCTTCGAGTCAGTGGATCTAACCACTCAACCAATGATGTTTATGTAGAGAGCGGGATTTGAACCGCCAACCTTCGGATCAGTGGACAAACACTCAACCTACTGAGCTACTGTCGTCCTGTACTGTAAAGTACTGTACTTTTAGGTATCTGTGCTTTACAATGTCTAAGTTTTACTTTTACTTCAGTATCTGTACTTTCTACACTACATTTGGAACAGGACTGAAAAGTAAAAGTACTTTTCATATGATTTGGCAGTAAAAATAAACTTTAAGAGCATTTATGTGAGTGGATATTTAAAACGTGCTGTGGTTTGGTTTGCATTGGGTGTTGACACGTTGCTTCCTGCTTGACTTAAAAACCACAATAACAAGAATCCTTATGTCAGGAGCCAGGAGGTTACACCTTTACAAGGAAATTATGCTCCACTTGTAAACTTAATGTTAATTGGACTAAAATATTCCTGTCATGTTGAAGAGCCTGTTTTAAGGTGTTTCCCCTGAGTAGAGGTAAGATCTTAAGCCCGAGCCTGACCCGAAATTTGGGCCTAAAATGTCAATCATTGCTTCGGGTCGGGCTTCTCTCTCGCTGACTTTTTTAAAATAAATATATGTTTATAAAAATGTATACTAAAACGATGTGTGGATACTAAACTAAGGAATAGTTGTTTTAAATAAATCATTTGGATAAAACAGAAGGTGCTGTAATGTAATTGCTATTTAACTAAACAGGAGCCGCAGAGCCAGAGCTCTGCGCACGTGAACGCCGCCTCTTAATAATCTTCACCTCCGCAAGTCCACATCTATTTTGACCTGGTATCCCCAATATGGAGGAGCAAGAAGTTAAGGATAAACTAAAGACAGGAGAACTGAAAAGACAAACACGCACCGGTAAGAGTGAGGTCTGGAAAAGCTTCAAATTGATTGTTGAAAATGCTACAGAAACTTGCGTTGGCTTCGCTGAATGTGTCAATGTGGCGCTTTGCTTTCATACGAGAGCAAAAAGACTGACACCTCGACGCTGAGCAGCATTTAAACAGCTGCACTGGCAGAATTGAAGATCGTCAAACATCTATATTATCATTTGTTTCAAAAAACGCCCCTCTTTGTGCTAAGCAGGCCTCACAGACGAGTGCGTGGACTTGTTATCATAAATCACCCCTCCTCCCCCCATCCTCCTCACAAATAAAATATGAAATTTCGGGTTTGCTTCGGGCTCGGGCCTGCAAATCAAGTTAATTGGTCGGGCTCGGGCCGGGTCGGGCTTTAATACCCGCGGGCCGGGTCGGGTCGGGCTGGATTTTTTAGGCCCGATCTTACCTCTACCACTGAGTCCAGACTCACCTCACTGCGAGAGGCCACAGCGCGATGAAGAGGAGTGAGCCACATGTTGTCTTTGGCATTGACTCTGGCCCCTGTGAAGAAGAGGAAGGTCGAAAACTCAAACGCTACAGCTCATAATTACCAGAGGAAGTACTACATCAGTGAATAATGGTGCAGTAGATACAGGACTAAACAGTTTTACCTGAGAGAATGAGGATCTCTGTGATTTCTGCATCGCCAAGAAAAGCTGCTGCGTGGAGTGGTGTGCGTTTTTCTGAATCCTGAAAGTGTAAAAAACAACTTTAGAATTTGGAAATGGTTGGTAACAACATAACAGCAGTTTTATTCAATTCAGACAAGGCTGATCAATGAAAACATGAAATGCTGAAACCCTGGTCAGGCCTGTCCTCACATGGGCCCTTCGTCTGATATTAATGGATAAGAAGAGGGTTCAGTTCTGGGCCTCTTAAACCTTGGGGACAACGGACCCCTTTCTCCTGCCCTGATGACTGTACAGACCCTCGTACTTAAACAAAACAGGTGTGTGTGCTGCCACCCTCGCCCTCGTCACACTACGTCATGTGACACAGGAGCGAGTCGCATTATTATTTTGGACAATGAGCAGTGGCTGGTCCCAGAGATGTCAGTGTCAACACTTCTATTGTTCGACTCAATGAGCTCACTCATAGACAAAGAACACACACATACGCACAGACACAGACACAGACACACACACACACACACACACACACACACACACACACACACACACACACACACATGCACACACTCCAAGAGTACACATAGATACAGACACACATATGCACACTCCAACGGTAAGAGTCTATGAGCACACACACACACACAGAGAGTCCATGATCAGTCCTTCAGTCCGTGTGATCTTCTCTTTGGTGCAGCCGCTCCAGTTGAGTTTATGCAGATGACATCATGACATTACCAGTTCGTAGAATGGACTATACGAGAGTCAATGAGGAATAATGACATTTTAAAAAGCTCTAAATCTGAAATGTGACAACAGTTTAAGAACTAATATACGAGTTAACAACTGTGAAATATTTATTTTTTGTGAATAAAGTGGTGTGAGTGCTGAGCCTCATTACAGTGGACTATACAGGCGAACGTGTGGTCTCTTCTGCAGACGCTCTGAACACACGACACGGACCACACGCAGAAGGTCATGTGTTCTACCACGTGATGAGGAGCCGATGCTTATAAAACATGTGTGTGTGTTTGTGGCAACTGCTGGTCTTTACTTCTGTTCTGTATGAAACGGAAAATACAGGAAGTGACGTCATGTCCTCACCCATACAGCTGCTGTAAAAGTCTGATCAAAATGAGTTCAGTGAGCTCCATGTTTCAAATCATTTACAGCCAAAAGTCTCATTTATTCTGCATATTTTTAACATGTGGACACTGTATGATCTAATTCTGTTTTATATGCAAACAGACTGTATATAAATCGACATAGCAAACCCTATTTCAGTATTATGTCCATAAATCATGACATGAACAGTAATAACAGTTGGAATTTCAAATATGGGACAGAGTGTTTTCAGTTTGAGAAGAACTCAGCCTAAATATGCAGAGTTTGTGTGTTAAACATGTGAATGAAACAAAACACAACTCCAGGTCTGTTTGTGACGAGGAAACGACATTATAACATGCAGAAAATAGTGTCATATGTGGAACTTATCGCCTCCTTCTGAACTTTTAAAAACAGCTTTCTGAGACAATTCTTTTTCTGTTTTCAATTTTTCATGCCAGATACTGCACATAAGCCCATATACTGAACTTCAACAACAACTGCATTCTATTCCCATCGCACACATGTGAGAATCTGGGGCCCTCGCTCATACGTGGGAGTGTAGGCTGGGTTTGTACCGGTGCATTGATGTCTTCAGACTTGTAAATGAGCATACGGATCTCCTCAGGGTCTCCGCTGAAGATGGCCTGGATGAGAGGAGGCTGTGGAGACATAACAGATCAGAGTTAGGCACAGACTGTATGGAAGAACTGTCTGGAAACAATAAAAGCCATATGACCAAAGGGACGCTACACAACATCAAACCCAGCATTAACATTTACCATAGACGATGTAAAGAAGCGTTCGGTGCTAGTCAAATGAAGCTCCTCGAGGCTAGAGCAGGTATAGAGACCAATTTGGAGCAGAGTTCTGACCGTGAGTATCATAGCAACTAAAGAACCAATCTAAAAGCGAGGCTGCTGGACGATAACGCCCGCTCCCGCCCAAAAAAGCTGGTTTGTCAGGGCGCGAGCGCTTAGCAACACTGTCAGTCAAACCTGTTGCTAACGCTAACAGGAGCGACGTCGGGGAAAGAAGGACCTGATGTGTCTGTTATTAATGTTCATATGTTGATTTACAGACACAGACGTGAAATAAAAACCCCAGGATCATGTAGAGGGTTAATACGAACATTTAAGACCAAAGTGAGTCTGACAGCAGCAGAGACAGAGAGAGGGACAGTTAAAAAAAACCTAAAATAAACAAAAAATAAATAATAATAAAAAATGTATTAATAAAAAAACAACAACTCAAAATAACGAAAAAATAAATAATGTCAAGATAACAAAAAATGTAAATAAACCCAGAATTACTAAAAAAACAAAACAAAAAAAAACCAACAAAAACTCAATAACTAAAAAAAATGAAGAAAATATTAAAATATAAAAATTAAAAAAAAATCATAAACTAAAAAAACTAACAAAAAAAGAACTCAAAGTAACTAAAAGAAAACCCCCCAAAAAAGAGGATCATGTAGTGAGGGTTAATACGAACATTTAAGTCCAAAATGACGAGTCTGACAGCAGCAGTTTCAGAGAGAGGGGGCAGTTTTTACAATCTAAAGTGAATTGCAGCCAGAGTCGATGGAGCTGGAAGTGTGCCCATGATCACTTCCTATGTGGAACACAGCAGCTAGCACGTTAGCTCTGTCCATTTATATAAACAGTCTATGCTTGAGGGATACATCAGTTCTGTTGTATTTTTTTTTTGTTTAAAGAAATTAAATCCAGTTTTCAGTTTCAGTGCTCATAAGAGTTGAGAAGGGTTGATACTTGAAGCTATAACATCGAAATCAGTATAAGAACTGAACACGCTGGATCAGTGAGTCTCAGTGGTGCATCAGACAGTTCAGTTTGTTTTTCAGAGTCAGACGTCAGGCTTGGATATCTTTCAGGTGAGATAAAAACATAAAAACAAAAATAAATAAACTGCATTTATGTCTGTGTAATCCCTCAGATCATATCACACCGGCCCGACTGAGGGATTACACGTCTTTCCAAGATCTACGAGCAAACCAGCCTCAAACTGATAAGACCTGGAGGATAACAAACTTAGTGTAGCGCATTAGACCTAGCCAACAAACAGGTGTTAGCTTCAGTGTCGTTAGCTCCTGCTTTCAGACAGATATAAGGCAGTGTCCAGCAGTAATCTGACCAGAACTGAAGAAATAATCTGACCAGAACTGAAGAAATAATCTGACCAGAACTGAAGAAGTGGTTTAAACGAGCAGCTACTTTTACTTTTTCTTTTGCTATAACTGGACTTATGTTTACTTATGTCATCTTTGTATTAACACTGGTTTGATGATCTGAAACATTTAAGATGGTTCACATACTTTTCCTCTGTCCTGGACCTGGCCAGACGAGGCATGATTCTTCCCATGATGCAGTGCGTGGGGCAGCTGTTTGACTTTGGGCTGCAGTGTTTACAAAAGTCAGAGCAAGCTACAACAAGAATGTAACTGTGTCTACTGTACTGCAGTAGCAAGGACATCTGGAACTATGTGCAAACGCTCAAATCAGTCTCTGGAGATAAGGATCTTCAAAGTAAAAGACAAACCCAAGGAAAAGTTAAACGAAGGACACAGGTAGCAGAGGCCGGGCCCTTATTTTGAAGGCAGGTTCACAGATATGATGTAAATAGAGGCTGTGCGTTCAGGAACACAAACGCACAAAGGTTATGTTCAAGTGGAAGGGAAGGCTGTTCTAAAGTTTCCATATGTCGTTTTTCTGGTGGAGGGTTGTTTCTATGGAGTTGTTGGCGATTTAATGTTCCACAGTATGGCATTAAACATCTATATCCATGGAGACAGCAAAGTGTCACCACCAACTAACAGAAAGAATGAATAAAACGTCTGTTATCTGCATAAATCTAAGACTGAATCCAAGTTTGTTTATATAGCACATTTAAAACAACAACAGCTGACCAAAGTGCTTCACATAAAAGTCAGCCCACTCCTTTACGAGCTTAAATAAGAAAAATATGTGCATTAAGTATACTGTATACATGTGTACTGACTTCTTGTGTTCATTAATCTGCTAAAAATAAATAGGAAAAGCAGTGTCCCAGGTAGTGCTCGTGCGGTTTTAACACTAAACTCTCCTACAAACAACTAAAACAAACTCTCTAATTTGTAGATTATGATTTAAAGTGAGCGTGTCTGAGCAGATGGCAGGAATGTTAGCTACAGGTTACAAGTGTAATTATGCTAGACCCGCGCTTGGCCTCAGATGACTTCCTGTGCCTGTAGGCCTCACTTCCTGTGCCTGTACGCCTCACTTCCTGTTGCTCAGCAGTCTCTTCTCAGAAACAGACAGAGGAACTACACGGCCGCGTTTCACTTCTGCTTCAGCTCAGCCACAAGAGGCCACTTCCTCCAGGGCTCCAGGCAGTTTGAACTTCTGTCATATTCAGACTCACATCAAAGAAACATCCTTAAAACACGATAAACAGACACAGATTTGACTCTAAAATTAAAACACCATTTATTCTTTTTATGTTCTGAAGTCAGATAATAAAGAACTGCACTGATGCGAGTTTCCTGCGAGTTTCGTTTATTGCGTTTAACAGAAATGTTCCACAGTAAGGCATTAAACGTGTGCATCTCCATGGAAGCAAACTGGTGACTTTAACAGCCAAAGCCGATTATGGTTCAGTTCTGTGAAGAGGCGAGCCTGGGCATGGTCAGAATTCAGATATGTTTTAGCAATAAGAATACCGTTAATTTGATAAATGCAAGATGTAGCTTCAATGCCATACTGTGGAACATTCCAGGCAAAGGAAGAAGTAGGTGTTAGACAGTTGTGAAAATGAGAAACGTTGAAAAGTCGATATCGTGATTATCTTGACGATCCTGTCTGAAATGTTTCCCATATTTTATTCCCAACAATGTTTAAAATGTAAAGGTTTCTGCTCTGCCCCAACAGGACAAACGAAGGTTGTCCCTGTAACTGTGTTTATCTGTAAAACTATTTTCACATCAACCAGGAAACCGAGTGTACAGCTGTAGCAGTGAGTTTATATAAAGTGTGGGAACAATAGGACATGGATTCAAACTCTCCTTCACATTGTCACTTCCACAGAATCAATATTTGTACAACAGCAGTGATAAGAAAGTGTTATTCTACGCTACAAACAGTCAAAACTACGTTCCAGCTGTAGCTCACACGGGCTATGCTAACGCTAACACTGCAGCATAAGGCCCTTTAGTTCCGCCCCTCTGTCCCAGACACAGACACTGTATGAGCTGGCACTGCGACTGTCCTGTTCTCCGTGGGGGCCTGGGACTCTGCAGGAGTGAGGGGTCTGTTGGATTTTAATATATGCAAATACAGGGGCGGACAAAGGGGCTGTTATCCCGGGCCCCAGGGAGGAACTTAAGGGCCCAGAATTGGACCCTTTTCCTATTAATTTACATTAAACAGGGCCCATGTGAGGTTCTTGACCCGAGTCCCTAAATTTTTGTTGTCGGACCTGTGCAAATATGTTCAGAGTTTGTAATTTTACAGACTAATGTGCCATGTTATATTGGTCTAAATGTTTTGGGGGTTTTTTCTCAGTGTTTTCTAGGTTGCATTTAAAACTTTTTTTATTTAAACAATTCAAATTATATGCCAAATGCTGAGGGTGACATCACATTCACTTCTTCATACAGTCTGTGGACAAAAAGTGAGGTCTTAACCGCTGAGTTAGCAGTGTAATAATGATATACTGGCCTTTGTAAACAACATCATCTCTAAACACATTCATTGGTATTTGCTTTATGCAGTCAGTCAAATATCTATATTGTATTTGATTTTAATTATTCCTCCAGCCGTAGGTCAACATTACATCCCCTTTCTGAACTATCCCAGTTCTAGTCCTTATATAATCCTGGTCCAGTCAAAGTTTAGTTCTGATGTGGCCTGTGTGTGTAGGTCTGTCACGATAACACATTTTGAAGCTTGAGATATATCACTACAGAGGATTATCACAATAAACGCTAATATTCAAACTACTTTTTGCCTTTGAAACAAAAATAAATAAAGCAGGATAATCCCAGTGAACCATTTAAAACATACAGTATCATTAAAGACAAGAAATGAGTAACAGAACGAACCAATAATTAGCCGTAGAAGTGACTTACTCAACCCTCCACAGCTCAAAGCCTGTGTATATAAATGGACATAGCTAACCTGCTAGCCGCCACGTTCAAAACAGGAAGTGAACATGGGTGCGTTTCTACATTGGCTCAAATTCACTTTCTATTGAAAACTGTGGCCCCTCTCTCTCTGCAAGTGACGTCACCCACAGCTTTTGGCTCCAGTCAAATGAAGCTCATCGAGGCTAGAGCAGTTATAGTGGCGAATTTGGAGTTGAGTCCCACATTTGGAAGTATCATAGCAACCAAAGAGCCAATCTGGAGCAAGGCTGTGGGAGGGAGTGACGTTGGGGGGAAAAAGGCACCTGATTTTTCTGTTATTAATGTTCATATGTTGATTTACAGACACAATAGTGAAATAAAAACCCCAGGATCATGTAGAGGGTTAATACGAACATTTAAGACCAAAATGAGTCTGACAGCAGCAGGTACAGAGAGAGGGGACACCGCTTTTCAATGTAAAGTGAATTGCAGCCAGAGTCGATGGAGACAGAAGTGTGTCCATGATCACTTGGTGTTTGGAACGCAGCGGTTAGCAGGTTAGCAGGTTAGCTTTGGCCATTTATATAAACAGCCTATGGTTAAACCTTAATCACTGACACCTGAATGTGTGTAAGGGCAAACACGGCACATATTTCTGTTTTGTGGAAAATATAAGGCGCTGTCCCTTTAAACCACGACGAGCTCACACAGGGGTCAGAGCGTGAGGGCAGTTTCCTATTGAGGTCTTTACTTAAGTAGAAAACCCAAACATTACCTAAAGGCTCCTTTTTAGGAATCTGCAGCTGGCCCGTAACAACTCACTGTGCTGTTTTACTGGCGCACGCAAAAAGCCAACGTTTTCTATGTCATGAAAAGAATAAGATCCTCACATCTGCTTATTCCCACGAAGTTTGAAGCTGTCTTAACTTGACGCTGAAACTTAAGTAAAGTACACCCCAGGGAATGTTCAAGTATAGACGCTACATATGACTTAAAATCAGCCCTGTTGTGTTTGTGTCTCTATAGTTCTCATCTGACACCCGTGGATCATTATGTTATAATTTACACATTTTAAATCATGATATTCATCTCAAACAACGTCATAAAAGAAACAAATCCGCTGACTTCCACGTAAGAAAACTGCGGTGTCCAATGGGAGCTGACGTCGCCGTAAACGTCATCACAACAAAGCGCCGCAGGCTGTCGGCTCCTCTAATCAGGCCCAATGACAGAAATTTGGGGGCCCGGGGCAAGAACCCTCACATCACCCTCACATATAATATAATTAATAGTAAGAGGGTAAATCCTGGGCCCCCTGCTTGTCGACTCCCTTGCGTCCTATGGATAACTGCACATCACACTAGCGAACAGCCCTTTTTTTTCCATTTGTACCAAAATGACTAAGTGACATTGCCGAATCCTACAAGTATTAGCGATTAAGAAAATAAAACTGGGAAAGAAAGTTAAGTGCAGAGAAGTGGGCGTGTGCTAAGTGGTGAAAATGGGAGATGATCGGCAATATGTCTTCTTGAAAATAAGCTATTAAAGATCGTTCAAACATGCACAAACCGCTCCAAATACAACTTTGAGACGGTAAATGAGAAGGAAACAACTGTAACATGGCTAAACATTTTTCATAAACAGTCACTGAAATAGACAGAGACACGAGCTGCCGTAAACATCTTTGTACCGTCACGACTTCAAGACAACTGGACAGGAATGTGGACACAGATCCTTTCCCTATTAATAAACTACAGTCAGATTAGGCCCTGCTTTCATTCCACAGAAGAGCCACAAGAGGTCAACCTGCTCCCATACAGGAACCCTGTGCCGCCTCTGGTCACATGGTCAGTGGACACATTTTTATACAGCGCTTTTCCACCTTCAAGACACTCAAAGCTCTTTACATGAAGGAACCACTCCCCCATTCACACACATATTCATACACTCACAGACACTGGGGGCGAGGCGGGTTTAAGTGTCTTGCTGAAGGACACAACAATAGCATTCACCTGTGAGTCAAACACAGAAAGTAGACTGTATGCTCATCGAGGCTAGCAGATATAGGGGCCAATTTGGAGAAGAGTTCCATATTTGTCCCGCCCACACCACTGGTTTAGCACGGAGCTGGCACTTAGCAACACTGTCAATCAAACCTGTTGCTAAGGCTAGCAGGCCTTAGGCCTCTCGCTCTGGACTGGGCCTCTCGCTCTGGGCCGGGCCTCGCGCTCTGGGCTCGGCCTCGCGCTCTGGGCCTCTCGCGCTGGGCCTCTCGCGCTGGGCCTCTCGCTCTGGGCCTCTCGCTCTGGGCCTCTCGCTCTGGGCCCGGCCTCTCGCTCTGGGCCCGGCCTCTCGCTCTGGGCCGGGCCTCTCGCTCTGGGCCGGGCCTCTCGCTCTGGGCTCGGCCTCTCGCTCTGGGCCGGGCCTCTCGCTCTGGGCTCGGCCTCTCGCTCTGGGCCTCTCGCTCTGGGCCGGGCCTCTCGCTCTGGGCTCGGCCTCTCGCTCTGGGCCCGGCCTCTCGCTCTGGCTGCTCTACATTCCCTTGGGGTCAGCAGGACACTGTGGTGCCCTCAGACCAGCCGAGCTCTAGATCATTCCACTGCTTTTGTGAGGCCTGTCATGTGACGGACGGACTATACAGTACTCTGAGGTGTTTTTATGTAGTTGGGTTGGCAGATATCTGCACTCAACACATGTCAAAATAAGAGATGGTCCTGTTTTATTTTGTTCTGTTTGAAACCATAAAACATGGCGAACACAATAGTGTTGTAAATGTTTTGGACAAGAGTTTATACAAAATCCAAGTTACATCATTTTCTCTCCAAATGTGACATTATTAAAGGTTCTATATTACATAAAAGAAAATATTCTTGTGTGTGCCGTTTCCTCCTCAAAAACAGACCTGGAGCTATGTTCTGTTTCATTCACATGTTTGAGTCACACTTTATTATTCGTCTGTAACATCTTCAAAACTCAAAACGCTCTGTTCCACCTTGTGATGTCATGAAGTGGTAGTTTTCAAGTGAACAGCTCTTTTTACCTTTAGTTCAGTAGAGACTGAACTCATCCGAATGATTCTAGTGAAGGTGTATGGAGTTTAAAAACACAGTGGAGCACTTCCTGTATTACCACTTGATGACATCACAAGGTGAAACCACAGACTGTATAAAGAAGTGGACTGAGCATTCAGCCCCAGTCAAATGAAGCTCATAGAGGCTAGAGCAGGTATAGGAGCCAATTTGGAGCAGAGTTCCATATTTGGAATTCTGACCGTGAGTATCATAGCAACCACAGAGCCAATCAGGAGCGAGACTGTTGGAGGTAACGCCCCTTCCTACCTGCACTGCTGGTTGCTTAGCAACAATGTCAATCAAACCTATAAGTGACCTCGGGGAAAGAAGGACCTGATGTGTCTGTTATTAATGTTCATATGTTGATTTACAGACACAGACGTGAAATAAAAACCCCAGGATCATGTAGAGGGTTAATACGAACATTTAAGACACAAAAAACAAACAAACAACTCAAAATAACAAAAAACTTAACTCAAAATAACTAACAAAAAAACAAAAAACAACTCAAAATAACTTTTAAAAAAAACCCTCAAAATAACAAAAAAAATGTAACAAAAAAATAAAATAACTCAAAAAAAAAAAAAAAAAAAAAAAAAAGGAAAAAAAAGAAACTCAAAATAACTCAAAATAAAAACCCCAGGATCATGTAGAGGGTTAATACAAACATTTAAGACCAAAATGAGTCTGACAGCAGCAGTTACAGAGAGAGGGGACATGGTATTTTCAATGTAAAGTGAATTGGAGCCAAAGTCGATGGTGCTGGAAGTGCGCCCATGATCACTTCCTGTTTGAAATGCAGCAGCTAGCAGGTTAGCTATGTTCCACCCATAGTCTGTATATATAAATGGACAGAGTGTTTTCAGTTTGAGAGAAGAACTCAGCCTAAATCTGCAGGTTTGTGAATGAAACAAAACTCCAGGTCTGTTTGTGACGAGGAAACATCAGAACACAGATCAGAGAGCAGGGTAATAAGGCCCTTTAACAAGATAAACTCTAGACATGAACTTGCAGGGAGCAGTTAGCGCATGTCATGCTTTTGCAGACGGCTCACATGAACCACGGGACTGGGAGCTGTGCTGAGGCATCAAGATCGTATCAAGCATCGTCTGTGTGTTTTTTGAAAATAACAGGAAATCCCTGTAGTTTGGGGGTTACGTAAGACACACTGCTTCTCTGTTCCATAGAAAACAATAATAATACAACATGGGAACTAAACAGTAGTAAATAGAGTCCACAGAGCTGTTCATTAGTCTGCCCTGTGTTTGGCATTCAGATAAGATGAACACTTTAACTCCTATATTACGCAAAATGGACTCTTGCGAGGTTTAATCCATGTTCTAATGTTGTTTCCTCATCACAAACAGACCTGGAGCTGCTTTTTGTTTGAGTAACACTTTATTATTAGTCTGTTCCACCTTGTGATGTCCTGAAGTGGTAGTTTTCAAGTTAACCGCTCCTTTTACCTTAAGTTCAATAGAGTTTGGCAATTCCAGGGCTGAAATATAAACATCTGAATGCCACAAGTGAAAGTGTACGGAGTTTAAAGAAGAGCTCAGCATAAATCTGCAGGGTTTGTGTGTTAAACATGTGTGAATGAAACAAAAAAACACAACTCCAGGTCTGTTTGTGACGAGGAAACAACATTAGAACACAAATCAGAACAAAGTGTAACATGGGTGCTTTAAAATTTTACTGTTACAATGGGATGATAACGTAAATACCACAGACATTATGCATTACGATCATTATCTGCAGATCTACATGCCCATGGCTACTCTTTAGTGAGTTTGGGTGGCTGCCAACACAACCTGGCCTTGTTCTGCATGTATTTTTAAAGCAACTATAACAGGCTATAGACCTGCGTGTTCCCTAAATAAACCTGATGGCCAAATATATAGGCTATAGTTCAGTATTGAGGACACGTGTGTGGCCCTGAGGGAGGGATGATGCTTTGGGGAGGCAGAGGAGAGCAGGAAGTGAAGAGGGCTGTTCCAGTTCTATGTAAAAACACGAATGTCACGAAACCAAGTCAAATCTGAAGAAGCCCCTTGAAACACTAGAAGAAGTCACCAGTAAAAACACATGTCTCTATTTGGAAGAAATGCCAAAGAGTGTTTATTTTCTAGAGATTAGCCATGACAATATGTAAAGTGGATTTTATCAAGAAGGGATGGGGTTATATTTGAATAACAGTAAAATGCATTTGGCTTTTGTAAACATGATTATACTTAAGTAAACTACAGCCTCAGGTGACTTTTTCAAATGGCACTGATCTGTTTTTGCAAATGAACTCTTAAATGTTTAAATGCTGCACTGTCAGAGGATAATGTGGGCTAACACCTCACATGACCGAAAGACTCAACAAAACAGGGCTGTGTAAAGAGTTAAAGAGCATGAATGTTCTGCAGCAGCGCACAGCTTCATGTTTGGGGCTAAGCATTAGCCGCTAACAGTGGTACCTGGTCCGCCAGCTTCAGCACAGCCATCTCTGCTCCGCTCCTCATTCACTCCGGGCTCCGCTGCTCTCTAAAACCCCGACCCCTCCGCGTCACCGGGCCCGGGACTCGGCTCAGGCCCGCGGCTCTTCAGACGGAGCGGATGATGCAGGCCCGGGGCTCCACGGCCATCAGCCCCGCTCCACGGGCGCTATCTGCGGCTACAGAGCTGCCGCGGGGAGGAGAGGAGGCAGCCGGACCCAGCCGTGGAAACTATCCACATTTAGCGCCTCCTCTGCCCAAATCCCGCACGTCTCCGGTCTCCCGCACGTCTCCGGTCTCCCGCACGTCTCCGGGCTCTGCACACGGAACCAGCCGCTCCTCCAGCCCCTGATGAGGCGCAGACTGCGCTCAGCTGGGCACAAATCACACAGGAAGTTACAGCTAAAGCTCCTCTCAGATGCAGAAGTGGAGGAGATCCTTCTCAGCATCAACAGCAGCCAACTCCCCCTGCGCCCTCTGGCGCCCCCTACTGCACAGAGAGGCGCTGCAGCAGAGACACAGCAAGTTTCACGAACCATACAGGCCGCGCGCGCAAGAGACTGTGCGGAGCTAAGAGCATGTGCAGATATATATGCAGATATATTTGCAGAGAGATGTGCAGAGAGAGATGTGCAGATATGTGCAGACAGATATGTGCCGAGAGACGCGCAGAGAGATGTACAGAGAGATGTGAGGTATGAAGCAGTGTGGCCGAAAAGACTTTTCTTTATATAAATGACATAAAGCAAACGTTCAATCGGAATTAAAGATACTCTGTCTGATTATAATCTTATATATTATTAGTATTTTTCCCTGGTCTGATGTAGTTGACTTTTCTGATGCGCAGCAGTGAGGCCAGAGGGGGAGAGGGGGGAGAGGGGGGAGTTTCCACTGTGCGCGTTCACGCACTGTGCGCGTTCATGCACGTGCACGGATGGATGCGCGAGCTTTTTTTAGACCGACGCTGACGTCATTTATCAGTTATGTCTCGGCACTTGGCGTAAAACCACGTGACACGAGGCGCTGAACAGAGATTCTTCTCAAAGGTCAAAGTAAATACCAGAAACACTGGGTCTGACATGTCAAGTCAAAGCCGTGTACTATTACTGTGAAAAGCCTCATGCTGGAGCTTAAAGCTGCAGATACAGGGGCAGATACAGGGGGGATACAGGGGGCAGATACGGGGGCAGATACAGGAGCAGATACAGGGGCAGTTACAGGGGCAGATACAGGAGCAGATACAGGAGCAGATACAGGGGCAGATACAGGAGCAGATACAGGAGCAGATACAGAAGCAGATACAGGGGCAGATACAGGGGCAGATACAGAAGCAGATACAGGGGCAGATACAGGGGCAGATACAGGAGCAGATACAGGGGCAGATACAGGGGCAGATACAGGAGCAGATACAGGAGCAGATACAGAAGCAGATACAGGGGCAGATACAGGAGCAGATACAGGAGCAGATACAGGGGCAGATACAGGGGCAGATACAGGGGCAGATACAGAAGCAGATACAGGGGCAGATACAGGAGCAGATACAGGAGCAGATATAGGGGCAGATACAGGGGCAAATACAGGGGCAGCAGATACAGGGGGGATACAGGGGGGATACAGGGGGCAGATACAGGAGCAGATACAGGGGCAGATACAGGGGCAGATACAGGCGCAGATACAGAAGCAGATACAGGGGCAGATACAGGGGCAGATACAGGGGCAGCTACAGGGGCAGATACAGGGGCAGATGCAGGAGCAGATACAGGGGCAGATACAGGGGCAGATACAGGGGCAGATACAGGAGCAGATACAGGGGCAGATACAGGGGCAGATACAGGGCAGATACAGGGGGCAGATACAGGAGCAGATACAGGGGCAGATACAGGGGCAGATACAGGAGCAGATACAGGAGCAGATACAGGGGCAGATACAGGTGGCAGATACAGGAGCAGATACAGGCGCAGATACAGGGGGCAGATACAGGGGCAGATACAGGAGCAGATACAGGGGCAGATACAGGGGCCTCTGAGTCGTTTCTAGAGACATGAACAAACAACATTTTCCACACAGCCTCTGAAGTCTCCTGGAACAGAAAATACTCAGGACTTTTGCAAACCAACATATCACAAAAACATGTCTGGAGTAAGAGCGGGTCACTTGTTGCTCAATTTTGTTACTTAAGTAAAAGTACAGATACTGGAGTGTAACGGCTGAAACCTTTCGTCAGGCCGGACACAGGCAGAGTCACACAGCTTCACTCCTGTGACAAACATATAAATAACATATTAATATGTCACACATGAGGCACACTGACTCCCCTCTGCAGTCTCCAACATGCTACTGAGACAGGAAGTGAAGCTACCAAAATAAAACACCGGAGCAATGCACACTTCAGGTTTTTCAAAATAAAATGTCACATAAGTTCAAACAAAACATAATATGCAAATAGTAAGAAATAGCAGAAATACTAATAATAAGTGCATTTTTAACTCCGTTACATCCACCCCCACTGAATTTTAGCCATTTTGAGCCACTGGTACAAAGAATATTGTTATAGGGCAAATAACAACAACACCAAGGGGCTACACAGAGGAAGACCAACTATACAGTATCCCAGGATGAAGTGGAAAGAGGGGGTACCAGACTAGAAGTCACATCAGTCACACATCTTGAGTCACAGTCCGGTTGGCTCGGGCTCAGAGGACAGGTCAGTGTCAGGGGGAACAGAGGTAACAGTCATAATGTCAGAGATGTCGACCTGAGTCGGGTCTGGCTCAGTCAACTGTGTGACCCACACTACAGTTGGTCTCTCGGAGTCCTCTGTCTCAGAAGGGCTCTTTTGGTCCCTCTTTGCTCGTAGGTCTCAGACACCTCTCAACATAAAACAACACATGAGGAATGATTTTGTCTTTGAGTTGGCTGGCACGCAGTTCTTGTTCAGTGTTTGCAGGCAGAGTGTCAAGACCAGAGGGGGCGAGTTGGGGCAAAAACTGGAGGGCAGTGACAGCAAGAACTCTAGGGCCTGCATCCCAACAAACATGTGACTGCAAGACAGCAGATACTTCACCAGATTGCATTTGGCAGGGGCACACAGACTGTTGAGCACTTGACAAGACAGCATCACAGCCCTCAGAAGAATGAAAGGCCTGCTGGACAGAAGCATTAGACACATCTTTGGCTTGACTTAGGAGGCCATGATGCGTCTCAGCAAACAACCTTTGGGCCCACAAGACGTTTTACAAATGGGACACGAATTAAAGCATCAGCTACAATGTTCTCTTGGCCTGGGATATACTTTATGTGTTACAGCCGGCAAGTTTAGCTACCAAACGTTGTTCACAGCAGTCAAGTTTTGGCTTATTCATTATGTGAGTCAACGGATTGTTATCTGTCCAAACAGACCTTTAAGCCAATGACTAAACTTGTCTCACACGGCCCATTTTAAGGCTAAAAATTCAAGCCTATGCGCTGGATAGTTTTTCGGAGACTGAGACAGTGACTTGCTTGCAAAGGTTATGGGTCTTGCACGTGACTCACCCTCTTTAACTGCATCTATACCATCCAAAGAGGCGTCGGTAGGCAACACAAAAGGGCGAGAGAAGTCAGGGTGGGTGGTAAAGGCCAAATACTTTCTGTCTTCTTCGTGGAGCAACATATTATAGAAGCCAGATGTTAAATCCATGGTGCTGAAAAGACAGTTGCCTCCAAATGCTGCCAAGCACTTGGAGCAGTTGATGGGGAAGAGGATGAGCATCGTTGAGTGTCCTTTTGTTCAGCCAGCGAAAATCAGTGCAAATAGGAAGGACTCCATTTTTACCCATACAAACACTAAAGACAAAGCGTACTCTTGGCGCAGCTTTTGGTACTAGCTCGGTGGCATGCGCCGGTATGGCAGTCTGAAAGGTCTGTTGTCTGACAGGCGTATGCGGTGTACAAGGCCTCTTGATTCTCCACAGTCCAGATGGTGGCATGAAAACACATCCTGGTACTGCAGAACAAGCCATTCTACTCTTGCTCTCATCTGAGACTTCACACGGAGCAGTGTCAACATTAGTGAGGCCTACTGAGTGGAGCTGTTCTTTGATTGTCTCGAGTTCTGCAGGTGGCACAGATGACATATTGTTTTGGGACAGTTCAGTCACATTATTATCGGAGTCACCGTCCTCGAGAGCCACACAGGTGTACACATCGGCTGACTTTGCATTACATCTGACGAGTACTGGCTTGTTAGAGGTGTTAATGAGTTTGACAGCGACCCACCTGTCAACCTACAAATGAGTGACAACTTTGGCGACTATAACACCTCTGGGAGCTGAGTGTGAGGAGGTGGGCTCAGTGAACACAGCAGCTCCTGGGGACACAGGTGTATTCTTGGGCATCTTACCCCACAGGAGATCCTCACGCCCAGGTTCAGGACAGGGAGCTGAGTGACACCTTACTGTGCCGACTTTGTCCTTACCTGTGGCAAAGTGGACAGGGTGGAGTCACTCAGCTTTATTCCTCTGAGACAAGCGTATAAATAGACAGAAATATTAATATGTCTTCACACATGAGGCACAGTGGCTCCCCCTGTAGTCTCCAACATGCTACTGAAAGGGCGGAGCTTACAGTCACATACGGGCCTGTTATTACCATGTTATTACACAGGATTTACTAATCACGTTGACTCACAATTATATAAATCATGTCTGAATAATAACATAATCTTACATTTACATTAGTGGCAGTGGGGTAATGATTTAGAGAGACAAATGTACCATTCACTACGTTTTACATAAATAAAAATAAAATCAAACGTACCTGTGACAAACATATAAACATAGTCTATTAATACGTCTTCACACATGCGGCTCAACGGCTCCTGTAAGAACGAGAACGGCTCCCTGTAAGAACGAGAACAGCGCCGTGTGGCTCCTGTAACCATGACAACAGCTCTGCTCATTTTCGCGCCATTAGCTCCATGTAAGTATATGAAGCTAACTGAAACATTTTACAGGCCAAATTAAATGTACAAAACTTAGAATTAGCGCTTCAAAATACATTTATTACATGTGCTCTTGTATTTATGCTCACAGTAAATCATTTTTATAACATATATTATTTTCAATCAAAACAGAACCTACCCTCTGTAGCCTCCTACGTGAGACAGGAAGTGACGCTACCAAAATAAAACACACGGGAGCAATAAGCACTTCCGGTTGTTCAAAAGTAAAACGTCAAAATGATAAAATTCACATATAAATTCAAACGAAACATAAAACACAAACAGGAAACAGTAATAAGTGCATTTTTAACTCCGTTACAGAAGCAAAAAAATACTCAAGTAAAAGTATCACATGAAAAATGATTTAAGTACCCGTTAAAAAATGTACTTCAAGAGTAAAAAGTATTTCACATTGTTCATTTGTTAAAGTGTAAATGTAGTGATTTTGATTCAAAAACTATATTTTCTTTCAACAGTAACAAATACTAATCCATTTAATTAATTAATTTTGTATGTTTATTTTTGCTCAAAGCCAAAGCTTGAACTCTTCAACTTTAGTCAAGATGTTTCCATGAACATGGTAAAATAACCCCTCAAATCATATGAAAAGTATTTTTACTTTTCAGCCCTGTTTAAAAATGTAATGTAGAAAGTACAGGTACTGTTCTCAACTGTACTGAAGCAAAAGTAAAAAGTACACACTATAAAATGTACTTAAGTATAATGTTTAAGTATCTGTACTTAAGTACAGTACTTTACTACTTATACTCCGTTACCTTCCATCACTGACTTACTCAAACGTTTATCCCTTTCAAATCAGGATTTTCATTTGGAAAAGATTTACATTTTGAATCCAACCATTTGAATGAAAAACAACACGCGTGACAAACGGTGACTTTTGTACACAAATGTTTATTTGGTTAAATAAAGCAATGATCCAATAATGAACAGAGACGATGGGGATGTGTAAAAGAGCAAAACGTCACAAATTATCCAAATATTTAAAATATTTTTACGACTGCTCATCAAAGGCCCTTCAGACGACACATTTTAACCTGAACAAAATAAACTACAAACAGCCTCATGTTCCTTTGCGTTTTTCTACATTTTGATGCTACACCAAACGGGTTCAAAACGCTTTAACGCCTTTGGAAAGACTAAAAATTGCTGTTCTTAAGTAACAATGGTTCTGGTCCATACAGAAGCGAATGTGAAAACAAAGCAAAGGTATTTACAAGACATAATCCAGCTCGTATCGCACGTACATATTCTTTTCATCGTTGTAGATCTGTGGGTAGTGCGCGATGAGCGCGTCTTGTGAGCCAATGTAGATGGAGTTGTAGATCTTCCAGTACACGTCTCTTACTTTTCTGGCTGGATGGAACAGACCCTAGAAACAAAAACATGAAATTAGCAAAGGTTTAACAAGGCATGAATAAACCCAACTGTGTTAACCGACCTGTAAGCAGTACTGAAGCATGCGGCAGGGGCCAATGGCGACTCGGAGCCCCTCCAGAGCCCCCATCACGGCCTGGATCACGTGAGGGGAGGTCTCAAAAACATTTGGCCAAACGTAGTTCAACAAGTGATTGAGGGAATCTTCACAACCGAAACCGTAGACGCCAAGAGACATGTGCTGAACCACGGCGCTGGCGGTCTGTCGATGGACCAGATCTCTGCCAAATAGAAACAGGGTTTAGAACATGGTGTGATTACATTTACAAAAAAAAACTTCATTGGCTCTTTGTTTGGATCTCATTCACAAAACTCATCATAGGTTGAGTGGCTTTTCTCCTCAGCTAAACTCAAAATGAACAAACTGAGTGCGCCAACTCTGCTCCAAACCGCTTTTCTAAACAGGAAATCAGAAACTGAGTTTTCATATTCAGAAAGGGCCAATTCAGAGTCAGGAATTAAACTCATGGCTCAACCTGTTGTGTGAAATAGACCAACACTGAGCTATACGTGGTAAAACTATCCTTGTCAGGCTTGTTTTCTTGTTGACTTTGAATAAGTAGTTGTCCGAAGGTATTTCTCCGAAAGCATTTCTCTAAAAGCATTCCTCTAAAAGCATCTCTCCAAAAGCACTCCACCAAAAGCATTCCTCTAAAAGTATTTGTCTAAAACTACTCTCTCAGGCAGGATCTGAGTGCAGTAGCCTTGATGAAACACACCTGTCCATGAGTGCGTCCTCCAGCAGGGGTGTGACTGCGTAGATGTAGTCCTTGCCCATTTCTCCGATGTATTCAAACAGGAAGGACAGAGACTTGAGCACGCCGTTCTGGACGTTGAGCTCGGGCACGCGGTACTCGTTCATGAGCGCCGGCAGGACGGTGAACGGTGAGCAGGTTTCGGCCACGATCGCGATAGCCACAGTGGTACAGACTCGGTTCTGTCGCTCCTGGACCTTTAAGTTGTTGAGCAAAGTCGCCAACACATCATGGGGTCTAAAAGAAGGAGCGGAAGGTTAGAACGGCAAAACCCAGTGATATTAGTTTTGTTTTTTTAAATTTACCCTATAGCTTTGGCGATGTAACCAAATGTGTTCACAGTGGCTCGACGAATAGCTTTTTTGTGAGCTTTTAGCAGTTCCAGCAACTCAAAACAGATCCTCATCCACTCTCTGGCAGACACGTACTCGGCACCCCTAAAATGGAGGATTATTTAAAGGGTCAACAAAAAATAAAATATAGACTTTGACCAGAGATGAGGATATGCTGTAACAAACCTGTCTGCAATCCTCCCAACGAGGTCAATGCAATTCTCCTGTACTTTTTCATGCCTGTTCTTGAGGATGGGGGTCAAACGAGGAAGCAGATCTTTGATTGGAGGAGTCATCTTGTGCATACCTGTAAGAACATTTAGGTTATGTTTATTTCAGTAGAAGCAGGACTACACAAACATTTCATTTACTTACCAATAACATTAACGATAGCCTTCAAAGCTCCCAGGATGCTACCAAGTACTCAGGATACTCTTCTCCCAGGTACTCGTACAACACCACGCCCAAGTGACCCATCAGCTTTTCCTACGACACACAGGAAGCGTTTTAAAATGACATGCGAGATCTTTAAAATGCCAAAAGCTTTAGTAGAGCTTGTGTTTCCATTTACCTCCTGACAGGTCTTCATCACGACAGCTGTGCGGGAAATGAGATCTGCCGCTTGCTGTCGGACTTTGGCGGATTTGTTGTTGAGACGCCAAAGCACAGTACCGCAGATCTGAGGCAGGTACGGCTTCACCCTCTTCCCCAGAGCGTTGACCACGGTGCCAAAAACCGTTCAACATCACCGAATCCTTAAAAGAAAAGTACATTTACATTTTTAGCCACACGTTTTCTGCATACATCAATAGAAAGGGCGCAATGGAGTCCCACCTCTGTCGTCTGCTCCTGGAAGGCGTACAGGATCCCGTCGATCAGCTGTTCTTCCAGTTTGTGGTCGATGTCTGTGGCGCCGAGGTTCCCCATGATCTTTTTCAATTGTCTCCATGACCATCTTTCTGTACTGCTCCGCCTCGTCCTTCAGGTCGTCCACGATTCGAGAGATGATTTCAGCGGCGCCCACTTTATTGGCCAGTTCAACAGTTGTGTCGACCAACTGTGATTCAGAGGAAACGTTTCAGTGGTAAAGTAAAATGTGAAGTAATACAGAATAACAACTGTACAAACGTCTGTCTGTAGTTACGTCTGTCCAGAGCCATTCTGTGTTGCCAGAAGTGCTTGAAGAAGGGCGGCAGGATCTCTGTTTTAATGTAATTCGCCTCCACACCATCAGTGCCACAACACTGCTTCACCACCTACAGGACAACAACAAACCCGTGAGGAAGAATCAAACCCGTGAAGAAGAATCAAACCCATGAAGAAGAATCAAACCCATGAGGAGTGCAGTGTGCAAAAGAATCAAAACTGTGAGGAGAGTAGTGGGCAAAAGAATCTAAACCACGAGGAGTGCTGTGTGCAAAAGAATCAAACTATGAGGAGAGCAGTGTGCAAAAGAATCAAAACTGTGAGGAGAGCAGTGTGCAAAAGAATCAAAACTGTGAGGAGAGCAGTGTGCAAAAGAATCAAAACCGTGAGGAGAGCAGTGTGCAAAAGAATCAAACTATGAGGAGAGCAGTGTGCAAAAAGAATCAAAACTGTGAGGAGAGTAGTGTGCAAAAGAATCAAAACTATGAGGAGTGCAGTGTGCAAAGAATCAAAACTGTGAGGAGTGCAGTGTGCAAAAGAATCCCGTTGTGACGACTGGAATAATATTGTTACCTTCAGGACAATCTTTTTCATTTCTTCATCTGGAGACTGGAACTCTCGAATGAGGATCAACATGACTTCTCGGGGTGTAGTAGTGGCGTACTCAGCATCCATCAAAGGGATCAGGTATCCAATGGCTTTGAGGAAAGCAGCCAGACCCTGAAAACAAATTTAAAGTTAACTAACTGTTGTATTATTTTGCTCTGGATGAAGCAGAAACCTGAGCATGTTTTAAAAGCAACAGTGTCTGCTGCTCCCAGTAGATTAATGTTGTCTTTTGTTTGACCTCACCTGACAGCAGCAGTCCCCTAAAGGATCATTTTAGCAAGCAAATATTCACACTGTAGCCACAGATTGGCTCAGTGCTGGGTGTGGATCTTGCATTTTTTAGGTCAGTCATTACCAAATAAAACAGCAGTACACATGCAGAAATAACTCACCTTTCCTCTGTGTTGCCGGATGCCCTTCCACAGAGGCTTAAGGACAGAATCAAACGACTCGATACCGTACGGTGTGGCTGCTTCAGCGAGAGCAGCTATAGCCAGAGCACTTATGGTCCTGACCTTCTGCTGCTCATCAACCAGACCTACAACACAAAACACCATCGTATTATTGAGGGTATTAAGAAAATCACATGACCACAGCAGGGGCGGCGCCGGCAGGGGGGCCTGAGGGGGCACCAGCCTCATAGAGAACGGCCAATGCTCTGCCACAGATTTTTGCCCCATTTTCATAGCACATCCAATTTTGACTAAAAATGTTCAAATGGCAACTACATGGTGTTCAAAATGAGACTACAATTTATAAAAAAAAAATCCATATTGAGTTTTTATAAATCACTACAGGGAATATAACAAAACTTAACTGGTTTAAAAACAGCGACTCAAACATGTTAGGGGGAGGGACTGCGCTCGATTCTAAATTAGCTTCTCTAACCAAAAATGCCTGGCACCGCCCCCTGGACCACAGACCACTAATGACTCACCGTGTTCAATAATCTCCACCAAGCTGCGGAGATGGGGCAGAATGGCACAGCCCATGAGGATGGCGATCTGCTGGACGATCTTGATGCCAGTGTGTCGGGCCTGCCAGGACTTCTTACTCTTACACACAGCTTTGAGGAAGGGCAGCAGGGACGGGATGCCCAGAGCAGAGGCCACCACGGCAAAGGCTCGGGCTGTTGTGTTTCTGACGTACTCATCCATGTTGTCGATATCAGGGACGCATAGTGGAGATCATTGTAGCCAACCCAGCAGCCTGTAACATAAGGATTCTTCAGCTGGTTGTACATTTTTGCTGATTTCCCAAGCAGATTATAGGTTGTAGAAAAATAGTTTGTGACCAACGGGTGCAGGGTGAGAACAGATATGACAGTGTGGGTCAAGTCTGCTAGCTCTCGTGTTGGCGTCAATCTAGCAAACTACTAGCCCTGTTCTGACCATGGATCGGTCAAACAGGCGAGAATGTTTGCAGCATAATGCGTACAAGGCTCTAGTTACAAAAGAAAAAATTCTAATCTGCTACTGGACAAAAAGTTGTGGGAGTGAAGATGTTCGGCTGCTCATCCAAGACGCTTCTTCAGATCTGGTCATTACAGGTGGACACTGCCTTATATCGATCTGAAGGAAGGAGCCAACTACAGATATAAGGCAGTGTCCAGCCGTCAGAACTGAAGAAGTGCTGAAACATTACAGATCTGACCTTTTCTTTTACTAAGGATTATACCTGGAAGACTGAGGGATTATACAGACGAGGCTCTACTTACCTTTGCCAAATTTGAGATGATTTCTCTTCCTTCAACTCTGGCATAATAATCTTCATCGATCAGTAAAGGCTCAATCACGACCAGAATCTACAAAAAAATAATAATCTCATTAGTGAAACTCGTCAATCAAATATCTGAATGTTTACACCATTATTATTATTATATTGCATGTCTCCAGTTTACCTTGTGAACGTACGGTCGAACCAAGTCATCGAGTTTGTACAGAATACGATCAATGACTTTAACCAGAAGATGGCGCTCTTGGTCTTCAAGAGTTGGGGACATGAGCAGTGGAAGAATCTGATTGAACAGAGGACCTGCTCCAAACTCACGTGCCTTATCTGTAATCTGACGCAGCGCAGCCTACGACAAAAATAAAAATAATTTTATAATGTGTAAAGTGAATCGATGGAGCGGAAGTGCCCATGATCACTTCAATTAATCATTTACATATACAGTCTATGGCATATATATAAAATGTAGAAAGTAGTAATAATAAAGAAACCACTGAATGAGAGGGTGTGTCTAAACTTTTGACTTGTAGTGTACAAGTCAACCAACCTTTCGCATTGGAGGGGTTCCATTTTTTATTTTCAAAAGCAATTTCATAATCTTCCTCTCCTTCTGCTCCTCTGGACTCAGTGTTGACTCGTCCACCTCCACCTATGGACAGGAAAACTGAACTTTAGACAAGGCAAACACCAGCCAGTCTATTTGTACACGTTTCACGTAGCATATGCGCCATTTCTATGGAGTCTGACGCTCACCAGCAGTTTGTCAAAGTACTGGATGTCATCGGGTTTGAGGAAGGGCAGATTTCCTGATGGCTGGTCGTTCATTTGTTTGGTGGTGCGGTCTTCAACCTGCATGTGAAACCCGGTCATGCCCCCAATGGGAGTGGGTGTAGCAGCAAGTTTTCGTGCTGGGGTGCGAATGGGAACATAACCGGCGGGTGGAGGCAACACCTAGACAAGAATATAAAATTAAATGATGCTTTATTCGTTTAATTAAATGATCAAAATAAACACAAGGAACTAACTGACAAACCTTATAACCCTCTGGAAACATGGCATCCAGCTCCTCGTCTGTAAGAGGCCGATTTCTCTCATCGATTTCCCTCTCTCCCACCTCCACGCCTGCAGCTGCTCAGGCGTCATGCTCATCAGGTGACCTTAACAGAAAGCAAACCGTTTAGAGAGAAACGATAATAGAATTATTTACCAGACTATGGCCATTTGTGGAAGTTTTGTTACCTGGGGTTGGTGTAGCCATGTTCATGGCAGGGGTCCCCGATCGGGGTCTTTCCTGGTGTTAGTAAGGGTGTGGAGGAGCCCATCTGACTGGCAGGAGTTTCGTCCCAGCGAGACTTCCTCTTACTGGCCCCCTGGAGTCGGGGTCTCTCCCACAGAGTCCTCTCCTCTGTCCTGTGCGTGGAGTCTCAGCCCAGCCGCTGCCGTGTCAGGGGGTCTCCCTCTCTGTCTTTTTGGAGTTTCGTCCCAGCAGGTTTTTGCGGACACTTCCTGTGGCTCCTCCGTGCCCTGGCGTGGCGTGGCCGGGCGGTATCTCTGCCCGCGGGGGTGGCGGCGCCGGCCGGAGTGTGGCTGGGGTGGGGTCCCACCATGCGTGTGCTGGGGGTGGCCCCTGGTGTCTCGCTGCCCTTTGGCCGACCAGGGGTTCATCCCACCTGCTGTTTTGAGGGGGTGTGGGCAGGAGTGTTGGCCGGTGTCTGTAAAAACAAAACATTACACGTTTAACTGTGTCTTTAAAATTATTTTTTCATTTCATGTTTTAAAATTATTACCTCAGCAGAGGCATCAGCCTGATCCCAGCTCGACAGTTTTTTTGGGAGTTTGCATTGGATGGTGTCTGATCAGCTGTCTGGTCCCATCGGCGCTTGCGTTTTGCGGCGGCTTGGGAGGCGGCGAGCCATTCACAGCTTTCAGTTCTCCCGATTTTGGCCTTCTCTGCCAACTGCTGACGGATTTCTCTCTGTATTGACCAGAACATATAAACATTAGAATAATTTGTTACCAAACGTTTGGACATGTTTAGTGTTCAACATTAATCTTACCTCTTCCTTAGACAGATTCTGCTCCTTCATGACGTCCACAGAATAAGACCTGACATGCATCTTGGGATCCGGAGTTTTGCCCCCTGTGCGAAAGAGCACCAACAAAACAAAAGATACAGATTATTATACACTTCAGTAAAACTGAATACAACACTGCAAGCACAACACAGCCTGCCATTCTGACTCATTTACGATCATAATATAACATCAAGTCTTAAGTATTTTCATAAATACATTAAATACAGATTTACATACAGAAAATTCTAAGAAACAAGCAAATACATAGAAATGCTGATGTTGTGGTGCTTTTAGTTTAGTCATCACTGATGCAGGGGTCCTGGGCTGTGCTCTTCAGAAATACGTACACTTTCATTGCCAAGGGTCCATCTGCAGTCAGACTTCAACCGGCAGAAAAGAAGCCTAGAAAATTTCTCTTTACCATTAGTAAACACTTTGGAAAGGTTTCATCTCACACACAACAGTATACCACCTGTGTTTGCAATGACTCATGGGACTAAAATGCAAGTATGTTCTGGGCAGAATCCTAAAACTAGGAAACCAAAGGGTCTGAGATCTAACTTGAATGAATATTTAAAGTCTGAACTTTGTGTCTTAAGTGATGGATCATGACCGAATATCATTTAAAAAAAGTGTAATTAAGGTGAACCCCTGAGCGTCTGACATAACTTAGCTTACATCAAACAGGGGCTAATACTGCAAAAACAGTATGGATTCTCCTTTTAATGAATTAAATCAATGTAGGGGCATTTAAATTCAAAATAACTGTAAAAAAAAATGAATAAGGGCCTTGGGGTGGTGGTTGTAGCTGAAGTTGCCCCGCTCGCTGGCCCCAGTCAAACATGCTGGACCCTGACCCAAACTCAAAATGTACAGTTCTGTGCGTTTTTCCCAAAACCTACACATGGAGGAGAGTTGCTGCACTCTTAACAGAGGGCAGTACAGGACTGGCAAAGCAGTACTGCTGTAGGAGAGAAATTAAGGACAGTTAGTATGGGCCTCTGGTATTGTGGTACAAAATTTTCTTGATAACATATTTATATTTTAACATAAATGTTGTAAAATAAAAATATGTTGAGACAACAACGCTGTACAAATGAGAGCTCTCTACATGCAATTACACCAGAACTACCCTGGTCCACCCAAGCTCACAATGAGAAGGACAACCAAATATGGAAGTGGTTGCTTTGTATCGTCGTAAACTGGTTTTCAATTGATCGTCTTAGATTCAGGTTTTGTAATTTCAGTCCGGCAGAATATTCCGTGTTTTTCAAGGCTTAGACCCTGAAGTCCAGATTTATCTGTTACAAAACATATTTTCATTAAAAATGGAAAAAAAAAAATGCTGTAACTTCTAACTGACAGGTTACCATGGGGTTTGTTAACCCTTCAAGCCACAAACAAGCCATATGCAACCGAAACCTGTCTATCCCAAAACATCCCAAAACGATCCCACCACCCAACGATTTGAAAATTTAAATAAAAAACGAGTGACCCAAAAGCACTGGAGGTAAAGCATTAAGGCAGGAAGCAATGTGTTGACTTGCATTGAAGGTTAAACTGTACTTTTTAAACAAGAGTCATCACAGTTTTGTCACAGTATTATGAAGAGTGAAAAGGGGGACAATGGGACCATGAAAACACAAAAGGAAAGTTAAAATTACCGTCAGCAAAAGGGTCGAGACGCTCAGGGGGAGAGATGATCATGTGTCTGCGCCGGGCTTTGTACTCATCTTCACGATCTGCTATTTTCTGTGGTCGATGTTCAGACCCAACGGGTCGTACTGGGGAACAAAACAGTATGTATAATTAGTTTTAGATCCCACCAAGTACACAATGATCGCTCTATAAAGTGAAGGCAGAGGGAGAACGAGTCAAAAGCCATTTCTTTTGCCAGTGGAGGAGGAGGTGGTGGCTTTGGTCTGGACTGGCCTTAAGCTCTACAGCTAGTAGCATCCAAGAGAATGTAAAAACATACCTGCTCATAAGGGACTATGGGGATGGCATGGGGGGGGGGGGGGGGGGGGGGGGGGGGGGGGGGGGGGGGGGGGGGGGGGGGGGGGGGGGGGGGGGGGGGGGGGGGGGGGGGGGGGGGGGGGGGGGGGGGGGGGGGGGGGGGGGGGGGAAAGAAAATGATGGCCACTGGTGCATGGTAGCCTGGTTTCTTCGGTCCAACAAACTCGTAGCTGTGTCTTCTTCATCATCCTATGTGGAAAATAAGGGACATTATAATTAATATTTTAATATAACTGTTATTCTACTAAACTCCTGCACGAAACTGTTAACTCGATGGAGAATTCTTTTACTCACTTCCTCTTGCTCCATTGGCAGCGATAGATGTGACATATCCCGCAATCCCGCTGCAAAGCGACTGTCGCTGCCGCCGTAGATCTCCTGATCATAAAAACCCTGATGGAGTCGAGGCCCACTCCATATATCTGCTCCTTCCTCCACCAGAGCAGCCTTCCCGCCCCCTGGATCTCCAGGATCTGAGCCTCTATGTCTGTAAAAAACACCACATATTTACACTCATTACAACTTCAGTCAATCTGCAAGCAGAAAAACTGCAGCCTCGTCCACAGCGCGACACAAAAGGCCCAACGTGCGTCTCTGTGAAACGGACTGATCCGAGGGAAAAGTGTGAAAATACAAACATGTGACTGGAACATGCGCAGTTTACACTGTGATTATATCATTGATGCACAAATGATGAAACGTGACAGATGCAGCAGTGTAAACATTTTACGGAAGCACAGAATAAAGTTTGTACGAATCCACATTTAGCTCAGATGCTAACACTTAGCTAAGTGTTTAGCTAACCGGTTAGCCTCCTGCGCCATTACCTAAACGCGCTGTGTCGCACCGGCCTTTCATCACCAAAACTCAAACACACAAAACTGTGTCTAAAAACCAACAAACAAACCCATTCATCCACCGCACTACAGCCTCATAACACACCCACACAGACAACCACAAACATGCACGGGCAGCTGCAGCACTTTTTTTCACATATCTTGATTTACCTTCGTGGGTTTGTGGCGATCTTCGCACGCATTTTGTGTTTGTGTGCGTTCTCTCGACTCCGGAAGTGACTTCAGCTCTAACAGACGTCACTTCCGGCTCATTTCAGCTTGTATGCCAGAAATCAACTGTTTATTTTAGATGTTTTCCTTTTTGGTTCCAGAGCATCCAATTCAATATTAGAAATCAGCAGATTAATTTAAAAACTCTGATCTAAAATCCACACTCACCTCCATTCTCGCGTCATCTATCTCCGTCCGCTGCGCCGTCAGTTGCGGCTCGAACTCCAGATCACAAAACCCTCGTACGGACACACCGCCCCAAGCCGGGCTGTGGCATCGACGTGTGTCCTACGGAGCGACGCAAAGGCGCCGCCCGCCAGGAGGGCCTGAGCGGTGCAGCGCCGGCGACGGGACCGCTGCCCTCTCGAGGCACGGTTTTCATTTGTTGCGCCACTGTCTCTCTCCTCGACTCCCGGCAGCTCTCGGTCCATAGCAGAATAGCAGATTAATGTACAACTCCGGCATCGAAATCCAACGAGCTACTAATAAGGGTCCCAGTCCTCGCGCTCCTCTCGCGTAATCCAACTCTCGACACACACGAGTCTAGCACAAGCGTGATCAACCACGTGCATCGGCTTAGTATCGCTGCGCATCAGCTCTCGGAAAGACAAAAATGTCAGGGAAGCCTGCTGCGGAGCACCAAGAAGCAGATAGATCATCGGAACGATCGAAACGCTACTCAGGGTGTCTCTCGCCACAGAGAAAAATTAATCAAAAAAGGCGGACCACAAGAGACGGCTCAGTCTGGGATCACACGGAATGTGTAACTGCGTCTGGAGAATCTCGAAAGTGCCGCAGAAGGGGGCGAGCAGGAAATGGAGCAGCTCCCACCGACACGAATGCAACGCTCTATTCGGACGCTGAAAAAAAGACGCATATTATTTTGTACTAGCAAGTAACCGTGTAACAATGGCGTCGAGAAAGAGTCAAGGCTGAAAGTAAAACCCCGTCCTAGGTCTCCTTAAAAGAGGAGGAAGCCGAGGGAACTAGTGGCGCACAGCAAAAAGTACAAGGACCCCCTAGGCACGAAATAAAAGCTTCACACAGCTAAAGAAGATGTTTTCATTTTTTTTCTTATTTGCGGCCCCGACGAAGACGGAGCCTGAATAATGTGACCGAGAGATACGCTGGGTGTTGCGTGTCGCGAGGAGAGTCAACCAGAACGACGAGCGTGGTAGCGAGAATACTGCGTCCTAAGGTGGATGCCAGAGGCTCGTGAATAAAATAAGATTGATTCAGCCCGCAGCCTACTCCTAAGTGAGGAATCGCTCGCTGCATTTCAAATAAGTACATGGACAGCCCCTCGAAAGACGTAACTGGAGGATAACCCATTCTGTCAGGTGAGGTCTACACTACGTGAGGGGACACCGGCCGCCCATCTTATGACTCCTATGCCTTCTGTCCGCGAGCCATTAAAGCCAGGGCGGCGGGTGAGCGGAGGGCGACCCAGCGACCAGGGAACGGGCGAAGTCTAGAAAAAGAGTACAACGCTCAACACGCAACGGGACAAGCACGTCTTCTCTCTCTGGGATGTCTGCAGAACCCCACGGCAAGTCAACGAGAGGTCGAGGCAGGGAAGAAGGGCATAACAACCGGTTGCCCCTTCGTCTGGGTATAGTTCTACCCTGCTTCCGCGCGGGGCCGAACACGTGGCGCTCGTCTCGCTCGGTCCCCCGCGGGGCCCGCGCGCTGCAACGCCTCGCCGCGAGACAGCGAGCCGGGGGCCTGCCCGGGCGGCTGCCAGCCTGGTCACACCTAACTGCGGTCTCCCGATCCACGTACTCTAGCCACAGTCGCTGAACGCCGCCGCGTGCCCTCGTACGGAGGGCCCTTGTGGAGCTGCGAGTTCGACCTTGGTTTGTGTGAGTGGAAGCTTTCTACCCTTCTGCAGCTCGGAGTCACTGAATGAGACCGACCCAGGCCTGTACTTCAGCCCAGTGCAATCAACCAACTAAACACGTGGAGACTTCTTTGTGTTACTTTCAATCAGCAATTCAATGTTCATTTTAAATCCTTTGGGAGTTTGTGAATGAACCTTCTCTAAACCTGTGACACGCGGGTCTGATCACGGTTTTAACTGTGTGGGGGGTTGAATCTGTCCCTGTGCAATAAACGAAATTTAATAAAGAGCCCTTTATTAGTAGCAGGGACAGCCCCAAAATGTCCAGATGGTTCATTAAGGAGGTTAATTAGCAGCAGTGGAACAAGATGGGTTGCAAAAGAGATTTACGCAATGGGCTCTTTTACTTGATGAACTTTTTTTGAGGAAGGTTTAACATTAAAAACGTCTTTGGAGTGACCTACTTTTCTGACTTAAGTGATATTTTGATTAGAAATGGAGCTCCTCCAGTTTAGAACGCTTCAGCACGTCTCACGGTTATAAAAGTGATAAAGTCACACATGTGTCTTTCGTTCATCTACTGTGTTGTTCGAAGTCTAAAGTCGTGATTTAATCTGCCAGGCTGGCAGATTAGATTTCAGCCTTACTCATCTTTTTTCTTATGAATAATAAAGGGTTTACAACAGGAAAAGCTCCCACAGTATAATCAAACACGTCTTACATAAGATGCGATGACGGAAAAATAATTAACTAAATGAATAAGGACATAATAAATGATGTAATTATTTACGGGCATACAAGTGCCGTTTGGTGAAATTGTGAGGGAGGATGTTTTGTTGTTGTTTAAGACAGGGCCGCGAGCTGCAATGTGGAAAAAAGAACTGGTACCCAGTAACAAAGGAAGAGATCACAGGTAAATATCATGTTGGGTAAGCGATGCTCGGTCGATCAAACTGAAACGGGACACGTTCCAAACAGATCAAACCCTCCGGGACCGTGAAGAACGAGGCTGAAATCAATCGGAGATTATGAATTTGAATAACTGATACCTACGAAATCAAAAAAAAAGCGTGAGAAAAGTACAGTATTAGTGAAAAGCAATTCAATACAGTAAACCACGAACACATCGAAAGTCCTGGGTTTTTCAAGGCTAGATGGTTGGGGAAATAAACAGATTAAAGATGTGTTTAAAATCTGGAGTGTTGGACCTGAACTGCTGACATTTATTTGTAATTTAACTGAGATAATGGCCATGATTGGGTGAGGCCCGAGTGGATAACTCTGTAATGGGTGTTCACCAGGGGGGCGTCTGGGTGGCCGGGGCAGAAGGAACACTAGCTAAGAGCCTGTACAAGTCATCGTGGTCTGGTTTGGATAAATACATTGTTCAAATAGCCTGGTCAACACCTGAACCAAAGAAAGAAGATAGAGAAAAGAATACATTGTGTTTGTTTTGTTAAGAGACACCAAAAATATGTGGATGTGGTAAAATCGAGTTTGACGCGACAGATTAGAAGTGTAATCCTGAGGACAAAGAAAGTATAAACCGTTAATAAGATCCATCGAATGGCGACCACGGTTGAGAATTGTTTTCACTCGGGCCCCGTAACTTGAATAATATAGGCTATTTGAGGTCAGCTATAGTTTTTGTGGTGTTTTTGATTCGTTTTTTTTTTTTTATTTCTTTTTTTTTTGCTATTCTAAAGTCTGTTCAATTATTTACCTGCGTGTGATTAGATTTCAGGTTTAGTAATGTTTCCGCTGAAAGGTCACATATTTTTCAAATTTTTAGTAGCTTTTCATGTGGGGGGTTTTATTTATGTTTTTTTCTTAGGCCTTCTAAGGCGTCGGGTTCGGGTGAGAGTATATGTCAGTTTACGGGGTAGTAGGTTTTTATGCCCCGGCCGCATGTAGCGACGTTGTTTTTCATAAGTTTTTAAAAGGCGGGAGATCTGAATTGGGGTTTTCCTGTGAGGCCTAAAGCTCCTGGCGGCCTGAGCGGCGGGAGGGAGGCAGGTTTAGTAGGGGTAGATCTTTATATTCTGTTTGTTTCTTCATTTTTTTTGTGGGGGGTTTTTTTTTCTTATTGTAAAGTCCTGTGCCGGATTAGATTCAGGTTTAGCAGTAGGAGAGGCTTTATGGGGGGTTGTTTTTTTTCTGTGTTTTTCCCTCGTGTTTCCCAGGGGTCAGGGGGTCCACAGAGGGCGCGTGTCATAACCCTCACGCGCGTGCTCCGTTAGCTGTAGCGAGTCTCGTGACATTTTTGCGCGTCCCCACGGCCGTGCACGAGCGCTTCCTTTGACGTCAGCATCCCCAGAGTGACGAGCAGAACATCAGCCAATCACCGCCCAGGAGAGAGCGAGCGGCAGCCAATCATGTAGCGGGAACGTCCACGGAGGGGGCGGGGCGTGTTGCTGTGGCTCGCACCATCAGGATCCGCCGCCTTAGACTCAGGAAACAGAGGAGAAGACGAAGGAGAGAATCATAAGCAGAAGCAGATGGCCCTAGGAGGACGCCAGCCTGCGGAGAGTGTCCGAGTTGCATGAAGCAGCGTCCGCGAGCAGAGAGCTCACCGTCCAGGCAGACCAACTTCAGGTAAATCCCGTCAACTTTGGACCGGTTTACCGCGAGACTGAGCCGCTTAGCCGTCCTCGAGACACTCCCTAAACGCAGCGCGCGCGTGTTGTGTTCCAGAGCCTGTGTGTGAGGGCCTTTAGAACTCATCCTGTTCAGGGAAAAACTCAGAAAACACTGTGGTTTTAGGCCAACACCACATTTAAACCGACTACAAGTTTTAGAAACAAACCGAAACAGCGACAACACGGGCTCCCCCCCTCCACAGATCTGCTCCTCGGGCTGGTTTCGGGTTTTTTCTTTCCCCTCCACAGATCTGCTCTTCAGCCTAGTTTTCAGTCTTTCCCCTGCACAGATCAGCTGGGCTTGGTTTCAGTCTCTCCTCTCCTCCCACAGATCAGGCTGTTTTCAGTCTCTCCTCTCCTCCACAGATCAGGCTGGTTTCAGTCTCTCCTCTCCACAGATCTGGGCTGGTTTTTCAGTCTCTCCTCTCCACAGATCAGGCTGGTTTTCAGTCCCCTCCCCTCCACAGATCTGGCTGGTTTTCAGTCTCTCCTCTCCACAGATCAGGTTGGTTTCAGTCTCTCCTCTCCACAGATCGGCCTGGTTTTCAGTCTCTCCTCTCCACAGATCAGGTTGGTTTCAGTCCTCTCCTCTCCACAGATCAGGCTGGTTTCAGTCCCTCCTCTCCACAGATCTGGCTGGGTTCAGTCTGTTATTTGGATGTAAATGTGAGTGTGGGCTCAGGTGTGGATTGAGCTGGACTAAAGGCTTTCGGGGAAGTGTCTGAGGCTCTGAGTTAAATTAAACACATTTTTTATTACGTCACAGTGTTTTTTTTTTAAGCGGCTCCTCGTCTTTTTACACGGATCCAGTACCTAAACTCCAACAAACTTTAGCTTCTCTTTTTGTCTCCACATTCAGGGGAGATAAAATCACGTGTCTGTTGCAACAAAACACACAACATTTTAATCCATCACAGCTTCAACACGACTCGTCTTTCTGACTGTTTTGTGTTTGAGGAACATCTGCTGCAGGAGCTTTAAACTCGGCACAGTCCATTCTCTCCCATCCAGACTCGGAAACATGTTGTAACTCTTTCTGACTCTACATCCGTGTGAGCGCAGGTGGCTCTTCACCATAAATTCCTCGTCTGATTTATGGAGCAGTGCGATTTCACAACCTCGTCTCGTGTGTCTGCAGCCTGCGCTCGCTGTCTCATGTGTCCAGTGTGTCGCATTTCAGATCCTGGAGAGCGAAAAACGGCCAGGGAGCTAGTGCAAACAGGAGAACGCCACAGTTCACAGGGAGAATGAGCCCCCCCAGAACAGAGCGAATGAGCCCCCAAGAGCGAGAGAGGATGAGCCCCCCAGAACAGAGAGGATGAGCCCCCAGAACAGAGAGGATGAGCCCCCCCCAGAGGACAGAGAGAATGAGCCCCCCAGAACAGACCAGAGGGTGAGCCCCCCAGAACAGAGAGGGTGAGCCCCCAGAACAGAGAGGATGAGCCCCCACAGAAACAGAGAGAGGGTGAGCCCCGCCCAGAACAGAGAGATTGATCCCCCCCAGAGCAGAGCGAAATAAGCCCCCAGAGCGGAGAGGATGAGCCCCCAGACGGAGATGCAGAGCGAGGATGAAGCCCCCAGAGCGGAGAGGATGAGCCCCCCAGAGCAGAGAGGATGTGACATGAACATGATCTAACGAGGAGCTAGGATTCTGCAGGGGCTTTTTAAGATTCTGTAGTGTCTTATCAGGATTCTGTTGTGTCTTTTTACCCTTCTGTCGTGTCTTTTTCTTTTACCCTTCTGTCGTGTCTTTTTACTCTTCTGTCGTGTCTTTTTTACTCTTCTGTCGTGTCTTTTTACTCTTTGCTCGTGTCTTTTTTTACTCTTTGCTCGTGTCTTTTTTACTCTTTGCTCGTGTCTTTTTACTCTTCTATAGTGGTCTTTTATTCTAGACTCCTGCAGGGCTGTGGGACAGGACCAGTTGATTACTGTAAACGTGCCCCCTCAGCAGGGTTGGGGTGACCCTGGACACGGTTCTTTCTTGGCAGAGGTTACTATCTACAGTTTTTACGCAGTATTTCAGGAGTGAGGCTAAGTTTATAGGTCACTTGGAAGAACGCAGGGGGCAGTCGAGTTTGTCCTGTGTCAACTCTGGAAAGTGACACAACGTATAAACACTCTGCTCATTGTTACGCGCCCGTCGATCAACACGACCCCGACATTTAGGTTCAGTGAGTTTGAAATGAACTGTAGAGGAAGTGTAGACAAAATGATAAAAATGAGGTCAGTGGGCCTTCGAAACGAGTGTCCCATTTAGGGTTGTGCAAAAAATATCGCAGATCTTAGAGCGACGTTTTCATTAAATTAAACTATAGAGTATTTTTAAAAACATTTTGCCAAATTATTTTTTCTCAGTTTTCATGATTAAAATTGGTGGCATGTTCGATCACCTTTGGCACACAGTGGTTTTCACAAAGACCTCAGCTGTCACGAGACTTTAGAGCTGTGCAACTATCTCTTTGTACAAGTAAAATGTTTAGCTCCGTTTTATATCTGGAGGAATGACCAAAAGAAACGGGTTCGTTAATCATACTTCAGAAAATGCTCCACTAATGGTTTGTTTGTTTCTCTGTGAAAAGGGGGTTGGGGCTGTGAGGGTCAACTGCTTGAGTTTAGTTCCTGACACTTGGAGCTTTTGATTCTTAAATGTGTTCGTATTAACCCCCCTTACATGATACTGGTGCGTTTGATTTTGAGGTGTTTTTTTTTCTTGTTCTTTCCTTTTAAAAAGTAATATTTCTATTTTTGTTATGTCTGGATTTTGGGGTTACAATGTTAGGTTTGTGGGTTATTTGTGAGGGGTGGTTGTTTGGGTTTGGTTGTTTTGGTTTTTTTTTTTAAAGTTATTTTGAGAGGTTATTTTTTTGTTGTGTTATTTTGAGTGTATTGGGGGGGGGTTTTCTGTTTTTTTATGTCTTTAAATGTGTTGCCGTATTAAACCTCCTACATGATGCCGGGGGGTTTTTTATTTTTGAGGTTGGTTTTTTTCTTTCTTTCTTTTCTTTTCTTTCTTTTGGAGTTATTTTATTTTTTTTTTTTTACATTTTTTTTTTGTTATTTTTTTGAGGGGTTTTTTTTTTAGGTTTTTTAAAGTATTTTTGAGTTATTTGTTATTTGGTTAGTTCCTGTTTATTTATTTATTTTTTATGATGTCTTAAATGTTCGCAAGGTAACCCTCTACAATGAAGCCTGTTGGGGTTTTAATTTTCACCAGCTCGGTGTCTGTGAAAATCGAACCACGCTGAAACATTAATAACAGACAGTATCCAGGTCCTTCTTCGTTCGACTGGAGCTTCTTGGCAGGCGCGGTGGGTGGCGTCAGCACTACTGCTTTCCTTCCGTCCTCTCCTTTAAACATGTCCTAGTTTTAGCCCTCATCGTCTTCGCGTCTTTTCTTTGTGTCTGGTCCAGATACCTGTCCGTCAATGTGGGATCTGTCTTATGACCCGTTGGTCCCTCCTCTGCTGAAACGGCAGCCTCGACCCCTCAGAACGGTGTCACCAGCTGCGCAGCTTCTTCAACCTGACACAGACTCCCTTCTCCAATAGAGGAAGGAGTACTCCCGAATAAGACGCATCATTGGGTGCAGTCTTCCGCGCTGCCGCTCGCTCGTCATACCGACATCTTCCAGCGAGTTTAAAATCAGTCGTTGTGATGTGGCCCCTTTTGGGTGGTGTCTGGGTCCGCCCAGGTCATCTAATCCTCTGCTCTTGTGTCGTAATAATCAAAAACATGACGGATGGTCAACAGTCATTTTTGTGGGTCAAGTACTTTTACATTTTCTTTTTTTGGACGGTGGAGGCCATTTTGTTTGGTGTTTTTTACAATTAGACTTGAGGCCGTAGAAGTTTGAATAATAACTAATTATAGATCCACACTTGACTACTGTGCATTTATTGGCACATTTAGAATATGTTTTTTGTTCATAATTCTACTTTAGATTTTTGAGTCCAGTGACGCTAAATTAGTGTTTCAATATTTTTTAAATTGCTTCCTTCAGTCCCTCGGTGCAGACATAAGGCCGTGTCCAGTGCCTTAATCTGAGGGCTAGAATTTTTTCTCTTTTCCGATGGTTTACACAGTAATACACGCACGTTTCAGTCATATAATCGAACGTCCGACTTTGTTATTGTGCCAGGCCTGTTACCACGCTTGAAAACAGGAGAAGTTTTAGGTCGTCCCTCGCATCTCGGCCCGGGCCCGGTTGGTGTGACGCCCGACTCTTCCTGTGAAGTCCATAACCACTAAAATCTCCTTTATATAAATAGACCCGCAGGTCCCAGCTCCATGAGGCGTGTTCAGCAAATAAGACACACTGGCCACGTCGGGTCAATTATCATTGGTAGTTTTTCCTCTTTCTTTCCACCGTATATACGACAAACTGTGCACATTGTACACACAATTACCCCGTCACATACATGTTTTTCTGTTCCCGGATGGTTTGCTGCTGTTTATAGTGACACTGTGGAAAACCTGGACGTCCTAAGAAGCAGGATAGCTTTTAAAAACGTAGCCATCACACATCGACACGACACAACTGCAATGAGTCACGTTTGGGCAGATACTATATTTTTGGTGA